>VZRF01007651.1:111995-150649 GCA_013396875.1 Vireo altiloquus
CGTCGTCGCTGCAGGAGCCGCCGCCGCGTCCCGGGGAGAGGAGCTGCCGCGGGCCCGGCCGGCGGCCGCCCAGGCCGGGGAGGAGCCGCCGGAGAAGCGATGCAGGAAGGTGAGTGGTCACGGGGCACTGGGCAGAGTGACCGTGCCACCTTCCGGGCACGTGCGAGAGTACCCAGAGGAGCCCCATGTCATCCATCCACCCACCCACTCATCCTTCCATCCACACATCCTCTTGTCCGTCCACCTACACACCCGTCCATCCATCCATCCATCCATCCATCCATCCATCCATCCATCCATCCATCCATCCATCCATCCATCCATCCATCTCTCCATTTTCTGGGCACAGGAGCATCCCTGTTCTTCCAGTCTTTCCTGCATGCTGGGATGAATGTCCCTCTTGAAGCCCACCATGCCTGGCCACTGGATGAGAGTGAGGTGCTGGGCTGTGACTGCAGTTTGTTCCTACCTTCACGTACTGTTTCTCCACAGCTATTACCATAACTGAGCAGCCGGTCTCTGTCTCTGTCCCGGTGGGATACTCCTTCATGCTGCGGTGCCGAGCCCAGGGATGCACCTCACTGCAGTACCAGTGGTTTTGTCAGTACCAGGTACGGATGGGGTGGCCCCTGGGTATGGCACCAGGCTGGGTCCCTGCACACAGTGGGGGAGATGAAGGAGGGGAGAAAACCAGGGATTTCCTCTTTTGCTGCTCTTACAAGGGGCTTCCTAGTGCCTTCTACTGCCAGCTGTGAGGAGGGAATTGCTGCCCACTGCCTGTGTTTTCCCTTTAGTCTGACTGCCGCCTGATTCCTGGAGCGACCAACCAAGACTTGCCGATCATTGCAGAGCAGACCCAGCTCTACACCTGCAGGGTCAATGACCTCCACAGAAATGTGGTCTTCTCCGACTGGGTGAAGGTGGAGGTCCATCAGTGTGTTGCCAGAGGTACAAGCCTGTCTTTTATCTTCTTGGTGTATTATGGAATCACAGAATGGTTTGGGTTCAAACTCATCTTGTACCACCCCTTGCCGTGGCCAGGGACACATTTCACTAGACTAGGTTGCTCCAAGCCCTGTCCACCTGCACCTGATGCTTGCCCTGGGTTTCCCAGAGTTATTCTGTGTATTGGGACTGTGGAAGAACCCATCGGCTACTTCAAAGCTGACCCAAAATAACTTGAGGTGTGGTTGACCTTAGAATGTTGGCTGCACCCTTGGCAGGAAAGGGTGAGGATCAGGTTTGGGAAGCCAGAGGCAGGGCTTTGGTGCGGCATTTACTATCACAGGTGTTGCTCCCAAGGGTTCCCTGCTCCCCGGAGAGAAAGGTGATGGTCAAAAAGGGCCGTTGTTTGCTGTCGTTGCAGAGGGAGGACCAGTTCTGTGTTTCTGCCTTGCAGGTCTGCCCCCTCGGCTGTGGCGAGGAGAACCAGTCATCGTCCTCAACCCCAGCGAGCAGCGGGTGGAGGTGGGGCAGCCGCTGCAGCTGCAGTGCGCTGCCATGGGGGTCCCAGCCCCCAGCTACCAGTGGTACCGCAATGGGAATCTGGTTGAGCAGCAGAAGAGAAAAAAACTCTGGGTAAGGTTTTCTGGGGATAGTTCAGAAGCTTTTGCTGCTGATGTGGGTAGTGGGAGAAGCTGATTGCAGGGTTGTGAGCAAGCCCTCCATGTATCACCCTTCTGCTTTGATAGCCAGCTGGATGACTCTGCATGAAGGGGGAATATGTTTTATGGACTTCTTTCAAAGTTACGGATATTCCTCTAAGAGGTAACAAATCCATAGATGAGTCAAGGGCTCTCAGCACATCTCTTGTGCCCTTTTACAGCAGAAATGTGAGAACAGTTATTGTCTGTGCGTGCAGGGGACTGTGGATTGATGGAGGTGCGGGAATGTTGTCTGCTTGTTGGAGACCTAGAAGGAAATGTGGTTTATCCTGACTAAAAAAGAGTCTTGGAGGCAGTAGAAGGGCTCACTTTGTTTTGTGTCACTGGCTGAGTGTAAATCAGTGCTGTCTTCTTGAATCAAGAAAGGAGATTTCCTTCCAGGGTATTACATGAAGGGCACAAGGACAAGATATCCAGTCTCTTCTCAGTAGTGGTTGATGATATTACAGATGACCTTAGATGGTATTACGGGGTGGCCTTAGATTGCACTTCTGATGGGAAAGTTCATTCTGGGCACTAAGAAGAGGTGGTTTTCAGAGGTGGAGCTGTGCTGGAGCCAGAAAGGCAGAAAAGTCTCTGTCTTTGGAGGTGTTTAGGGCTTGAATAGACAGAGCTATGGCCACCCTGACTCAGTGATGGCTTTAGTCCCTCTCTGAGCAGGATCCTGAGCTGGAGAACCACAGTCCTCACCAGCTAGTACTGCTCTGGTTCTTGTCCCTGTCCTGATTGTTTGTAAGGTAAAGTCTCTGCAAACAGCAGGAGAAATACTTCTTATTCCATGAACACAAGCACCTTCAGCACATCCTGGCAGGGAGCTTCAGACTTTCACCATAAATAATGCGATTTAACTTTTGATCTGCCTAGATCACCCACGCCAAGGTCAGTGACTCCGGCACGTACCTCTGCTGTGCCTCCAACAGCCACGGAGAACATTGGACCAACGCCGTGGACGTTCACGTCGGTGAGCAGAGCCAGCCCACTTCATTTTGCTGCACATCACCTGATGTGAGACAAAGGAATTTGGTCTCTGGAGGTGCTGAGCTGGTGAACAAGGACTACGATAAATAGGATTCCTTGATATTGGGGCTCTGAGGGAGCAAAGGGAGCAGTGGCTGGAAAACCCCCTAAATGCAGTGCTGCTGGGCCCTGTAGTGTGTCAGACACCTGCCGTGTTAGGGCAGGCTCAGTGCTCTCAGCTGATCCCTGCCATTTTCTTGCCATACCAAGGTGCTGCTTTCACAGTTCCAGGCCAAATGGCAGCAGAATCCTGTGGCCAGGCTCATTTCCAGTCTCGCTGAGATGAAGTGATGTGCTCAGACACAGAGCTGGAGAGGATGATGTTTATTTGGGAAGGTTCAGGCCCCTGAGGCTGGCAGCTCAGGGCTGATGCTGTGTGAGTGATGGATCCCAAGGGCAGGATGTGTCTCCAGACACTCAGGCACACTCCACATCTGGCTGCTTTGGTTCTCTGCCTTTACCCTATGTGAGGCAGGAATAGCGTAGGCTGGCTTTGCTGGCTCTTTACTCCATCTAGAGATTTTTCTATGCCATAAGCTTCTTTTACACGGGCTTTGAAATTTCTCCAAAGTGCAAATTGATCTTGTATAGCCAGAGAGCACTCTGCCTGCCTCCTCATAGCTGGCAAAACACATCCTAGGGGGACAGAGTGAGATTAGGACACTAGATTGGGTTGGGCTCAGTGTGTTACTGCTGGGGAGCTTTAACATGCAACAGGAGTGGTTTTATTCTAAAGCTTTTTAGGCATCTTGGGTGTATCAGCAGCACTGGTACAGGGGCCAGAAGTCTTCTAGAGCCTTGAGATTTATGCAATTTATCCTTAATTTCTTCTTTTAGAGGATATAGGGTTCTAGAATTTTCTCCTTGGCTGTATTTTAAAATTTACTTCTAATTTTAATAGGAAAAGCTAGAACTGTTAGGGTAATTATGATTTTAAGAGGCTGAAAGTGCTCAGGCAGTAGAGCTTGTGGACCGAAATGAGTAACATATGGGGCAGCTTTTCTGAGCCAGAACTGCTAAAACAACAGGGAAAGGCAGAGAAGGGAGATGAAAAACTCTGGGAATATTATTGCAATCAAAAGCAAACAGGGCAACTTCCTCTGCGCTGGACGTTGCTGGGGAGAAATGCTCTGTTTTGGAGCTTTTATTGACCTTGAGTCATTGTGTTTCATTTTCTTTTGCTGCAGCGAGGTAGCAGGTGAGTCACATCAGGTACGAGCTTCTCCATGTTGACCCTCCTTCCCTGGTCTGCCGCTTCTCCAAGCTTTGCTTCCCAGCTGCTCAGGATGTCATAAATCAATCTGGATTTCATAAATCCTCTTAACATCAGACCAGTGTCTTTAAAGTTAGCAGTCAGGCTGTGAAGGACTTGCTTGAGGAGCGTTGCTTGTGCAGATCTTCTGTGTGTTTGATCCAGCTGTGCATTGTTGGGGATATTGGAGCAGGATTCAGACCTGGCACTGGGTGCTGGGCCCAGGTTTATAATTTCCCTCTTTCTTTCCCAGGTACTTGTGGCTCTGGAAGGTTTTTTGGTGAGTACTTCCATCTTTTCTTCCTGAGCAATTATTCCCTTAATTAAAAGCCAGGCTCCAGGGTGGATGGGAGGACAAGGAATGGGATGCTTTTTCTGCAGACACCTCTTTAAGCCTTTATGCCCACGTTGCCACGGGCCTCGCACTCTTGGATTAGAGCTGCACAGTATAAAATGAGTCCCATCCCTGCCAAGCCCCGATCTTTCTCAGCAAGTGATGTAAGATTATTCCTGATGAGTAACTGAGTCTTAAGCTCTGCTAAATGATTTTAAAAGTGTTGTTCACAACTTATCCCTACTTGAAATACATCCTCAGATCAGGGCAAAGTTCCTTGCTTCTACCACTACTGAGTGACATAAATCCTGGCTTTTTACAGTGGGAGGTGGGGATAAAACCAAAGCAGGAGCCATAGGTTTCTCTCCTTCAGCCCTGTGAGGGAGAGGACCCCTCAGCCTGGCTCAGCAAATCCCCCTCCCATGCACTACTGACACACCAGACCTATGGTCATGGTAGGGCAGGTAGAGCAGAACCTACCTGCATTCCTGGGATTTTGGTTGTCAAGTGAAGACTTTTCAAGCCTTTCTGTCAAAGTGATTGTGTATTTTGCCAAAGTGTTCAGAAAGCCAAGGGCTTTCTGGAGGGTGCTCCAGACTTGCAGCAGCCTATCCTTGCTGCCTAAGTCTTTCCTTAGATTGCCCATATCTTCACTCCAACAGGAGGAGGTGAGATGATCTTGCCTCCTGCTGAACATTTACAACTTTTTAACTTGGTGGTTTTTTTTAGCTACAGGCAAAATAGCACTTTTAGTGGGCAACAACCGCTACCAGCATCACCCCAACCTCATGGCTCCTATGAGGGATGTGTTTGAGCTGAGTCGTCTTCTGGAGCATCTCGGCTTCCAGGTTGTCTCCCTGCTGGATCTAAACAAGGCTGAGATGGCGACAGCAGTCAGTCAGTTCCTGCAGCTCCTGGGGAAGGGAGTCTATGGTAAGGCCGAGCCAGCTCAGCCACCTGCTTGTGCTGAGTAGGGATTAGGCAATTTTCTGAACAAGTTATTGAATTAAAAGAGAAGAAATTGAACTTTGCTATCTCAAGGAACACCTGCATCAGTACCAGGCTTGGCAGGAGCCCCTGGATAAGTGTAGTTCAATTTTGGCCAGGTTATAGTCGGGCAAAGTGGATGTTTCTCCAACACATGGCTCACCTCCAGACCCAACAGTGTGGGCTCACACTGAGTTTTTGGGGAGCCAGTGCTTCCGACAGTAAATGGGAAAGGGGGTTTTGATTTTTTCCTTGGATGAAAAAATTGGAGAGACTGACTGAGTGTCTGCTCCACTCATGTGTGAGGAGGGGAGCTCCTTTTGAGCCCTGACTGCTGCATCTGGTCATGATTTTCTTGCTTCTCTTTCCTGAAGGTCTAATTTGGGCCCCTGACAACCCTTTTGCAGAAGAGCATTCCCAGCTGCAGGTGGCTTTGAGGTTGGGCTTCGAGCTTATTGCACGCTGCTCGGTGGGAAGGGTTCTTCAACCACAAACCCAACCAGCAGATCTTGTGGGTCTGAAAGCAGATGTTCAGATTTGGTGGTGAAAGTAGCATCTTTGGGATCCCTGAGATTCTCCCAGTGTGACAGATACCCTGAAAACATCTTGCAGGTGGTTTTTTTTGCTTCCAGACTTCAGTGTGAGGCTTACCTGCCAGCTGTGTGGCACCCAGAAAGTGAAAGTTAGCATGGGCTGATTCCAGGCTGGCACTCAGTATGAGGTTTGGAGGTTGTGCAGTGGATGGGGACCTGTCCACGAGGGAAGTGCTGCACAGCCACCTTGTTCTGGGAAACACTGTCTCAAGGGGGAGGCTGAGCTGGTGGGAAGGGCTGTGCGCAGTCCTGGCGCTCCAGCTGAGCGCGTCGCCTATGACAGCATATTCGCATGACTTCACTTGCAGCTTCCTTTTGTTGTTGCTCTCTGAAATCCCCTTGTATCCCAGGCTTTACCTCCTTTTCCAAGTCAGAGTCATCCCAGCTGCCATTCTTGCCCTCTATCTGTGGCACGTGAGGACCAAATGGCATTTTATCCATGGCTCTTCCTAAGCACTGGAGAGAAAAAATGCTTGGAAATAGCAAACCTTTCATATTGTCATGCCTTATTTGAACTTTTAGAGCTTTTCTGCATTCGTGGCCTCTGATCTTTCCTGGCAAAATTGATTTTGTGCGCTGTCAGGAAAAACACTAACAGCTGAGTTGAGTGTTGAGTGTTTGTGAGGCAATGCCTGCTTGGGCTGAGGTTTTCTTAACAGCTCTCCAGGCTGAGTGGTGTGGTATTCTTTGGAGGCAGTAAACTCCAATGTGAGCTGGGTCCAGCAGTGATTGAGTTCAGGATTCTTGCCACATTCGCTGGAATCCTAATTTAATGGTGGGACATTGCCTCAGGCTGCCTGCTGAGTGCCCCAGTTGTGGTGAGACAGCGGCTCCAGGAACAACCCAGGCAGCTTGTTAAAGACCCCAGAGGTGCCTGTGACAGCCAGTCCTGTACATCCCTGTGTGTGTTTGACATTATCCTGCAGCATCCCAGTGTTCTTGAGGAGCCTGGAGGTGCCACCTCCTGTGTAGCAACCACCAGAGCTGAAGTCAGGAGAGCTTTATGTAGACATACAAAGGGAGGAGAGGGCTGACTGGTGAACATGAACCTCCGTGGGCTGATGCTCATTGTCTCTTTTTTTATGGTCTGTGCCGACGAGGGCAGTTGTGCTTTGTGGTCTCTGTAACTGACCCTCCAAGAACTGAAGGCTTTTGTGAGACTTTCTTCCATTTCCACATCTCCAGACTAACCCAGCATAGCTCCTTCTCCCTCTCCTCCCAGGCCTGGATCCCAAAGTGTTCAAAAAACAAGTGGATTTAGCACTGAATGATATGGTTTAGTGGGCATGGTGAGGTTCAGTCCGAGGTTAGACTTGAGGATCTTGGAGGTCTTTTCCTTTTGATTCTATAGTCCAAAGGTTTCTCCAATTCAATGTTTGGAGGTGCTGGGTTATCAGGCTGCTTTTCCTCCAGATCTCGTCCTAGAAAAACTGCAGAGGATTTTTGAAGGCCACAAACATCCCCTAAGTAGTCTAATTATTCCACCCTCAGGCAAATGAGGAATCTCCATGGATGTTATTTTGAGCATCCTAAAAAGTCCCAAATCAAAAACGTTGGAAATGCAATGAGAGCAGAAAGTTGTGAGTGGAATACTAGGAATATGGAGTCAGGCTTTTATAACGTCTCATGCTGACATTTCCTGCGTTATAAGCAGTGCCTGGAGCTTCCCCTTTTTAATTTGGTGCTTGGAAGTTTGTCTGTGATGAGCAGTTCTGACTCATATGATGTGGGAAGAACTCAGAATTAAACAGCCCTTTCTTTCTCTGGGCAAATTGTTGACTTTCCTGTTCAGGAGGAGAGATTCAGTCGAGGAAAGGTTGGAGAAGTTCTCAGGTGATGCAAAACCCACCCTTTTTGAACACGAGTCTTTGTGTTTTATATAGCATGGGGAGCACTTGGTGGTACATTCAGGTACTCAACAAGACCTCAAAAGTTAGAAGATTTAAGGATTGAATCATTCTTTGTGAGCTTTCCTGTTGCATTTCATTTTTTTCCAAGCCTCAGTGAGTCTGCCTGGTAACAGATGTCATCACTTCCCTTGCATGTACAGGCAGAGAGAGGAAAGCCACCAGTGCTCAATGGCTCAAGGGGCCCAACCTGTATCTAATTTTTCTAGAAGGCTTCCTGTTTTATAGTCTTTTCTAGTCTTGGGGGAGGGTTTTGTGGCTTTGATTCACAAGTTACGAAAGTTTAAAGCTTCTGCAAATCAGAGCCTGCCGTCTCTTCTTGACGATCCACAAGAAGAGGAACCCAAATCTCATGGGCACCTGTGAAAATGACCATTTGAGAAACTTTCCGTTGTCCCCTGAGAATAGAAACCAAAGGTCACTCAAGGCCTTTCTGACTATGAGATCATGTTTTCCATCCTCCACATGATGAGATCATGCTTTCAGCCCTTCAGTTCCTGCCCTGTTACTGCATCCTTGCAGAATCAGACTAAAGTGAGCGTCCTCCCAAGTCCAGGGGTGGGAACAGTGGAGGGAAAATAGAGGAGAGGTTACTCACAGAAGTGTGGGCTTTGGCAACGAATCTGAGTGAAGAATTTCTCCTGCTGCTGCCTCTTAGCTGCTTTTTCCCATTTCTGACCTCTCACTCTTCACTCGGTTGCAGTAACACAACTCTGTCATTTTGCAGAGCTATTTTTAACCCATTTCAGTTCCCCAAGTTGGCTTTCACCAACCAGCATCCCCCAAGCAGTGTCATTGGTGCTGGGGAGGGGTAGCCAAAATTCTTGTTAGGTCTTGGGCTTCCCTTCCGCAGAGTCTTAACTCCTCCCTTGCCTAACAGGCCTGGTGCCTGGTTTGAGGTTGTTGAAGCACATGATCCTCGTGTTCTGGACATCTGAAGAACTCACCTCTCTCTATGTCTAGTTTTTCAACAGCTTATAGGTGTGTGAATACAGGCAGACCCTTGAAATAGAGAATGCTTCCCATCACCTAAGCTGATGTTGAGCACCTAAGAAGAGTTGTTAGTCTCTTCTTCAAAACTAGGAAACTGAGGAGCTTTTCATTTAAATGGCTGCTAATGTATTTTCCATCCTGGTAATATAGTTTTCTGTTGCCTTATTCCTTCAAAGAGTGAGGACTAACCAAAATATTGTACAAAGGTGAAATTCAGCCTGGCAGGTGCTGAGCCTCAGTGTTGTAGCACAGACGTTTTGGAAGCGTGTAAACCCTCCCTTCAGGAGACAAACAGTACAGTAATCCACAAGTACAGGAGAGCCTATTGGGTCTGCTGCCAACTCTAATGAAGGGAATAATTGGGAAAAAGTTGAAACTGTGAGGTCAACGTAGCTCCAGTTCCATAGGTGCTACTGGTCTAGGTCTGCCCTGCACCAGTATCCCTTCAGGACAGGAGGTGGGACATGGCCATCGGGTGCTGGTTACAGATCTGCAGGTTGGCATCCTGATTCATCCTCTCCTCTCCCTGTTTCCAGCTATATTCTACTATGCTGGGCACGGGTACGAACATCTGGGGAGGAACTACATGGTCCCTGTTGATGCTCCACAACCCTATGCCCCTGAGAACTGCATCAGCGTGCAGAGGATCCTCCAGAAAATGCAGCAGCAGCAGACGGCCCTGAACATCATCCTGCTGGACACCTGCAGGAAGTGGTAGGGTCCTCTTCCCCCTTCCTCACCTGGGCTGGGCGTTCCAAGGGCTGGGGGAGGGCAGACATCCTCAGCTATGGGTTTGGTGCTGCTGAGCCTCTGTCAGAGGTTATTGATCTATGCCATAAAATTAACCACACTGTAAGGTCCTGCAGGGTGTCCTGGGAGATGGGTCAATTATGTATTAGTGCAGAGAGCATCAGGCCTTGTCTGAGATCTGCTGGAGAGAAGGGGCTGGAGACCCTCCCTTGGTTTTTTGAGGTGAAGAAGCCTGGCAAATACAAGCGGGTTGCTTCAAGCCTGTGGAGGGATGGCTCTGCCTGGCATAAATTGTTGGCTGAAACTCAGCACAGGGTTTGTCTTGTGTTTCAAGCCTGACCCACCTGAGCTGATCTTGCTGACTGAGTGCTTTCCTGCTCCATGTTTCCCACATGGTCAGGCTGGGAGTGTTCAGTTCACCTCTCTTCTTCTGGCTGCGTTCTCATTAACATTTCAGTGAGAAGAGTGCAGCATGACAGGGAAAATATTTTAAGCCCTGCTACTTGTTTTTTACGGGCCTTAAATCCTTCTGAAGTGGTTGTGTTGTGAAGCAGCTGCTGTTGAGGTCAGAGATCAATGAAGGATTTTTCCACTTTCTGTGGAAAACCCATCATCCTCGGTTGGCCTGCAGACTTCTATCCTGCTGCAGAAAATTACTACTTGTCCAGTTTCAGCAGAGGTAGGTGGATTATTGCAGTAGAAGCTGTCATTAGTTCATTTATTTCAGGCTCCTGAGGCAGATTTACAGGCCAGAAAAGACCTGGGGAGCAAATGTAGGAATGTCTCTCTCTTTGTACTGTGGTTCCTGTGCTAGGAACTGGAAGGACAACAGAGCTTTTGATACCCTGAGAGAGCTGTGAGCCCCTGATAAATGATAAATTTTTGATGTCTTTTAGCTGCAGTGGTGGGGCTGCTTGCTTTGAGTAGCTTAAAGCTGGCTGTGTTGGGACTTGTCCTGCAGCTCTGGAGCAGGAGCTTGATGTCCCTTGATGCTGCCCTGAACTCGCCAGAGTGGACCATCCCCTTTCTGCCTTCTTGTTGGCCACTGAGAGCAGAGTGTGTTGCTTCCGTGGCACACCTTGCAGCACCTGGCTGCCCTCCTCAGTGTGATAACAGGCAGGGGATGGCCTGCAGCCAAGCAGGAACACCTGGCTCTCATAGATACTCCACTGGAGCTGGACTAGTGCAGCTCTGGGCTGCTGGTGTGCCATCTGAAGGCAGTGTGTGATGGGGAGGCAGTGTGGGGGCTGCACAGGAACCACCAATGCAAATGTTAACAATCTGGAAAACAGCTTTTGAGCTGCTGTCTGTCTCCCTTTGAGCTGCTGTCTCCTTCCTTGGCATTTCCAATGGTTCCTTTGCTCAGTGGAGTCTCAGTGGTGCTCTGGGAAGAGGATGCAGTGTGAGATCTGCTGTGATATTTAGGCAAAGTTTTGCAGCTGGTTTTCTCCCTCCTTCCCCAAAGTTCACATCTCCCCTTTTCCACAACAAGCATAGCACTTCATGCAGTGAATGTTATCCCAGATCTTGTGGGGGCAGGAGCTCTCTCCTGAGCTCATTTTTTCTCGAGAAGCCACCATTTCAGCTCAGGAAAGCATCTGGATTTCATAGCTCTGTGTGTTTACACAGCTGTGTAAAACAAGGCTCCCAGGAGCTCCTTTCCCAGCATCCTCCTGGTCAGACTGATGCTGCCGGTCTGTCAGCAGCTCATGCATGAAGCTGTGTATGTGCTAAGAGGGAACTCATCCAGAGTTTCTCCTCACCCCATATGTTGGCATCAGAAATGCCAGGGTGGTGAGAAACACATCCTTTGCCAAGTGGGAGCAGATGCTCAGCCTTAGCAGGCAAGGAGCCAGAACACAAAGCCTGTGTGTAGCCTTATACATTTATATGCTGATTTTGGGCAGATGCGATTGCCTTTTCCAGGAATTCCCTGATTTATCCTTGGACCTGGAACCAAAGATTTCTGCATGAGATTAGGAGCAGTTGAGGAGCAGATAAATTTCAATATTCAGATTTAGAAACATGTCTCCTTTCTCACACTTTCTCTTCTGATCATCTTTAGACAACTTGCACAAATCAGTTGAATTCTGCCATTAAACGTCTCCAGACTGTGCCACCAGCAGTAGGTGGTGTGCTGGCTGCTGGTGATACCTCTGTCCCTTCTGCCCTCCTTAGCATGCCAGCTCCATCCCCAGGAAGCTGTGCTGGAATTGAATTACATGGACTAATGCTGCCTCTGCCTGGCTCTTGTCTTGTGTGACTGGAAACAGCTCTGAGTCACTGGTGTGAACTGGAGGCAGCCTGTCCTTACGCTGTCAGTCTGGCTTCAGTCAGATGGGCAAGGTTTGACCATTCAATGCAACCAAGATATCTTTTTCTTTGTTGGAAATCAGATCCTATCACCATGGATCTACCTGATTTTGGAAATAACAGGGGCTGTGCTCCTGCATCTAGACTGAGGTGCCAGGACCAGTTTTGGGCTTTGAGACTCGTGTGTGTGTGTCCTGATCCTGTCTGTCAGGGAGATCTGGGGGTGTATCATCCATAGCCTGCTTTGGTTCCCTGAGGCAAAAGTGTGTGTCTGGTCTGGAAGGGCCCCGTGGGGTGTCCCAGACCCCCAGCAAAGGCAACTGAGCTGTAACCACGCTGCTGTGCACCTCTGTCCTCTTGAGGGACAGTCGTCCATTGGGCCATGGTGAACTTGTGTGTTCTCTGCACTGTGGTTCTGTCTGGAGTTAAAATCCAGCCTCTGGAGGGAGGTGGCAATGTGCACTCCTGGCTCCAGGCTGTACCCACAGCTCCAGGTTGTATCCACAGCTCCAGGCTGTACCCACAGCTCCAGGTTGTACCCACAGCTCCAGGTTGTATCTGCAGCTCCACGTTGTACCACAGCGTCAGGCTCTACCTAACTTTCAGGCTCAGGGCAGGGAGCAGCTTACCAGTGCAGTTAAGTCACAGCTGGACATACCTACTCCTTTCCATGTGGTTTGGGTTCTTGGGTTCTTGGTGGGATTCCCAGCTTTAGTCTCTCTGCTTATATCTGAGGTGAGAGTTGATCCTCCTGCCATCCCTGAGAGATGGACATGAGGAGTGTGTGAGCTTTGTCCCCTCCAGTTGACAGATGTCCTCGACACTGACTTGTGCCTTTGCCTTCTCTCCAGGTACAACCCAGGGTGTGCCTTGTCCCAGGTGCAGCCACTGGAGCCCTGGGGAAACACTGTCTATGGCTATTCCACGTAAGTGACTTCACCATCCCCACACCCTCACATGGGACCAGACTCTGGCACAGCCCTGTCTCCTCTCATCCTTTCATGCATGGTGGCTCTGGAGGCTGGAGAGGGCTCCTCTCATGTTCCCTCTGGCTCTCACCCTGCATCTGCTGGGTTTGCTGTTCAGGCACTTCTGTCCTTCCTGCTGCCATCAGCCTGTGCTTAGTTACAAGTTGTGTGTGAAAGTGACATCAGCTCCTGTCACCTGTTCTTCAGCCTGATTCCCCAGGTGCATGTCCCATGAACCCAAAGCCTCCTGAGATGCTGGGCATTATTTACCTGTCCAGTGCCAGTTCCACTGGCTTTTCGTCACCCACCTGGGCTGGCAAAGGAGACTATGCTGTCCTATCCCATTCCCTTCCACTGCTTTTGCCCATCCTGTGGCCTGGCCACCCTCTCTGGGGCACAACCCAAACACTTTGTGTTATTCCTTGAGAAGCTCGTTTGGACCCAGCCACTAGAGTCTGGATGGAGCTGGCCACCCCAGACTCACCTTGCACTTCATGCCCATTGCAGAACTGCGAGGACTCGCAGATGAAGAAATATCCTTACTCTTGCAGGAGCGAAGATGCAGAAGCCTATGAACTGCAGGATGGGGAGTTCAGCTCTGGGATCTTCATGAAATACCTGAAGAAACACATTCTGCAAGAGAAGAAGGTTACACACATGCTGGAGGATGTGTTAGAAGGTCAGAGATGAGGTAGAAACCACCCGCTTCAGCAGCAGGGGTGAGAAGAGAGAGCAGAGACTGAGTGTCTCCACATCACCCCATCCCATCCTAGCCAGTGGACCATTCCTCCCTAAAATCACAGGCCATGCCCCATGGGATCTCTCAGTAGCCTGGGAGCAGCAGGGGGTCATTCATGTAGGGCCTGAAAGGCAGGGAGATTGATAAGGAGCCTGGAGTGATCCTTGTGCATCCAACTCTTTTCCTGCAGACATTGGCCGTGATCCCCTGGTCACTGGGAAGCAGGTGATGGAGATCAAGCACACTCTAAAGGAAGCCCGTTCCCTGACAGACCCCATCTGTCCCTTGGGAGCAGCCACTGAGCCCTGGGGACACAGCCACGGTGAGCTGTGCAGGGTGTGGGGAGGAGGGAACTGGGGGGCCCCGTGCCCCTCATTGTGCAGGGTGGTGTTGGCAGGACCCTCCGAGGAGCTGATCCTGCTTGAATTTCCCTTCCAGAGCCACCGAGCAGAACGGTGACCTTCCCATGCGGGGCGCAGGTGGAGCTCCACTTCCACCGGCTCTTCTCCAACCTGATGTTTGTGTGTGCCAAGCCACAGCCACCCCCGGCCCACGTCACTGACCCCCAGCTCCTGCTCCGCTGGCCTGCCGTGAGTCCTCTGGCCAGTCCCCTTCCTGAGCTGCTTTCCCCAGTTCAGAGGTTGGAGGGTGGTTGGGCTGAGTCCTGAGGGCTGGGAAAGGCTGATCTCAGGTGAAAAAGGATCCCCTCCTCTGCACACACTCCTTTGAGGCTCCTTACACATCTCAGTGGATTCCCTGCCTTGCTCCTCATGCATCATAAAAAAGATTTGGCAGCAATTTGATGCCTTTAACCAGTTGCCCCTCAGATTGATTTCTGTCCTGCCTGATTAAATCATTGCGTTTAATCTGATTGAGGCCAAGAGCTATTCTGTTTTCTGTGTTAGAAAGCAGGTCTGGCTTTTTGACTCATGCCTTCTTAGCCTGTTGTGCTAATATATCTTAATGTAACAATGTATTCCTTCCCAGCTGAGCTGTACCAACTTCCTTGCACCCTTTCTCTCACCTTTCCTCACAGACCATCTGCCCAGTGTGGGCTTTCCTGGTGGTCTCCATGCCACCCCTATGGATTTAATTTGCTGCTGCTTTCTGTAACTGTCTCCCTTGTTTTCTCTAGTCCTTCTCCCAAAGCGTAGCTCATTTGTGGTGGATTTTTTGGCCCTTGTTGCTCATGGAGGGACACTGCTCCTCAGCACACTGGGGTCACTGATGCAGCGTGGTGTATCCAGGAGGTTTGGAGCCTGATCCTGCCCATTCTTAAGCTGCACCAAGCACAAGAGTTGTGAGCATCATGTGTGAAAATTGTGTCTGTGTGTGTGAGCATGTATTTGCGTGCTTCCCCCACATCAGTGACTGGGAGCTGCCTGCTCCTGCCTCCGGAGCTGTCTCAAGAGTGATCAGAGAGTGAAAAATGTACCCCAGTACAGCCAGATCCCTGTTTTTGTCCCACTGCACAGCAGACCTGGCTCACGCTGAGCTCCAGTGCTGTCTAAAGATGCAGCAGCACATCCTCCCATGACTGTCACCTGCCCCACCTCAGACATCACAGCCACCACCACACCCCTGTGGGATCCCTGAGATGCCTACGGGGGGCACCGAGCTCCCTCCAGAATCTTGCCAGTGCTCCTGCAGGATGCTCAGGGCACTGGAGTCCCCCTAAGCCCCAGGTGCGTGGCTGAACTGCAGGAGCCAGAGGCTGAAGGCCAGCAACACTAGGCTGAATGTGAGGTTGTAAGCCCTGGGGAATGATCCCAGAGAGCTTTTGTTGAGGAAATGGGGAATGTAGGAAATGGGACTTTTCCCACCATTTGCCACATTCCGGTTATCAAAGGCACTGTCCAGGTTTGAGACAAATTCAATAGAGAATATTCCCCGATAGAAAGCAGGTTGTAGTTACCCCTCCCCCACCAGGTTCAGGAAAAGAAGTATTTGGAGGAAAGTGAAGAGGAAAAAAACTATTTATTTAACAAACATACAAGAAAAGAATAATAATGCTAAATAATAAAATCTCTCGCTGTGGAGAGAAACCTGGAAGAGTTTTAAAGTCCTTCTGGGTGTAGTCTCTCTCCTCCCCTGAGCTGGGTCAGTGTGGGGGACCCCCCTGCAGGCTGGTGGAAGGTCTCCCAGTGAGGTTCCGATGTTCTGATGTTCTGAACAAGTCCAGAAGAGAAGAAACCAAAGTCCCAGGAAAAAACTCCTTCTCTCTTCTTTCGAAGAAACAGAGCCAAGAGCTCGCTGGAAAGCAAGGAAGGTGCTTCCTCCCCTCTCTGCTGCAGCAGCTCTCTCTCCCCAACAGCAGAAGAACAACAGAGAGGAGCAGTGACCTTGAAGCACAGAACTGCTTTGAAAAAGTTCCTCTGGCTGTTTTTTTTCCTTCTCTCCCTTCTCAGGCTCAGTTTAAAGGCACAGAAAGGCGTAAGATTCATTTTCTGGGCATAGAGCAGATGATATGAAATACACCATAAAGTTACTCCAAGACAAGTACTTAAACGGGCTTGCTGTGGGTTTGCCAGGAATAATTATGATGGAATTTTCTAGCATTGATCCATTTTCTTTAGTTGTCCTATATTGCCTTCCATCTTGTGGATTGCCTGACTTGCATTTTTACCTGACAAGCACTGTCTTTAGAGGGAGAGGCTGCTCTCGCACATGACCCATGTTCTTAGTGTATTTCCTCTATACTGTTTAAATCTTTACTTTTAAAAAACCTTTATGTTGGATCTCCTTGTTTTCCAGACACTTGTTCTGGACCTATTTGACATAATGGTCTTGCCAGTCAACCTTCCCCCAATTTATTTAGAATATCCCTATTTGAGGGCCAGCTAAAACCTGGCCTTGCCAATTCTTGGGCACCATCTTCATTTAAAAACACATCCCGCCGTGGGGAAAAGTTTATGAATAATTATGAATTGTCTAAAAAAATTAATTTAGAAAATCCTTTTCTCCGTTTTCTCCTATACAGCTAGAAATTATAAAGGAGAGTGTGGAAGGGAATTAGTTTGTGCAACAGGAGGCTGTGGAGGCTGGGAATTTAGCAGACTGCAGATACTTGGGGATAATGAGTTGCTGTCAGCTGATGGGCTTTGAATCTCATGTGTCAGGGCTTTAATTCATCCCTTGAGATCACAGAGTGATGGAGTGTTTGGGGTTGGAGGGGATTTCTACAGATCATCCAGTCCAACCCTCCCGCTAAAGCAGACACACTCGGTTGCTTCTTGCCCTGCTGAATGTCTTGAAGGTCAGTAGGCTGGAGAACTGTGTTCCTGTGGGACACAGCCCTGGATCCCAGCTGGTGGATTTTCAAGGATCCTGAGGAACAGGGAGTGAAGCAAAGGCATCAGGAGGCCTGCCTGGATTTGCTGGGGGCTCCTAACTGAGCTCACACATGAAAAGGTGTGCGAGAGGTGGAAGCATGGGCAACTAATGTAGGAGGACTATAGAGATGTGGTTCAAGCATGTAGAATGGGGCTCAGGAAGCCAAAGCCCATGTGGATCTGGGGGCAAGAAGAAGGGCTTCTACAAGTATCTCAGTACTCCCAGAATCCTGAATCTAAGGAGAAGGTCTGGGGCAAGGGAGACACATGGAGGAGGAGCAGGACCAGGTCAGGGAGCACTGAACCAACTGGACATTCACAAACCCCTGGGGCCTGATGGGTGCACCCACAAGTGCTGAGGAAGCTGGAGATGAGACTGCGAGGACACTCTCCATCTCCTCATGGTCTTCTTGAGGCCTGGAAAAAGCCACTGTCACTCCTGCTTTCCGGGAGAGCAAGAATGAAGATTTGGGGAGCTCCAGGAGAGTCAACCTCACCGTCATCTCTGAGAAAGTGACAGAGCCAATAACCCCCAAACACAGCAAGTACAAGAAGGTAACTGGGAGCAGTTACAATGGATTGTAAAGGGCCTCCATGCCTGATAACTTGATGGCTTCTGTATCAAAGTGATGAGCTCAGTGGACAGGGCAAGAGCAATGGATATTGTTTGTCCTCCATCCATGTCCAGTTCTGGGCTCCTCAGCACAAGAGAGACATGGACATACTGGAGAGACTCTGCCAAAGGGCCATGGAGATGATGAAGTGGTTGAAGCACCTCCCCTGCGAGAACTGGGGCTGTTCATCCTGTGGAAGGACAGGCTTAGATAGAACTCATCCAGTTCTACAAGTACCTTTAGGGAGGGTGCAAAGAGGGCACAGCTAGGTTTTTCCCAGTGCCAGGACTGGAGGCCACAGGCACACACCGATACACAGGAAAATGCCATCTAAAACTAAGAGAAAACTCTGCTTCTTGGAGGGTGATTGAGTATGTTTGGACTTTTTGGAAAATCAGGGCTGTGGGATTGGTTTTTATTTTCACTGACGTGCTTATTAAATACTCAGATCCCATAACACCTGCAAGTGTCTCTGCAAGGTGCTACAAGGCAGGGTTAGATTTTAGAAGGATTTGGATAAACTCAAGGTACAGTTTGAGGCCAAGGCTGTTAGTCAGCAGGTGCAAGTTCCTGCACGTGAGCAAGAATAAAATGTAGCATAAGCATGGACTGGACAGTGAGTGGGTAACTAGTTTTGGTCAGAGCCTAAAACAGCTGGGGCAACAAAAACAGGGCACAAAACCATGGCAAGGTTGCAAACAAGAGCTTTTGATATTTATATGAGATCCTATCTGGCTCTCATGGCTGTTGCTGGAACACTGGGTCCAGTTTTGGGTCTGTGCTTCACTGAAAAAAAGTGTGACAAGTAAAGCACAGACAAAATAATGAAAGGAAGGAGCAAGACAATCGTAGTTTAGGCAAGAAAAGCAAAAATTTTGATTTTACGGGGCCTTCAAGTCTATAAAAAGTTGTTTCCAACATGGAAGTAAGTCATGGTTTGAACTGCAGGGAGGAAGTTCCAAAGTGGAGATGACATTTTCCCTGATCTCTAACACTACCCCTGCAGTGGGAAGCCATTCCCCTCTTGTCCAAAGTTCCTCTCCAGCTCTTGGACCCCCTTTAGGCACTGGAAGGGGCTCTGAGGTCTCCCTTGACCCAGCTCTCCCAGCCTGGCTTCAGAGCAGAGGGGCTTCAGCCCCCAGAGCATCTCTGTGGCCATGTGTGGACTTGCTCCAGCAGCTCTACAGCCTTGTGCTATTGGACCCCTGGGCTGGAGGCAGCTCTGCAGGTCAGAGCATGTGCTGGAGGATGGAGCTGGCTGGATGCAGGAGGGCTGCACCCTCCTTTCTACAGCCATGCTGCCAAAGCCCTGTGTCAGCAGAATCTGGCTGATCTGCTTTGTGCCTCTTTGGTCTCCAGGTTTAGTCTCCATTCACTGGCCTGATCTTCCCCAAGCTCCCTCCAGTTTATCTTTGCAGCAATGAGCTGCCGAGTGCAGAGATGGATTTGGCTTTCTCTTGCACAGAGATAAATGGTGTTTCCTCAGCCTCCAGTGACCTACTGGATCAGTGATGGTGCTACTCCTGTTCCACCAGCCTTGCATGCAGGGGTGATCCTGATTCCTGCAGATCCCAGCCAGCATTTGGGATCGAATGTTTTTCCTCATACTCTCCTGGCCAGAAACAAATCACTTTGGCTGCTTGCAGGCAGCAGGTCTGGGAAGGTCAGGAAGAGGTCCCAGGACTTCTCCAACTTCTACCTCCCCAAGTGTCCTAACAGCCACCTTCATCAGCATGCCCAGTGCAACTTCTCCTGCTAAGGATCACACTGGGACAGTTTCCAGAGCCAGCTGGCAGAGGGAAGTGCCTTCTGGAAGGGACTGGTGGATTAGGGTCTGTTCTGGAGGGCTCAAATCCAAAGCGAGAGGGACATGGTCACAGCTCCAAGGCTGCCAGAGCTCCAGGAGCATTTGGATAATGCTCTCAGGCACAGGGTGGGATTGTTGGGATGTCTGTGCAGGGCCAGGAGTTTAACTCAATGACCCTTGTGGGTCCAACTCAGAATATTCCATGATCTATGATTTCATGAGGCCTTTATTCCCTTGTCTCTTCCCAGGGTATTAATGGCTCCAAGATTCAATCAGTACTGAAGAGGATCTCATAGACATGGGGCTGTTCTGGCTAAATTTGAGGAATTTGGCAAGAATTGGCAGTTCTGTAGATGGTGGGAGGTTAATGCAGCACTCAGCACAACTCAGAGCTTCCAGCTGTGCCCTTGGAAAACTTGCTCCATTCAAACTGCTCGCAGTACCAGTGGTTGTGATACTGGCTTATGCTGCTTTGTGCTCTACTGAAAATCCCACCATACCCCAGTTTTCACAGTAAAATGTACTCAGGGTCTTCTTATTGATATGCACAAGGCAAGTGTATAAAATCTCTGCATTCCTGTTGCTTTCTCTCTATATTACTTCCATTAGGATACACAGTATTTCCACCAGGCAATATGTCAGTCAAAGCCCTGAGCACATGTCTGATTGGCAGTTGTGCTTCAATGCTTCATGCTGATGCTGAAATTTCCTTGCATTTCCTCTTGTTTTCCTGACCCAGGAGATGGATGATGTGGCCATCCAGAGGGAGAGCCATCTGGACCATGTGGAGAGTCTGCTCGCCTCTGTGTACAAGCGGGAGGAGCTGGACTGCATCATCCAGCTCTGTGCACTGCAGAAAATTCAGGTAGAGAGTAACCAGGTGAACATTTCCACAGTTCTTCTGCACTCTCATAGAACTGGTGTCCCCATCCCCATGGCTGGAGCTGGATATACCTTTCTGGCCACGTGTCTGTGTCAGTGTCACATCCAGACTGATGTTAGAGGAACTTGTTGATCTTCAAGGCACAAAAGCTGCCCTCTTTTACAAAATCACAGAATCACAGACTGGTTTAGGTTAGGAGGGACCTTAAACCTTGTTTTGTTCTACCTCCTGCCATTGGCAGGGACACCTTCCGCTGTCCTAGGCCTCTCCAAGCCTCCTCCAACCTGGCCTTGGGATGGGATGGGGCAGCCACAGCTTCTCTGGACAACCTGTGCCAGGGCCTCCCCACCCTCACAAGGAAGAATTTCTTCCTGGTATCTGACCTAACTCTTCCCTCTGGTCTAACTCTTCCCCCTTGTCCTGTTACTTTAGGGCCCTCGTTTGAAATCCCTCTCCAGCTTTCTTGGAGCGCCATTACACACTGCAAGAGGTTCTAAAGTCATCTTGGGTCCTTCTATTCTCCAGGCTGGACTCACCTTGCTCTCCCATCCTGTCTCCATAGGAGAGCACTGTCGTTTCACCTCACCTTTTCCACCTCAGCAAAATCTTTCTGATTTACAATCAGGCTGCGGAGCCCGAGTGTGGATGCTCTTTGCTGTTGTGTTGTCTCCCCTGCCTGACGTTCCTATCCAAGCTGACCCACAGCAGCCTGTGCTGGGAGCAGAGAGAGCCATCACCGGTCAGGGATCGTTCTGTTTTTCTGTGCTGCCTGGCCAGGGAAGCTGCTCTTTGCCCCAACAGCCATGGTGAGGTCAGACCTGCCCAGTTATTTCAGGGGGAGGATGTCTCACTAGGCTGTGTGCTTGCCTGAGAGATGAGCTCACGGGTGGCCAGGATCCCAGAGTCATCAGAGTAACACTGCCAAGCCTCATCCAAGCTGTGCCTCTTTGGCACACTTCAAAACACCCTCAAACTATTTAAAGACCATGAGAGAGGCAGAATTGCTGGTCTTCTGTCTTGTCTCTCCTCAAACAGCAGTGTGCACCTTATTTCTACTTGGATTTTTTTTTCTCTTCTAATGCACAGCCAGTGGATCTTACAGTGGGTGCTGCTCTCAAGCTGCTGTCTGGATCTGCCTACAGCTACTTCTGCTGGCTGAGTATGTGATGTGCTTCAGCATATGGCAGTGCTTTCAGTTCTTGATTGTTCCTGGAGCTCTTTTCTGAACCTTTCCCAGTTGTTCTGCATTGCTTTTAAGTGCAGACAGGAGACCTGGACCGGGCATTGACTGCCAAAATCTCCTTGTTTTTCCTGCTCTTTATAGGTGCTTCAGGCACAGCACCCTGCTGGGATCTGCTTTCAGGGGCTTGACTGCCATGAATGTGGTTATTCTCTTATTTCTTCATCTTTTATAAAATTGTAAAATAGTGCTAGGCTGTGAGCAGATCCCTGTGGAGCACTGCTGCTTAAAGCTGTTGGTTTTTACAGTATGAGGTGTGTTTTAGTTCACAGAATCCCAGAATGGTTTGGGCTGGAAGGGATCTTAAAGCCCATCTCATTCTATGCCCTGCCATGGGCAGGGACACCTTCCACAGTCCCAGGGTCCTCCAAGCCCCAACCTGGCCTGTAACACTTCCAGGGTTGAAAGTGTTTAATGCTTTCCTCTCCCATGTGCATTGGTCTTGGCCATGGTGCAGCCCCTCCTGCTCCCCTGTGCCCACATCCCAGGGGTGATGCTCGCAGTGACAGGGCCCTGATGGAACTGATGAGATCCAACATGTCCTGATTTCGGGAGAAGCCCTGAAATACAAAATCCATGGCTGAGGCCTGCAAGTGTCGTTAGCTGTGTGAGTATGTACAGCTCATTTTCTCTGGCAGTAGTGTTGCTCCATCACACCACAGCATGGGGCTGTGAGCCTGCACAACAGCCAGCCAAGGCTCCTTTCTGGCAGCAGCAGCAGGAAAGCTCTGCTTCCAACCTAATTCTCCCTTTCACTTTGTGTTCTTTGCTCTTCCCTTCCAGACAGATGTGATCCTGCAGTTGGATTTGCATTACACACGACCAAGCACAAAACAGAGGACTTGTGAAAGCCTGCAAACGACCCTCCAGAAATCCTTGCTGGGGCAGTTTTTCAGCCAGAGGAACGACTCCCAGCCAGACTCCCAGCGAGTTCCTGCCCGCGCAGGTAGCGCATGCCTGCGAGATGCATTGGCGCTGAGCACGGGCCCAAAGGGACAAGGATCCTTGAGCACAGGCCCTGGCCACAGCTTGCCCAGCAGCAGCCCCTCCAATTTTGGCAGCGAGCCTGAGGAGAACGATGAGAGTGACCTGGGCGAGCTCTGCTCGGCGCTGCTTCGGGCTGGCCCGGGGCAGGATGGGCCCTGAGCCTCAGCCTTGGGAGCTGCTCTTTTAATTGAGGCCTCAGTTTGAGTGCTAAATCTGTCAGAATTCACCAGCTGCTTCCCAGCCTCAGCATCACCCTGTCTGAATGAGGCCAAAGCTGCTTTTTTGGAAAGGTTTCTCCTATCTGCACCCTGTGGTGTGCAGGGCCTCAATTCCCTCTGGGAATATTCCCTGTCCCATGGGAGCATCGGCACCAGCGGGGAATCATTGTGTCTGGCAGAGGACAGGGTCACCCACCAGTCGTAACATTGCCAGGCAGAAATGGCATTGCTGCAAGGCAAGGGCACTGGTTGATGTTTCCTACCTGAAAACAAACGTTGCTGCACTGAACGTGACGAGAAGCCCACAAACACTACAGACCCCTCTGGCTCAGATCCTGGCCATGGCTGCTGGATCTCACCAGCCTGTGCAAGGGACACAGGGCTGGACCTAGGGGACCAGGTGAAATAGTGTAGGCTGTCCCCGGGGTCCCAGTGTGGTTTCCTTCTCTTGCCTGTGTCAAAGCAGGTGTTAAGTTATGCATTTATGTATTTCTGAAGAATGTATTTATAATTGGGGCGAGACAGTCGCTTGTCAGGAGAAGAAGGTCAGGTGTTCTATCCACTGTACGTTTACATTGGAGGCTGGTGTTCCATGAGGAATAGCCTCCAGGCAGGTGCATTGACACCTGCCCCTTCCAGCATGGTACAAGGGTATTAAAGGGTGTTCAGCCCTCTGCCGTTCCGAGTTCTTCTCAGGTGCAGAATGTCCTGCTGGAGAGATGGAATGTACCAGGATTGAGAAAGGATAACCTCAAAAAAGTTATTACTAGTGCAAATTGTTTTTCCTGTGTGCCTGTCTGTGCCATGGGCAACTTCAAGCACTACATGGAGAACCAGCTGTCCAGGGAAAGCCACAGGTGAGAGGGGCCCAAAGAACAGCCTGGCTGGGCACAGGCCCCTCCCTGATTGCTTCCCTAATGCACGTTTGATAAAGATGATTGCTCAATAATGGCCAGAGAGGGTGATCCAATAGTTCCACTGGGGTCGTTGTGTGGTCTCCATCCTTGGAGGACAGTTCACTCTGGACTGCAGAAGGTGCTGATGACCTGATCCAAGCTGGCTGAGGGCTGGACCAGAGACCACTGGGGATCCCTTCTGGCTACTGTGGTCCTGTGGAAGAAAAAAGTCAAAGGGCAAAACTTATTGAGAGGTCAAGGGTAGCCGGTTGGGGAGAATGCCTGAGCTCTGTCTTGCTTTTAAAGAGGGTTGGAGGCAGAATTTTTTCATTTTTGCTCTCCTTCAGCAGTGAAGATACATCTCTCTCTGTGGTGTCAGTTGCAGCATAGGAAAATCTGAAATGTTCCTTCCAGATAAACCATTCTACAAGTGCTGGAAACCTGTCCAAAGAGAACAGAGGAGGCTTTTATTCTTCCCACAGTGAGTAGAGCCAAAGGAAAGAAGCAGGGCCCCAGCTGGCTGCAAGCTAGAAAGTCTCCTAGAAAAAAACCCCAAAGCTCAAAAAATTAAAAAATTTAGAAGATATAGTTTAAGTAAGATGGGGCGATAGAAAAGCTAAACCAGAAAGTTTTAAACTAATTTCAGAAAGAACCAAAGATCAACTCAATACCAGCAGCCCCTGAGGGCAGGTCAGTGGGAATGGCTCAGCAGGCATTTGGGAGGAGCTGGAGGTCTCTGTGAGGATTATTCACACCCTCCTGTGCTTGCTTGAGGCAAGGCTTGTTCTAGACACATTATCATGCCAAGTGTCATCTAATGTGAATGTTTATCCCATTCAAAGTGAGGCTGTTTATTTTTTCTGAATAAAACAGTATTGGTGGTTTTAGTGCACAAAGCTTCACTGAGTGGCTCTGAGTTACCTGTGTTTATTTTCCCTCTAATTGTCAGGGTGTAACTTAATATTGGTCTACTGGGGTTTCATGCTTCGAACTTGAGCTTCTAGGCTCTTCTGTGTAACCATTGTTTCTTTTTTTAGGTAACTAAAAATACTGAAGTTTGGATTTAGAAGGCAGATCAAATGACTGGATAGGATGAAATGATATCAGGTGAAATTTGTAGATAAAAGTCCTCATTCGTTGTGATTTGTCCATATGCTTTGTAAGTGGGGCTCTGGGGTGGCTTAGATGGTCTGTCTTGGTACCAACCATAGCACTTGTCCCTGTCATCAGTTCTCCTCCTTCTCCAAGGAGACCCTGCAGCCAAGCCCAGGGGAGAACCGCCACGTTCCCATGGTGGTTCATTCCCTGAGATGATGGTTTGTCGTGTCTGGGAACTTGCTGAATTGCAAAGGTGGGCTTTGTGTGCTGGGCCTCAGCTGGAGTCATTGCAGGAGGGGATGGAACTATGTATCCTTCATTCCCATCTTTACACATGAAATCCGAACTCCCTGATGGTAGTTAAACTGTTCAGTGCCAGTATATTTTCCTGGAAATTTGTGTTTCCATCTCCCAGCATCCGGGACAGACAAGGCATCCCAAGATTACCATGTGTCTCATAGCCATGTCCTTTCTGATCTGCTTCTGTAGACTTTGGGTTCCATGATCCCCATGGCCGGGGTGGGAAGGGGGGAGCACTCAAGCAGCAGCAGGCAAAGCTTACAAGACAGTAATGGGAGACACAGGCTTAGTACTAGTGAGGAGGGAATCCTTGAATCCAGGTGCTGCTCTCACAGCCAGAGTGTCACAGATGGCCTTTATCCATCACGCTGTGCACATGGAGACACCCACGGCTCTGCTCTGCTCTCTCCCAATGCTGGCGGCTGTCCTGCTTCCAACAGGAGGTTGGATTATGTCCCTCCCAACCAACGCTGTGGTTGTGCTTCCAGAATACACCCAGAAGAGTGCATGTGTCCTGAGTGATTCTGAACACCAAACTGGGAGTTTCAAGACTGTTTCATGAAATATCCCTGCTCCCTGTCCAAGAAGCAAACATTGGCTCAGCTTAGCTGGATTCAAAACTTAGAAAAAAAACTCATGTCAGCGCTAGGAAATAAGGAAAAAATGGTAAATCAGTTCATTTGAAAATGTCAGATGATTCAGACTCAGTTCTCTGGGCCTCCCCATCAGGCCAAGGGTTCAGGAATGGAACCAGGAGCATAGTTTGAAACAAAAGGGGTGAGTGAAGCCATCCACTGTCAAGCTAATAAACTCAAGGTAACTCATTAGGAGATTCACACTGCTGAGCTGCATTTGCTCACCTCTGCAGAGACTTGGGGCACCTCTTTGGAAAGCAGAGGCAGGAGCAGGTCTGGTCTCACGGTGAAGCCTTGCAGACCAGGATTTTCTTATTAATGGTGAGAAATTATTGATAGCACAGACTTTTCATGGTTTCCCAGAGTTATCTCCTCTATCACAGATTATTTCAATGACTGTTCTGCCATTGTTACTAATCGCTTGAAATTAGATCTCTAACATCTTGTGGCAGTGAAGAGAAAAACACATCATCAAAAAAAGGAGGCTCCTTGAAGTGTTTGAAGTTGCTTCTTATCTTCACAGTTTGGATAACCTTTTGCATAACAAGCAACAATTTCAAGTATATTGGTCATATCACCCCCTCAAAGACACGCTTTGAAATTGCAGACCAGACTTCATGCACAGGAGAACTGACGCGGTGTCACACAGTAAGGAAGAGCTAATGTCTCTTTGATAAATCTATCTTCACAGAGTTGGATTTTCTTGCCACAGTGTCAGGAATAGCTGACGAGACAGACGTGTTATTAAGTGGTAAAAATAAACAGATGGAAGAGACAAGTGTGAGATTTCAGCTATGACTTTCCAGAATGTTTCAGCAAAGAATAACCTCCTCATTTCCATTCCTTACCAGAGATGAAAAATAGGCAATACTTACTCAAGGACTTCATGGTTGGAGCAATGGGGTGCCCATAGGTCCCTGGTCCCCACCTGCCCGCAGGGCATGTGAGATGGGGCAGTTTGGGGTCTCAGGGAGGGTTGCTGGTCCTGACCTGCTGCTCCTCCAGATTCAAAGTCACTGTTGTGGAGAGCATTGATGCCTGATCACATGAGTGCTGACTGCCTTGGGTCCTCCTGGGAACTGGGACCTATTTTTGAGACCCAACCTCTGTATCCTCCCTCTTCTCTCACTCTCCCTCCCTCTTCCACAGAAGGGGCATCTCACCCCTTCCCTCTGTGGAGGATGCAGCAGTTTGGCCAAGGCTATGTTCCCAACCAGGAACAAGGACAGAAGACAGGCAAGCTAAAGATACAGTCACTGCAAGAGATCCTCACCCCAAGACGGACATTGAGGTGCTGGAGTGTGTCCAGAGCCAGGAGCAGAGCTGGGGAAGGGGCTGGAGCAGCAGGAGCAGCTCAGGGAGCTAAGGGTGCTCAGCCTGGGGAAAAGGAGGCTCAGGGGGGATCACTTCTCACTCTCCACAGCTCCCTGACAGGAGGGGGCAGCCAGGTGGGGATAGAGCGCTGCTCTCAGGGAACAAGGGATAGGATGACAGGAAACTGCCTCAAGTTGTACCAGGGGAAGTTTAGATTGGATATTGGGGAAAAGTTCTTCACAGAAAATGTGGTCAGGGATTGGCACAGGTTGCCCAGGGCAGTGGTGGAGTCACTATCCCTGGAAGTGTTCAAAAAAACATGTGGATGTGGCACTTGAGGACATGGTTTAGTGGTGGACCTGTCAACTGGAGTCAATGATCTTATAGAGCTTCTCCAACCTCAATAATTCCATGGTCCTATGATTCTTTAAGATGCTTCATCCCCTGGGAATGCAATGGTAGAGCACCAGTTCCTTCAAATGTGACACTGAAAAAGGGTCAGGTGGTTGTACAGCGTTGTAAGAGTGGGGAACCTGGCTTTGGCATCTGGGGTCCTCACCACAGCAGGGCACAACACAAAGTCCTCTTTTCTGTAGAGCTGATAGTCAAGGGATGTTGCTCCCAGACATGGCTCATGCCCAGGCCATTGGGCACTGCTGGAAGAGCAGAGGGTGGCTTCTGCTGTGTCACTGCAGCCACCTCCTGCCTGCCTGCCTTATTCTTCTGTGTCACTTCATATCAATTATAAAATATTAAATCAGATAAATACCTCTAACCTTTCTGGATGATAAGAAAATATATTGTTCAGCCTCCTAAAATGCCTTGTTTTCGCTGGAAAATGCTAATGGGATTATATAAAGGTTATTTCAGCCTCCTTTCAAGTCTGGAGACGTGGCAAAACAATCACGATGCCCTTTGTTTATGCCTTTTTAATGACTGCTTTTACCTTCAGGTATTTGAGGCCTCTGCATCTTTTCAGGTGATCCTCTGGGGCACCCTCGGACTGGTTTTTTGTGGAAACTTCCTGAGGAATGTAAATGTGCCTGTGATTTTAGAGGTCTGGAGGAGAGCTGGGGTGGTGGAGCACTCTGGAAGTCTGGCAAGGGTTTGATGTGCATGTTTTGATGCCCTTGTGCATTTTGCAGTTTGAGGGTCAGGAACTGCACCCACAGATCCAACAAGCTCCTATGCTGTGTCTGGGCAGCAGTGCCTGCACAGTGAGCAAGAGTGCACCTCTGGGGCACTGCTCCTGTCCTTCCCTCAAGGCCCCTGCCTGTGAGCCCATGCCAGGCGGCACATGGGAGGAGCTCAGTGTGTGACACAGCCCATCTGCAGCCTCCAGTCCAGAGGGACCTTGGCTGCACTGTGCGGGAGTGGCGAGCTGGGTAAGAAACACAGTTCATGACCCAGAGAAAGCTACAGAAATAGTGTTCCACTCACTCTGTCCTCTGGGAAGGACCTCCCAAACCCATGATTTCCTCTAATTTTTTTGTTGTTACTGATCTTTTCCCAAGGTTTTGATTTTTGCTAAACCTTGTGTCCTAAAGAGCTCTGGTGTTGTGCAGGGAGCATGTGGTGGCCTGATAACCTCCCTGCTTTCCAGAGCAAAGCAGAGCACCAATGTAGCACCAAGGCAGCCTGTCATCATTTCTAACACCAGAAACATCAGCAAAGAATTGGTTCTCAGCAGGGAACTCCACCCATATCCCATCTAACTGGGCCTTGAACACTTCCAGGGATCCAGGGGCAGCAACAGCTTCTCTGGGCACCCTGTGCTAGGGCCTCACCATCCTCACAAGGAAAAATCCTTCTAAGCATAGTTTGATTGTGTTAATAGATAGAGTAATTATACTTTATCTATTATTATAGATACAATATAAATATAGATAAAGGGACCACTTCTATACTAAAAATAGAAGAGGAAGAAAAAATTGTTCCTGGAGAGCAGAGGGCAGGTTAGCAGGCTTACATCTTTCATGTCTACTGGAAAGAAAAGGTGGTTGTCACTGCCTGTGGAATACAAAAGCATTTAGCCAAGAGCAGAGGCAGAGAAGGTGTTGCATTCCTTGTGTTTGGTGGAGATACAAATGACACATCCCATTACTGAAAGTTATAATTCTCTTTTTTGAGGATATTTTGCAGGTGTCCCTAGAGCGTCATGCCTGGGAGGTCAGAGACAGCACAGAGCAGCTCCTTTGGGAGAACAGTGTTCTCTTGCTGATGGGACTTTTTCATGCACGTTGGCTATGCAAATTCATAAGCATGTTTGGGTTTCTCACCCAGTTTCAGTGAGACCATGTGAATCCTCCCAGACTGGGGGATTTCACAGTGTGAGGTGCACACGACATATATTGATCATACCAGGTTGATCTGGGCAGTGATCCTGGCCACGTCTGCAAGACAGGATTTGTGTGGGGGGCTGGACCCAGCATACTCCCTGCCAGGTTGGTTTGGATGGTCACTTTGGGAGCATGTGAAGGGCACAGAGTGAAAAGATCTGAGAGGATATTTGCTTTTCCTCTACAAATGCCATTTGAGTAATATTTTTTCTGGGGAGCTCCCAGTCAAAGGTGGTGTGGGACAAGCAGTGGAGGTTCAGCAGGGGACCTTGTCTTTCCTCCCACAACAGCTTCAGCTGATCTCTCTTAAATAAGATTTAAGAACTCTCTCTGCAGCCCTTTCCAGTTACATCCTCACACCACTGGCATTGCTAAACCCGTACCTTCGCTCTCTGTGCTGTTTTCCAAAGTTCCACTGCTGTCAAGTTTCTCACATAATTTTAAAAATGTCTCTCTGGCATCTGTGTTAATTAGGGAAAATCTACAATTTAATCACTAACGCACCATTTCCAGTTTGGAGATAGTCTTTCTCAGTGCACTGCTGGCATAATGGAGCCCCTGGAGTCCCTCCTGGGCCTGCTGAGAACTGCAGCGGCCTCGTGGGTGCCCACCTGCACACACCATCACATTGGCACCACTGCTGGGCTCCCCCGACACTGCCTGCCCCCTGTCTCCCTCTCCTGCAAGCCATGGAGTCACCATGGCCCCACTGTGGTGGCCAAAATCACAAGAAGAAACAGAATGACCCACAGCTGTAACCATGGACAAAGCCCCAGCTCCACTGTGGGCAGGGAGAAGCCCAGCCTGGGCTTGAATTTCAGTGAGTCACAATCACAGACTGGTTTGGGTTGGAAGGGACCTCAAAGCTTATCGTGTTCCACCCCCTGCCATAGACCTTCCACCTTCCACTAGCCCAGGTTGCTCCAAGCCCTGTCCAACCTGGTCTTGGACACTTCAGGGATAGGGCAACCTGTGCCAGGGCCTTAATTTTGGATACACTCACTTCTTCAGCTCTTTTGTGCTGTAGCTCTTGAATGAAGCATCTGCTGCTTGTGAAATGGTAATGTCAAAGTTAATCACTTTGCATCAAAAGTGAGATCTCAACTGGAGGGTCCAGCCTTTGCACTGGTTTGGGACAGTCCTGCCAAGAATGCAATGGAGAACATCAAAACACATGCTGAAAATTACAGCCAATCTGGGAGGAAAAATGGAAGGATTTTGGGCAGAAGAGAAGATTTATTGAAAGCATAATCATCCTTCAATCCTTCCAAGTGGTCCACGTGCCTGTGTCTGTCAGGCTCTGGAGTTCCTTGGGTCATGGATGCCTTTCACTCCATGAGACGAAGTAAGTCCCTATTTAATGCTCATCCATTGACATCATTTGGCATCAGCCCTGTCAGCCCATCTCAACTCCTCCCACAGGACATTCAGAAACACATCACAAACCCTCAGGACATCAGCAAACTCCAGTGGCTTCCTTCAGGCCACTTCAGTGGTTGGAATAAAAAGACTGTCCCAGACACACGGTCCCTGTGGCATGGGCAGAAGTGCAGCAGCTCTTCCTGAGGTCCTTGTGTGATGCACATCCTTATCAAGGAATGTGGCATACAGAAGTAGGACCAGAGAAAACGGCCTCAAGTTGCATCGGGGAGGTTTAGGTTGGATATTAGGAGAGATTTCTTCACAGGACATTCTATGACATGGCAAGATGCTCCAGGAGATGACACATGCTACCTCCCAAAGAGGCCAATTCTTTTATTACCTGATTCCTTACTACCTCAACCTACCTATCTACCTCGAGGTTATAATTTTATCCTGTCTACCTCATTGTCATTTTATTCTTTGGCTTCAAGCCCCACTTAGCCCTTTCATAGGAAGAGGTTTTATGATCCACAATGCAGTAAGGCAGCTTATTCATTCCTGGCTCCTCTCCACTATTTTCCCTCACAGGAAACACTGCTGTTTCCTGGTAGGCTGCAATGAGAGTGCTGAGCGCATTTCTCTGCTGCGCTGGCATGAGTCAATACAAGTTCAACCTTTGGAAAATTGTTTCTTGAAGGCCAGAGACATTTGTTTGTCCTATAGTTAAACATCTTTCACTGACACGTCAGAGCCACCACAGCCCATTGCTCAGTGTCCTGAGTGACAGCCCAGCTTAACTGAGGGCCCCATGGATGTCTAACAGGATAAAAAAGGACATGAAAATGCTCTAATGTCCGCAGTTAATGGGGTCAAAGGAGGCCCACAATGGAAAACTTTATTTTCAGATGACTTTTGACTGTGCTATTACAGTGCTTTCTCAGCACAGTCCCTTGCGGTTTTAAGGCATAAAAAGAATTTTCTTCTTAACAAATCTTACAATAGTTTTGGTTTTTTTTTTTTTCCTGAAAAGCCCATTTGTCACACCCCCTTATAGTTTCCTATCTTTTCTCCTTTCTCTCAAAGCTTGGTTTGAACAAAAAGTATTCAGAACCCTGCACTTCTTATGAGACCCTGTGTCCTGATGGGGCTTGGAGCAACCTGGTCTAGTGGAAGATGTCCCAGCCCATGATGAGGGGTGGAGCAAAATGAGCTTTAAGGTCCTTCCAACCCAGACCATTCTATGATTCTGAGTTTCTAACTTTTAGGAAATTGATATTGCATCTAATACTGCTTCTCAGGAGCTGCAGCCCTGCAACATGTGGCTGACAGCTGTGACCTTTCCAGGGAAGTAATTCCTGCTAATCAATTTCAGCCTTTTCCTCCAGTAAGTCTTTCACAGGGGCATGGAACTGTGTCCTATGTAGTACCAGTATGGGCTGCCCCATTGGGCAGAGGATGCAGAACTAAAGGTGATACAAGGACCAAAGGTAAGAAAGGAACAAGAGGCAACGCAGGAGGGAGAGAAGATGCAGGAGGCACAGGAGATGCAGGAGGAAGAGGACGTGCAGGAGAAATGGGTAGAGGCAGAAGTGATGCAGGAGGCACAGGACATGTAGGAGGCTGAAGCTGCACTGACTTGTTTACATTTATTCCCCTGCAGTAGATATGGGGGGCTCTGCCCTCATGTGTGCAATAATGCAAGACACAAAGGCAAGACATTTATGTTAACAAAATCCAAACCAAATTGAAAAATTAGCAGTTTTTCCAAGATGCTGGTCTTTCCCTTGACTGAGAGCTTGGTGGAAGGATTACCCTGGGAATGAGAGCAGCAGAGTGCCCTGGAGCACACCCTGATTTGCTCAGGGGACACGCATTGGGACACCACATGGGTGGATCCCAGCTCCTGATGCAAATGCATTACTATGCCATTAGTATGACATAAATATGACATTAGTACGGCAGGGTGGAAGTCAAACACAGAGGATTTTTTTGCCTCACCTGTGGGATTCCTAGGAACTTGAAGGTTTGGAGAGCAAGAAGAAAAATCCTCTGGTTTCTAGTTATCCTCTTGTCCCTAGTTACGAAGAAAAGCCTCTGTCCCAGATTTGGAACAGTTTAAAATCCAGCTCCTCAACGCAGGCTGTGGGATAAAGCCTCAACATGTGCCACCCTGCCTGGGGCTGGATCCACCCCACTCGAGCCCAGCTGCAGATTAAATTGCTCAGATGCCTCACAGTCCCCCGTGACCCTTCCGTTACGCCCGGGGGAGGATCAGCGGGGCTCCTGTGAGCACCTGGGAAAGTGCCAGAGGTCATTTCAACAACCAGAAGCAGGAAGAAAGGTGCTCAGGTATGTAAGGGCTGGGGCAGAAGTGGCACAGTTGGGGGGTGGGAGGCTGTGAACCAGAAGCCCTCATTTCTGAGCTATTTTATCTTTACTCGAGTACTGGAATTAGCTTCTGTACATTAGCCCCTTGTTTTGGGGTTATGTTGCCCTTAATCCTTGCTTGACATCTGGAAACAAATTCTTGTGTTCTCCTAAATGCCTCTCCTAGCTCTGTGAGAAAATTTGAAGCAGAAGAATTTAATCTACTCACCTCTTCTTTCCTGCCTTACCTTAAACATGGTCACATTGGCTGCCCGTTCTTCCTGTTGGGAAAAACATCCCACTCACCCCTCAGCTACACCCACACCACCTATTGACCTTGTGCCAGCATCTGCAGTCCTATCCCTCTTTTTGTGAGCATGCAAAGCAATTTCTTGAGCTTTCTTGGGGAGGTTTTTCAAGATACAACTGCACTGATATTGCTTGGAGTGTGCTACTGGCAGTTTAAGACAGAGAACACTTAGGGAATTACTTTTCCTGCAATTTTCTCAAGCTTTGTTTAAACTTTTTACCAAAGTTCAGGAGACTTTCCAGGAGAAATGTGGGATGTGGCTTGATGCTGCTGGTCCCTCTACCCCAGCAGCTCTCCCTCCAGCTGGATCCCACCTGGGAGCCAAGTACTTCAGTCTTCGTTTTTGCCCACACAATCACTTGCTGGACTATCTGTAAGCTGAACTTAAATCCTGGGGACAGTTCTGGGCCCCTCATGACAAGAAAGACATTGAGGAGCTAGAGCATCTCCAGAGAAGGGAACAGAGCTGGGGAAGGGCCTGGAGCACCAGGAGCGGCTGAGGGAGCTGGGAAAGGAGCTCAGCCTGCAGAAAAGGAGGCTCAGGGGCTCTGCACAACTCCCTGACAGGAGGGGGCAGCTGAGTGGGGAATTGGCTCTGCTCCCAGGATGACAAGAAGAAAAGGCCTCGAGTTGCATTAGGGAAGGTTTAGATTGGATATTAGGGTAATTTTCTTCACTGAAAGGATGTTCAGGCACTGGAACAGCTGCCCAGGGCAGTGGTGGAGTCCCCACTCCTGGAGGGATTTAAAATACAAATGGATGTGGCACCTGGGGACATGGTTTAGTGGTGAACATGGCAGTGCTGCTGATGCCTTAGGTTTTAACTTTTATATTTTTCAAATCCTGTACTGCTAGTGTAGCTCTGAAGTTTTCTGTAGCTTGTTAAGTGNAAATGCCACCTTTTTTCCTTTACTCCTGTCTAGTCTCTGTTTCTAAGTAGCCAGATAAGGCATCACTGTATTAATGGTTGGACTCAATGATCTTAGAGGGTTTTCCAAGCCTAAATGAGTCTATGATTCTATGATGAGGGATGACTCAAAGTTTAATTTCCTCTGTGAAGAGATTTACGAGCCTGGATCAGTTCTCTCCTGGTTCGCAGAGCTGTCCACTGACACCTCATGGGGCAACTGGAGGCACAAAGGCAAGAGCAGCTCAAGTTAGCCTTGTCACCTGTCGCTGTTGAGTCTGAGAAATGGAAAAAATGTGGCATGAACTTTTCAGAGAAAAGGCCATTTATGAAGAGAAATCCTCCATTTTTATAACCCAGATCACTAGAGGCAAGACACACGGGACACAGTCATTGGTCCTAGCATGGTCCTACCTCTCTCACACCATTGGTCAATTACACAGAAACCCATTAGGATAACAAAAGTAAAAAACACTTTGGTGAGACAGAAGTTTCCCAAAACATTTCCAGTTGTTTACAAAAACTTTCTTCAGTTTCCCATCCTCTGGCCATGAGAAGGGTATACTTCTCAGACTCTCACAGCTCAAACTCTTACAGCTCTGGCTGTGGAGATCTTCCACAGCCAGAGCTGAAAGCTGAGAATTTTCCCTTTGACTAACTTGTCAGAGCCCACAGTCACCCTGGGAAACGTAGGAGAAACCATGGTGTTCTCCAGCCACTGCAGACCCAGGGCCAGGCCCAAGACTGCAGCCACAGGAAACATTGCTTCAGCAGAAGAGAATCTTGAGAAGGTTATCTTGCCATAGAATGGAGCGTGGGAGTCTGTTCAGAGGCAGCTGGAGAAGGAGGGGGTCACTGTGAATCCCACTTGTGGTCACGAAGAACTCCTCAAAAGGCCATGTCAGCTCTACTCGGGCAGAGCAACATGGAGCCCAGGGCTCTGCTCTTGGCACAGAGGTTTGCGCAAAGGCTCCTTGCTTGCCAAGACCTTGCAGCGTGTCCATATTGCACCGGAGCCTGCAGTTCTCGTGGGTGAAGAAAACTGGCTGTCTGGAAGTTATTGTCCCAGTCTTCTGGTCGAGTAGTAGAACGGGTTTGGTATTGCACCAGAAAAAGCTGATAATGGTAACGTGCATCCTTGGCATTTCAGCAGGGTTTGACTGCAACTTCTCTGCAAGAAATCCATCTATCTCATCATCCAGCTGGGAATCTACCAAATTCCAACAAATGGGATTCAGAAGCATGTCAGGGTATGAAACAGTCCTTCTCTATTAGGATTTTGCCACATTATGGTTCTTATTCCTGTTCTCAAACTCGCTGGGATACATGACTTTGTTCCCTTAGATTTGACTCAGGAATTTAAGGTCAGGGCTCCATCACTGCAAGAGAGTATAACAACCACCACGTGCTAAGTGAGCATGGATGTGAAGTAGAGGCAGGTTTTCCTGTGTTCATGGTGGATCAGTGGTTGTACAGAGGGATCTACATTGAAGAGATGCATTGGCTCTTCCATATTTGCATCAATAAGGAAAAAGAGAGAAAAAAACCACTTTGGGGCAATGAAGAGGGCAGGCCCTGGGAGTGAGGGAGACCAAAAAGCCAAAGTGATAGGTGTAAATGATGTATATAGAAGACAACAGTGTAATTAATTACCCTGATTTAAGTTACACCACATTTTTCTGTGTATGTAGATAACACCAAAGGCTATGCTGTTATCTTAGAGGAATGTTTGTGTCTGGAGATTCATACTCACCCTGCCAATAACAAATCATCCCCGGTGTTTCTGAAACATTAATTATAGTTTTGTAACTTATAAGTTTTGCAACCAGCTCAAGGTAATTCCCTACAACACAGACCTCTGGCAGAAACAAATAAATCGCTGATGTGAACTGACAGTTGCTTAGACATGAATGCTCAAGACTTTGTGATGTTTGTTATTATAAATAAAATGGGTCTCACTGTTCTTGCCAGCCTGCCTGCCTCCATACACTTTTCAACACACTAGCACCTGGGAAGAACCATTTCCCCCAGCTAAAAAGCAAGCACCAACAACCCCAAGCAGGTTAAGAATTAAAGGTAAGGTCTTGCATGCAGCTGGACAAAGCTTAAGAGTATTTCATCCAGGGGCTTCCCTCTCTGAGGTGGGTCCACCCCAACAGGGGGTCCCACCAATGCTGTTCCCTGCTCAGGCCTCAGCGCCTCCCAAGTGCAGAGGGATGCTCTGTACATTGTCTTCTTAGATCCACAGCTTTTGTCTTTTTCATATCAAATCACAGAATCCCTGACTGGTTTGGGTTGGAAGAGACACTAAAGCTCATCCTGTTCCATGCCCTTGCCATGGACAGGGACACCTTCCACTAGACCAATGTGCTCCAAAACCTGTCCAGCCTTGGACGCTTCCGGAGATGGGGATTCCGCAACCTTTACAAAACAAGCCTAAAGGGAAAAATTTAAACTTTAGAAGGAAAACAAAGAGGAGGAAGATTTTTTACTTCCAGATTTGTCAAATCACCACATTGGACTAAAAATAAGAAAAGGAATGTGATTTTTAGGTCATGCTGAAAGGCACAGACTCTCCTCAGAGAGTTTTGTGTCTCTGATGTCTTGAGGAAGGGAGCCAGGGCTCTAGGGCTCCAGCCAGCTGCTCTAGGGCTGTCTCTCCTCCTTGGCCATTTGCGAGATGGAGCTAAATTCCTATTGGCATTACATTTCTTAATTATAACAATCCTTCACATTACCACAGCTTTCCTGCAAGCTACAACTTGTTCAGGACCGTGACTGCTGTTAGTAAATTGTGTAACAAATGTCAGCTCTCTTACTGGATACAACTTAGAGGTTTTCATAGGCATGTGTTAAAATTACAGGTAACAGTTACAGTTTTGAAAATGTTTTCTTTTTGTGACTCCCTTTGTCCTTTTGGTCATTTTTGGAAATTGGCTATGGTCTGCAAAAGAAGAAAAGTAATGACATTGATTCAGAAATCAAGGATATGAAGCTACATGTGTCAGTTAGAAAAAAAGATTTTTTTTGCCCATGATGACAAAGAAAAAAATTAATACAACTAGATGAAAAACAAATGCAGTTTGAGCAGTCATGAGCAATGCTGTACACCTCGTATTGGAGGTAGATGGTTAAAATGTCAGTTCACGGGAAGATAACCTCAAGAAATACTGTTTATTTATCACAGGAGTGTGCATACCCACGCCTGGATAAAAAATGTTTCACAGCATCCCAGGGTACTTGAGGTTGGAAAAGAACTCCTAAGGTCATCTGGTCCAGCCTCAAGATGGGCCAGCTAAAGCTGGCTGCTCAGAAAATCCAGGCTACTTTTGAACACCTCCAAGGATGGAGACTCCACAGCCTCCCTGGGTAACCTGTGCCAGTGTGTGGTTACTGTCACAGGGAAAAAGTATTTCCTGATGTGGATAAGTGTGTGCCCATGGCCTCCAGTCCTGGCACCCCTGGGCACCACTGAGAAGAACTTGGCTCTATCTTCTTTGCACCCTCCCTGCTGGTACTTGTAGATATTGACGTGCCCTCCCTGAGCCTACTCTTCCACAGGATGAACAGCCCCAGTTCTCGCAGGGGAGGTGCTTCAACCACTTCATCATCTCCATGGCACCTCGCTGGACTCTCTCCAGTACGTCCATACGTCCATGTCTCTCTTATGCTGAGGAGCCCAGAACTGGACATGGGTGGATAACAAACAATATCCACCACCCTCTCCTCATCCCCTGAACTTGCCATAGAATCGGTTTGGCTTGGAAGCCTTAGAGTTCATCCCATTCCAGCCCCTGCCATGGGCAGGGACACTTTCCACTGTCCCAGGTTGCTCCAAGCCCTGTCCATCCTGGCCTTGGACACTGCCAGGGATGGGGCATCCACAGCTGCTCTGGGCAACCTGTCCTAAGGCCTCACTACCCTCACAGGGAAGAATGTCTCCCTAACCTCTAATCTAAATCTACCATTCTAGTAATTTCGATGCAGAAGGCATCAGGTTATCAGGGATGGAAGCCCTTTGTAACCTGTGCTGACAGATCCCAGACGTCTCCTTGTCCTCGCTGTGTTTGGAAACGGCTCCGTCGCCTTCCCAGGGATCAGTGTGAGGCTCACCGGCCTGGAGCTCCACACATCTTTGCTCTCGCCTTTATAGGAGATCAGTGGGTCGATCAGTGTAATTGTAAGCAAACCGCATCACGGTGGGTGCGGGACACAGCGAGGAAGGAGTTGAAGACACGGAGCGGGGACTGCAGCGGGAGCCGTTCTCGGGGCAGGTTTTGGTGAGGAAGCCTCAGAAGAGCGGGAGCGCGGGGCTCCGGCGGCGTGAGAGGGCGGCGGGACCAGGCCGGGCCCCAACCCAACTCTGTCAGGAGCCTCCCGGAGGGGGAGCGGCGGCGGGGCCTCGGGGTGGCGAGAGGGAAGGTGCGGGAAGGTGCGGGAAGGTGCGGGAAGGTGCGGGAAGGGAAGGTGCGGGAAGGTGCGGGAAGGTGCGGGAAGGGAAGGGAAGGTGCGGGAAGGTGCGGGAAGG
>VZRF01007651.1:151277-281241 GCA_013396875.1 Vireo altiloquus
GGCCTTTGTCTCGGGTGGGGACGACGTGGGCCGGGGGTGGTGTGTCGGTGTGTGTCTCTGTGTGGGTAGGGGTGCCACGGGCCGGACGAGTCCCCAGCCCAGCGGCCCCGTTCGCACTGGGAACCGCACGGGGCTCATGAAACTTTCACAGGTATTGCAGCCCCGGGTCCCGCCTGCCACTGAGCCGCCCTCCGGATTAGCCCTCCGTCAGCTGCGGCTGCCCCGTGCCTTCTCCACAGCCCTGACAGCCCCTGCGTGGCTGCTTCCCCCATCCCCTGCCCTCCCCGTGCTCCCCGGCTCCTGCTATCCCTGCCTTCCCAAGGGATTCCCGTGGCATGCCATCTCTTCATCCCCTCCCCGAGACAACAGCCCCATGTGAGCCGCTCTTGGCAGATGTTTTCCCTTGTACGCTGTTGTTTTGCAGAATTACCAATGTCCAGTAATGGCAATGTATCCCCCAAAGCAGGGGATTGGAGCTAGATGGTCATCAAGGTCCCTTCCAACCCAAGCCGTTCTATGATTAATTTCCTTGGTGTAACTGGGAAATTATGCTGCTGTGCTTCATTATTAGTTAGCAATTTCAAACCTTCTTCGTGGTTTGAAAGCTGCAGAGCATCTACTTCCAATCTCCAAAAGCCCCTGGGAATAACATTGCTAGCAAAAGGTTTGTATAGAGTGGGTGCAGGATATGGGTCCTGTGGTGTCTCTCCTTGACTTTTAAGCTAATCCATAGCACGAGGCCCTGGGATTTCACGTCCTTCCCCAGGGTTTCTTTTAATGGCTTGGAGCCTTCTAGGTTTCCTGAGCCTTGGAGAAAGGTGCTATATTGGGGCTGAGTTTGCACACTGAAATACACTCTTTACTTCATAAATCCTTCTTCTTTGCTGGTTTCATTCACCTCTTCTACTGCTTTGCAAATCTCAACCTCCATGTTTTCATTGGATCCCAAGCTTGAGTTCTTAGTCCTTTGCACAGGAATGATGGAGTAAGGACAGAGGTCTTTATTTTCAGCTTTCCTCACAAGCTAGTTTACATAATTTCCTTTAATATACTTTTCCTGTTTGTTATCTGTTATGAGAGATAAACAGTGTTAAGTCAAAAGTTTAAATTTATGTTACTTAGAAATAATTTCTATTGATAAGATATTTATTCCCTAGAATCTGAGTCAAAACTTGCTTTATTCTGAGAAACTCTAGCTTTGTGTGTGACAAACTTAAGATGCAGTTTTGTGGAGAAATACTTGCGTAGAGACTTGTGCCTTCATGATTGCAAAGACAGTCAATTGGTGTTTTATAAGACTGAAAGATCAACATCAATGCTTCTGAAAAAGCAAGGTTTCTTCCAAGAAAAGGATGTTTTGAGATGCTGCAGATACCTGGGGTTTATTTTGTCTTGCATTTTACAAGGCAGATGCAGAGAAGTGTTCCAGAGTGGGAAGGGGAAGGTCAAGAGTGATTGGCAGGCTCGTTTTTCTCTCATACTCAAGCATGCCAGGTTATGGAATAAAGTGTCTTCCTTGCAAAAGGATTGCCAGAAATTTTGGGAGCTGCGTGGTGCCTAGCTCTCTCCCAGCTGGCACAAGGCTTCCCACCCAAAGGAAGGGGAAGTTTCAGGTCCATGCCTTTGCCAACTGCAGTAGTCTGTTTTGTTTTCAAAGTCCTTATCAAGTGCTGGGGATGTGGAGCATATGGATAATTTGGTCTTCTAGGGACTTCATGCCCAGCTGCACTTCCTTGAGGGACATGATTGTAAATTATTGCATAGCCCTCTGTGGACCTTCATATTTGGGGTTTAATTTAACAATGAGTTTAAGCTCAGCCACAGCAAGCCACTCTTAAGCTTACTCACTTAAGCCGAGTAAATCTCTGCAGAGTGTTTTGCAGTAGATTAACCAAAGCAGCGCCTCTGGGACTTGTCTGGAAGAATGGCTGAGCTAAAGCTCAAAGACCACTGTGTCTCTGTGCTCCACTCTGAAGTGATTTCTCCTGGCCCAGGAGTTGTTCCCCATTCCAGCAGCCTGGCCAGAAGGGTTGATCTTTGTTTGGTTTGAATGTGATGCTTGACAAACTTCTAAACCCAATTGTCAATAATGGCAGCAGCCTTAAATCAGGGCGCTTTTGGGAAGGCATCAGATGGCTTCTCTCTCTCTCCCTCTGCCTTGTCTCATGGTCTTCCTCTCTGCCTGCACCTCTGCTCCCAGTTATTCCCCGTTGTCCTGGAATCCTGTCACCCTCTCAGTCTCCCTCTCTTACTGCTGGCTTTGGCAATGTTGTTGCAGCCCAAGTTGAGTGTTGCAGGACTTACTTTGCCTGTGGGCGCTCCTTGCCAAGCAGGAACTGGTGCCCTGCTAGTTCTGTTGACACGGTTTGGTTTTTTTTTTTCCTCCCCTACAGCATGCACCAGTTCACATAAATTTGGGGTTTAAATAAAATGTATTAAAAGAATGGCTCATTAAATATTTGTGAAGTCTCTATATTGTACCAACTTGAAAATACTTTGGTTTAACAGTGGAAATCCGGTATCCCTGACAGAAGTGAACACAAATGTTCTAGTAATTCTGTGCTGTCAGTTTTCATGCATCTCATCAGAGCTTGATTATTCCTGCTGTAGGTTGCTGTGTTGAGTGTTCCAAGTCCCCACTTCCTTTCTGAAGAGCTTAGAAAGAGAGAGCTGGCTGGGAACACAATTTCTTATGATTTGGATATAGTTCTTTATTCCGTCTTGGGTGGTTTTGCTTCAAGTGGTTACCTAGTTAAGGATTGCCCCTGTTTCAAATAACCCTTCTTGAAGCTGTTGCATTGAAATATTTACTGGAGACTTCTATTATTGCTCAGGGTAGGGAGCCGTCTCACTTTTCAGGCCTGTGTTTCTTGGGCTACCTGTTTGCCCCTGCCTTTCTTCCTTGAGGAAGGACTGAGTTCTTCAGATGCGACAACTGTTGAGAAATAAGCAGAGATTGCGGCCTGTTAGCTCTACAAATACCCCAGCCAAACAAAGAAAACCCCTCTGCTAATGTACTTCAGAATCTTCTGTTGAGGCTCATGATGATGTCTGACTTTGGATTAGTAATGCTCCTGACAGTTCGAAAAGATGTCCCCTTCATGAGCTCGGTGTAGTTTCAAAGGTCGTGCTTGCACCAGCTCTGTTCTTGGGTATCCTGGATAAAGAGATGCTTGCTGTCTCCTACCATGCTGCTTGAAGCACCTCTGAGGAGCAGCTCTGCCCACATCCCCAGCTTTGGGCAGCTGTGATTTTTTTTAACAGAAGATGTTGATGCACATGAGTCTTACAAAGTTTGTCCATGGGGAAAATGTACTTGACAAAGTATTTTTTCTGCTTTTAATTGTAGCTTTCATCATGGGGGACATGAAAACCCCCGACTTTGATGACCTCTTGGCTGCTTTTGACATCCCTGATCCGACTAGCCTTGATGCTAAGGAGACCATTCCGTCAGCTGGGGAGGAGAGTGAGAATCACCTGAAGTCGTCAGGAATGTGCATCGATGAGAATGTGTCCTTATCCCACTCTCTGCCTCCCTCTGATGCGCCTGTCGTGAGTGTGATAGTGAAGAACACAAGTCGCCAAGAGTCTTTTGAGGCAGAGAAGGAGGGGAATCACCTTGGAACTGGTCTGTTACACAATGGGTTTCGTGGCTCTGATCTGTCAGCTGAGGCTCATGCTTTAGTCCATAATTATGGCAAGTTTGAGTCAACTTTTATTAATGGCGACAGCTCAAGAGGTTACTCTGATAAACTGGACCAATCCAAGTCAGAGCCTTTGCCAACATTTAGTCAGTTTAGCCCCATTTCCAGCCCTGAACCAGAGGATGCATTCAAAGAAAACAGTATTGGGGATAAACCCAGACATGCCCAAACTCCCTATTTTCCACCGCCTTCAATATATATACCAGCAGGGGCTTCAGTCCTAGATCATCTTAGGAAGGTGCCAGAGCCCGAATTAAGCATGTTTGATCAGTACTGTAAAAAGGAGCAGAAGATGGAAATCCACTGCCAGCCAGAGAATAGGCTGGAAATGAGCAGAAGAGAGCAAGACAAAGCAGTGGAGAGGTTTGCAGAGTCAAGCAAGGACTTGGTAGATGCCAGCAGCTTTCTTGGAGAAGGCTTGGTGTTTGGAGACCTCCCTCACAATAATTTAGGAGACGGCAAGGGGTCTGTGCCTGAGCTAAACATGTCTTCGTCAATACCACCTCGGCAGAGGCTAAAGCCAACTCATTCCAAGTTGTCATCCTGCGTGGCAGCGTTAGTAGCTCTTCAGGCCAAAAAGGTTGCGTGTATTCCAAAAGGCGATCAGCCAAATTTTACCAAGGAGCCTGGTCCTTTTAAAGATGGGACGAAGGGAAGTCCAAAAATGCCCAAGTCACCAAAGAGTCCCCGAAGCCCCTTGGAGGTGGTGAGAAAGGCCAGCAAGCAGCCTGAGAGTCCTCGGAGTGTGTGCAGTGACAGCAGTGGGAAAGGCTCTCCTTCCATGGCAGCTGGCTCTCCACCAGCTATTCCCAAAGTTAGAATAAAGACTATCAAGACATCTTCTGGTGAAATTAAAAGGACTGTAACTAGAATTTTGCCAGAAAACGATGAGTTGAGCAAATCTTCAGAAGAGTCGCCTGCGGAAACCTCTTCTGCTGAAGAGTTTATAAAATCTTTCCCATCCCCTGACACTAGTGCAGTTATAGAAAGTGAGGCTGGCAGGAATTCAGCCAAAAACGGGGCTGCTGTGGCTATCCAGCTGTCAAATGTTACAAGTCCTTACTCAGACAGTATGAAAATGGATATTGCAAACAGCACGTGTACCGTGTCCTTATCTCCACTGCCAAACTGTGGCGGCGGTGCCATAAAAGTGGGGGTCAAGAGGCAGCAGCAGGGTACTGTGATGCAGCCATCCAATGTGACCACCTCCAGCCTTCTTCCCAAAGCTGTGCACCTGGCAAATCTCAACTTGGTCCCCCACAGTGTTGCCGCCTCTGTTACAGCGAAGACATCGGCGCAGAGGCGAAACCAGCCTCAGGTGACACAGATGTCAGTGCCGCTGGTGCACCAAGTCAAGAAAGCTGCTCCCGTTGTCATGGAGGCATTCCATAAAGTGCTACACAGTGCCAATCCAGTGCCGATATACGCTCCAAACCTTAGCCCCCCACCTGACACTAGTATTAATTTACCTGCCTCTGGGTATTGTTGCCTGGAATGTGGGGACTCATTTGCCTTAGAGAAAAGCCTGACTCAACACTATAGTAGGCGAAGCGTTCACATTGAAGTCATGTGCACTCAGTGTTCAACTATGCTCCTTTTTTTTAATAAGTGTAGCTTGCTTAAACATGCACGAGATCACAAGAGCAAAGGATTTATCATGCAGTGTTCTCAGCTGCTCATGAAACCGATTTCCATAGACCAAATGTTTTCACCTTCTCCTACAAGCTCTTCAGTCTCTCCATCTCCTCAGACTTTGCTCTCGTCCTCTCCTCCACCCAAGTCCAGTGCTGCCTCAGGAGGTGGGGTAGGTATTTCTGCGACCGCTCAGCCAGCCTTGCCTCTCTACACGGACCCACAGAGGCTAATCCGTCATGGACTTAAGTGTTTGGAGTGTAACAAGCAGGAGCAGGATTACGCTTCTTTAGCAGCTCATTACCAGAGAACCTCAGAAGATAATGAGAGACTGGTAAGTCATCATTTTAATGTTATTAGTTAAATCTATCTGAATTTAAAGAGATTGTCCTCAAGGGGAAAAGTAGGCATCATGGTGGCAAATGAGTCACTTTGCCTAAGAAAGTGCTTGTGGGGAGGATTTGGAATGCACATGAGCCCAGATGCCTGTGTGTGAAGAGACGTTTAGTGTTGTTTGCCTGCCCTCTTTTTACCCTTTGCCAGTAAAAACAGCATAGTAAGAAGACTATGGAGATCTTCAAGTATCAAAGAGAGGTGCTGGAGATGAAAGATCGCTTGGATGAGGCGTGCAAGAAAGCTGTAGGGGAGGATCAGTGGAGTGTTTCCTGAAACAGGTTTTTGTGCTGTAAGCGTGGCTGGAGGAGATCTGATACAGTTTATTGTTGCCTTTCCTGGAGCTGGTGCCAGAACCTTTTGTGTAAGGCGTTGCACATCAGGTGCTATTTGTTGCTGTTGGCATGGTCAGGTGTGTATTGGACAGGCCTGCTGTGGTATGTGGGGTGAGAGGCTGGTTCTGGCTATTTTCGCCCTTTGGGTGGTACAGGGTAAGTGGGTGCCATGGTTGCGTAGGGGAGTTCAAGGTCCTTGTTAGTGGCTTCCTGCCTTCCTCGTGTGCTGCCGTACTCAGGTCTCCACTGCCTTTATGGACATGGTTGGAATCCCCTTAAATTAAACTCCAGCTTACGTTTCTCCTGATGAAGAGAAGAAGATGATTATTTTTGTGTATCAGGACCATAGACTTCACTTATGGCTTTTATTTGGGAAGACACAGTTAGTCTTGTTTAAGTGTTTATCAGCCGGCAGTTGAAGAGGAGGAGGACTCCTTTCTCCTTATCTCTTTGGATGACATGAAAGCTTTCCAGGTCAGTGTGGCTCCCAGCAGAGCTGACTCCCAGTGCAAGGGCTTCACAAACTAGGACTCCATGCCATCATTTGGGAAGTTGACCACATCTCTGCCATGGCTGTCAGAGCACCTGCGCTTTCCAGAGCCTCCCTGTGGTGCTTGAATGGCTTGCAGGAGTGTTGAGGTTGCTGTGGTCTCATTTAGATGCTTTGTTATCTTAAATTCATCAGCCACAAAAAAAAAAAAAAAAAAGAAAAGATTATGGCTGAATGGTTTCGATGTCATAAAAAATGGCGAGGCCAAAAGGGATCAGTGTGGCCAAGTAATCAGGTTTCTTGCCCGAGGCAGGCCAGTGAGCACTGTGCTTTATCAACACCAGAACTTACTTTTCAACTATAATTCATTTTTAGGAAATGTCAGCAGTCTGGCATTAAAAATTCCAGGAGAAGGGATACAGTGAGTGCTCCAAAGTGAGCTAAAGTGTTAATCAGTGGCATTAAAAATGTACTTCCTATTTCTGTTGTGGGATTATTAATTCAAGAGCTCCTTAAAGAGGAAAAGAATGTGTGATAGTAAGTATTTTTAGCTTGTTATAAAATAACTTATTCTGTAATTTAACCAAGAGTAGAGTTTAAGCCTCTCACTTCAAGTTGTTCTACTAGATTGAGATTATTTTTGCAGTATTTTTCTGAAGAGAAGTATTGGAAAAAGAGGCTACTTTTGAGCTTCTGAAACCGGTTCCTCCCTGTTTGATCCTCCTATGCTTATACTCCACAGGATGCATGCTCTGCTCTGGAAGTCCTTTTCCACTCTATCTGCTGTCCTCCAGGCTACCCTGTGGTGCTCCATGCTGTTCCCAGAACATCTGTTTCCATAAAGTTGTTGCATTTCTAAGGAAATAAGCATTTGTGCCCCATGCCTGTAATTGTATGTCTGGATTTAGCAGTAGCTGATGGAAACCATCCCACTGCCTTTTACCAGAGCCCAGGTGTTTGGTGTCACTGGGCTGAGAGGTAAAAGGATGGGTGAAATTCACTGGTCTCATAGGGGTCCCTGATTCTCTGAGCTGTCCAACAGAAAAGGTAGGGGTGACCTTCACATCACATGTCCCACATGGATAACACACTGTAGCTCCCAGCAGTATAAAGGTCTAAGAAGCTGAAGGTTTTACATATAGGGTATTAATGAATGTAATACTATTAGTCATGGTGTGAGAAGGTCATAGACAAAGCTGTTGGAATGTGTGTCACAAACTCCTGGAATAGGAGAACATGGCCACCCCTTTCCGAGATGATACCCTGACTCTGCATTAAGTTAATTCCTTGGAGTGTTCTTTCTGTTTTGGTCAGAAAAAAGAGAAATGTTGGTATGAGAGGAGAGGATCAAGTGACTGATTTTACAAACACTTTCTTACATGGTAGAAGTGGTCGAAAACTCTGGTTCCTATCTCTAGATTTGTGCCAGGACACCTGTTTTTTTGGGGCTATGGTAGAAATTGGGTGGAGAGAAATTCTTTCCTGTGGTGGGGTGAGGCCCTGGCATGGGGTGCCCAGAGAAGCTATGGCTGTCCCATTCCCATAAATGTTCAAGGTGAGGTTGGATGGGGCTTGGAGCACCCTGGTCTAGTGGAAGGTGTCCCTGCCCGTGGCAGGGGGTGGAACAAAATGGTCTTCAAGGTCCCTTCCAACCCAAACCAGTCTGGGATTCTCTGAAATTGTGTTGCTGAGGAAGGCATTGATGTAACACCTGTAGTGAATATACTTTAGTGCCCCTAGTAGTGGTTCAAAACCACTGTGTCCACAGGGCAGAAGGTGTTGATTTACATGCTGGTACATCTAATTAAAACCACAGTACACACCAGTTGTGCTTGATCAATGGCATGCTGCAGTGGTGGGACAATCTGTCAGGATTCAGAAGTAGTATTAATTGTTGTGGGCAAGCTTGGCTATGAACCACATCCCTAGATCTCAAATATCTAGAGCTTTATAATAATTTTGTGTATTTGAGCAAAAACTGTGTATTTCTTCCTCCATACCTGATGTCTTTCTCACTCTATTGAAATGTTGGTTTAGAAGTGGTGGTATGGGGTGCGATTTCCTAAAGATAGCAAAAAACTGCACTCTGATAATTTGGAAATTTTTTGTATTTTTAAATTTCTTACTCTGTCCCAGAATTGAGGCACAAACTCTTTGCCATGCCTCATTGAGAAACTAGGAACTACTGATGCTTTCCACTTAAAGACATGGCTTGATTTATGCCTTCTAAAGAGCTTCAAGAAGTAGGTCCCCATTGTACTATGGCCAAAAGCTTTTGATCTCTGACTATTCAAATGCTTGGTACCAGATTGTCCCTAAAAATGAGGATTCTTGGAGAGAGTAGATAAATGTATAATAGAAAGAGCAACTTCAGCTGAGGGGAAAGGGTAAAAGCAATTTATCTGCAGCACCTGGGTTTGTACTAGAAGATGAAGACCTGTGGAAAATAATCCAGGTGATTTTTGATCAATGTTCTTGGAAGCTTTTGTCTTAAATGACATCAAATCTGGATGCACATCCAGTGTGACTGTAACTTGAGAAACCAAACAGGCTATGAAGTGCTCAGTTGTGGTGCTTTTAACTCAAAAACTGTTTTGGACATGACTTTGGTGTGTCACCTTGCTAAGAAGGAAGGGTTGATCCAGTGGGGTTGATGGAGAAAAGAAATAGCAGGAAAGAGACTTATTTTTCAGTACAATATTTGCAGTTACCCAGAAGCTGAAGGATGAGCACCCTGTGATAAGAGGCAGGAATGATTGGATTGGAGAGGGGGAAGAGCCTAAGCTGGCTCTGCTCCATGAGAAAACTTATCCTGTGTTGATACTTAAGACTTTTCACTTTAATTGGAATTTCTTACCGTGACTTTGTGAATTACTTGGACATTTTCAGGTTTCACAGAGCTGCTTGAAAGGGGATTGTTGGGTTTTCTCTTTCTTCTAGATGGTGGTTTGAGAAATAGCTGGTGTTACATTCCTACATGGCTGCGGGTAAATCCTACATTAATAGGATGGGTAAATGACTTTCCTAGGTGTGGCCAAAATGAGAATGACATGGCTGGGTCACAGTTCTGTTGTAGGAAGGAAGAAAGATAGGGATGTGATCTGGACAGGAGGAAAAGGAGGAGATTTGAAGTAAGTGGGAAGAAGAGAGGGGGACGATAATGTGGTTGAGAAGGTGCTGTGGTTTTCTAAAGGAAAGACCTTTAGAAAAATGATGGAGAGTTTGACCTTAATGTTGTATTTTAAACAAGTACATGATTGCAGTTGCTCAGAGTACAACAAGGAAATCCTATCTGGTTTGTTTTGGTACAGAATATTTGTAGGATGAAGGCAGTTCCTCCCCAGCTGAATACCTCAGTAGGATGGGATCTCCGTGGCTTGCAGGGAAGATACAGGCTTGAATAATCCACTTCAGAAACAGAAAGAACTGGATTTATTACATGTATGTTTTGAGTGGATCATCTTAATGGATTCCAGTGACTTTGCTTTTTTTTGGCAAGTGGTGAGACCAATTCTGCAATTTTTGCAAGCTTGTAAATCAAGTTGCTCAATGGGACCTGTGTACTGCTTTTCCATTGCTGAACTGCTAGAAGGAAGCAATATGGGAATTTGAATAGCTGGGAGGTTGGATTTTGCTCAAACCAGAAGCTGTGCTCTGTGTAGGTATTATACTTGTCCAGATGTTGAAGAGGTGGTACCAGATGTTTTGTGTAGCTTCAGGTCTGTTTGGTCTGATACAGTGGTATGTTGTAGAGCAAGATCTTTTTGGAGGGGGTGAAAGGATATTTAAATAGGTGTAGTTTATGCCAAATTAATTTTTATTTTTAGAATAGAGAAATGAGTATATCGTCATCTCCTTGATGTTCAATGAGATGGCTGAGTGCTGCATGGAGAATGGATGTACTGGAGAAGTCGGATTATGAGGTTGGAGCTGAATCAGGTAAAATTCAGGAAATAACTGCAACTGGGATCAGGTTTTTGTGAGATCTAAGGGATGGTTTTGGGTACCTCTAGAGTTAATATTTGTGTTAAGGAGACCTTGGAGGATGACTGTGTAAAAAAATTTGCTGAACCAAACTAACAAAGTAAGAAGTCGTGGAAAATGGGGAATATTTTACAGGAGGATCTAGATGATCTTGAAGACTGAGTAGGAATGGTATGAAAAGCAACCAAAGGCAGGATTTTTAGTCTTGAGAAGTCCTTCAATGGCTGAGGTGACACAACTGGGCAGGAGACTTGCATCAATCCCCAGCACCAGTCAGGGCTGTGGTTATGCTCCCTCTTGCTAGAAATAACCGAACTGGAGAGGAGTGTATTGTTTTGTTTATCAGGATAGACTGGAATAAGTGAGGGAAGAGTGACCAGAAATGGAAATGTAACCTCTTAAGGGGAAATTAAAACCCCTTTATGAGTTTAGCTTGGCAAAGGCCTGGTAAGTGAGGGTGGGTCTACTTCAGCACTGAAGCAGACAAAGGATTAAGGTGAGTATAGTGGCACTTTTTTCCCCACCAGAAACTAAATCTGCCCACAAGAAGTACTTCCTGTTCTCACAGGAATTGCTCTGGGCAGTTCATCGTCATCAGACAGTTTTTTGTAGCCTTTTCAGGGATCAAATTACAGGAGAGAAACAAAGCCTATGCAGCTCCTGGTGCCTGCATTTGGGATGTGCTTTTCATTGCAGAATGTCCTCTGTATCCACTCTCACCCTGTATCTGGTGTGATGTTTGTAGAAAGGAGCTTTTAAATTTAGGGGCAATAATGATGCAAGAACAGACAGAAATAAATTTACATAGAAAATTAGAGGACAGTCTGTAATCATCAGAGGAATGACTTCTGGAAGAGCTTTGCAGCAGAAGTAACGGAAGAAAAGACACAAACTGATTTTGAGACGAAGCTTATTTTGTTTTCTTGGCAAGGATAGACCAGTGAACAATAACATGTGCAAGAATTAAAAGTTCTTCCTGGCCCTCTTGGGCATAATTGTCCATCTATTGGTAATCAGAGATGTTTAATCCTTTTTTCTTTTCCTTTCTTTTTTGACTTGACCACCCAAAATTCACCAAGGTAGCTAACAACTCGAATAAAGTACAAAATATAAACTCAGGACCTCTGAATTTTCTTGAACCTTTGTGGTTTTGTTCTCCTTACTTTTTTTCTTGTTCTTTTATCTTTTTTTTGTCCAGTAAGAATTTTTCAATGAGTCATGACGTGTCCTGTTTACATACCACCTACACTGGAGTTACTTAAAAGCAATTTTATTGCTGCCTTTTCTTTTTCTTCTTCCTTCCTCCTCTTAAATCAATGCTTTATAATTTATTGTTTAAAACTTGCCAGGAGCTAGAAGGACCACATGCCGCCCTGGTAATTTCCCAGTGGCAAAAAAAGAAAGACAGCAGCTGTATTTTTCCTATTTTTCTCTTCCTTCCCCCTCCAAGTTCATGTTTTAATTTAGAAAACAAGAGGGTTGAAAATGAACAAAAAATTCCCTTGGCCCTGTAAAGCACTGTGTTCTCCCTGTCCCAAACCAAGAGTGATTAATGCAGTCCTTAGGTACTAGAGAGGATGGATTTTGTTTTATATGGAAATTTTCCCTGTGGATTTTGTAGAAGCAAAGGGATGGAAGATATTATGATGAAAGCATGTTGGGGGAGTGGAGCTCCAGGCAGAGATTGCTGGGAATGAAGACAAAGGGATGAGTGGCAGGATAGCAGAGCCTGCACCCAAGGCCAAACCAGAGCATCAGGATGAGGGAGAGAGGCTGGTGAGGAAGAAAAGTGGGGGTGGAGCACTGTGGTCTGCTTAAATCAGTGTGTGATCTGTTGCCATGAGGCAACAATCCCACCCTCTTCTTCACCACCCATGCCTGGCCCTGGTGGTCCTGCAGCCCCTGGGGGACTGAGAACAGTTGGAGGGAAGAGGATAAGGAGCAGAGCTGTGAACTGGGGGCCAGGACATGGCTGAGAGTGAAGAGGAGGAGACAGCTGGAGACAGGGGGCTGTCCTGGGTAGGCTGGAAGTAGGGCTGGAAGCTGGTGTTCACCTGGCCACTAAAAGGAAGAGTCTTGCTCCTGCATTCTTCTTCCAGCTGGGCACCTATGATGCTGCTCCAGGCAACCTGGAGAATATCAGAAGTGACTGCAGCGTTCTGGGGGTGACAGGCAGCGGAATGAGAGCCCAGGTGGTAGTGATGGTCTGCTCAGTCCTGCTGTGAGGAGAACGTGCCCTCTGAAGTGTCTAATGCTGATGCAAGCACCACGGGCAATAAACACAACCTCCAGTCCAGAGAAGCCATGGCTGCCCCATCCCTGGAAGTGTTCGAGGCCAGGCTGGACAGGGCTTGGAGCAACCTCATCCAGTGGAACGTGTCCCCGTGGCAGGGTGTGGAATGAGATGAGCTTCAAGGTCCCATTCAACCCAGACCATTCTATGATCCTGTGATCTATGTGCAGGACTCTGGTCATGTTGGCATCACAGGAAAGAGGTGGCTTGTGTTGCATGACTGGAGTGTTATGACGGAGGGACACAGAGTCTCTGGGAAGGACAGGCCAGGAAGACAAGAAACTGAAGTGCAAGGTGTGAAGAAAAAGGCAGAGCTGGGAGGTTGTGAGATGGTCATCACGGATGGGCAGGAATCAACCCTGCAGGGTGGAGGAAAGAGCAGAAGCCTTTAACGTCACCATTGTAAGAAAAGAGAGGGAATGTGTGTCACGTAGCATATGGGGTCATACTAGTGACTTGAAAATGTAGATGTGAAAACTCATTTAAACTGCTAAATGATCATTTTAGCAAGTGGGAATTCAGATTTCTAGTTGGAACCAGGTGCCTACCCAGCCTTCCTCCTCACATTCTTCCCCTGCTCTATCGTGGAGTCCTTCCATGGGAGACAGTCCTTCATGAACAGCTTTGGCATAAGAACCACATGCTGCAGTTCTTCAGGATCTGCTCTGGGATGAATCCTTTCCATGGAGTACAGTCCTTCAGGAACAGGCTGGAAGAGCATGGGCCTCCCACGGGGTCACAGGTCCTGCCAGAAAACCTGCTCCAGCGAGGGCTTTCTCCATGGGCTGTAGTGTCCTTCAGGGCACATCCAGTGTGGCCTTCCATGGATTAGAGCAGGACCTGTGTCACCATGGGTTCATGATAGTATGCAGGGGAACCTGCTCTGGCATCTGGGCTGTTTCTCTTACATCTTCTCACTCCTCTCTCCCTGCTGCTGCACAGCATCTTTTACCTTTCCCTAATCTGTTATCCCAGAGGTGCTGCTCAAGAGCTTGGCCTTGGCCAGTGACAGGTACATCACAGAGCTCCGTCCAACATGGGAGCAGCTTCTGGTGTCTTTTCATAGAGGCCATCCCTGCAGCACCTCCCTACCAAAACCTTGCCACATAAATCCGGTACAGTGGGTCAAAAGAAAAGATGTGGAAACGGAAATTCTTGAAATTACAGCTGAGATCATAAAGGGAAAAGAACTACAAATTTAGCAGATTCGGAAGTAAGCTGATTTGATGCAATATTGTCCAAGATCTGTGGTGCCTAGTGGATTTTTCCATTGCAATTCCACATTGTTTCTTCAAGCTGTCAAGTTTCTAGATTTACACTGATGCTTTAACCAGGGATTTTTCCGGGTACAAAAAATGGATTTTGTGTTTATTTAACAGCCTTAGTTTCCAGAGATAAGTTTTTATTTGAGTGCCTTACTGAAGGTTAGGCATCCTGGTGTGTTGGGATGATTGAGATGTGTGTATAGGAGTTGGTCTTAGTGAGTGTCTGAGAAGGACGCTGGATCTGGGAATGTTGAAGAGTTAGTGAGATTCAGGGATGCAAATACAAAAGGTCTAAGGCAGGAGGTGGGATGCAACAATGAGGCTGAGGATGAATAGATGTGAGGGGGGAGTGAGCTGAACGTAGAAGAGAGGATGGATGGGAGAAGTTTGGGATTAAAGGGTGTCTTGGGATCCTGTCCTTTGGCTGAAGGTCAGGCAGGCTCCCTCAGTGGCATTGGCTCCTTAGGCTGACAAAATAGGCAACTGTAACCTAAGGAAATAACAATAGTGGCTCTGCTTGGGTATGGCAGCATAGGAGTGTTAATTAGGATAAAATCTCTACATTAGGACTGGCCTTGACCTGTATTTTGTCACTGAAACTTGAATGCACTGGTTTTAGGGTATCAGTTGGGTTCTAGGTTTTTCTTCTTCAAATGAATAATCTTAAGTGTCTGTTGAAGGGATTCTTTTCATACATGAATTGAACATGTTAATATACAGTGATGCCTGTTCATTTAGAGAGAACCTGGGCGGAAGCATAGTTCAGTTATCACAGTGACAGCAGATTCAGTTCTCTGCTCACTGCTTCTCCTCACATTGGTAAAGTGTTGTGTAGCAGTGCTGTAACCTGGATGGTTTAAATAAGTCAAAAATAGCCCTCCAAGCATCTGGAGCTTGACTGTAGTGTGGCCCACAAACAGTCATCCCAGAGGGATGCGGGAAGGGGAGCACAGGGGCAGAGATGAAGGTGTTGGGACCAGCTGTGCTCCCAGAGCCAGCACATCACACCACTACAGTCAAAGCATCCCTGCTGAGGGTTGCAGGTTGCTGGCATTGTTCCCAGCCAGGCAGTAAGAGAGAACTAATGGGAAGTTAACCTTTAAGTAGTAATTTGTCACTATTTTTTTAATAACAAGAGGATCCTGCTAATCTCTGTCTGTGATCCCTTGGCTGCCCCTGCAGCTCTGCCTGGAGCAGAAAAATTATAGCTTGCAAAAGGCTAGATTAGGGAAGAATTGGGGCTTTACGGCACCACTGGTAGGGGATTTTTGGTTTGAATATGTTAGGGGCAAGCATTCCTTAAAACATTAGTAGTCTGCAAATATAATTTCTGTTCCCCTATGACTGTTTCACTTTGAGTCCTTAGTAATGTTGTTGTTGGTTTTTTGGGTGTTTTTTTGGTTTGGTGTTGTTTAGAAATAATTTGGTTTGTGAATCTTTTCCTTTTTCATCACCCTGGTCTCATGCCATAGGGTTGGTGCGTAAGTGTTTTTAGCTGAAGCTCCATGATGATCATGTGAAGGTGGAACCTTGTAGTCTGGGGGCAGCTCTTAAGTAGATGTGGAGTTCATCACTATCACTTAACTCTGGAACAGCAAAGAGACTAAAACTGCTGGAATGTTTCTTTGCTCATGCTAAAGCCAGTTACCTGTCCACAGGCACTGTCCGGGGCAAAACTGTGTATTACTATAAATGCCCTGATTTGGAAACACCTCTGTGGCCACAAGGTTGGGTTTAACAGATGAACTTTGTTTGAGTAGTAGTAGTTCAGTCTTCACTGTATCTCAGTGAATATTTAAATTTTATCCCCTTTTGAAGAAGCTAATAAGTAAAAATGGAAATCAACTGAAGTATTCCAAAACGGCTGAGCTTCTGAGCATTTGTCTGTGTGTGAATGTGACTTGTGGAAGAAAAGCCCAAATGAAATGTGGCAGGCAAACCAGAATTAAAGAAAACTTGTAATAAATAACTCTTGATTAAAGCATAGGCTATGGGAGTATATGAAAAACACAGACGTTACACAACTCAAAATCCTGTCCTGGTAACATGCTTTAGAAATAACTGACTAATGAATGTCTCAAATTGCTGCCAGGCTTCTTTGAAAAGTCATGGAAAACTAGGAGAGAGATAAAAATGTGACATCTGGAACCAAGTTATAATTTCTCATACGAAGCAGAATAGTTGCAAAAGGAAAAACCACTCCGTGTCCAAAACTTAAGCATTTGGTGGGGAGCCCAGTGTGGCCTCACATTGGCTCCTGACAAGTGCAGCAGCTCCTGGTGCAAAAGGGATGAGCAGAACCTCCTGTAATCCCCTTGGGCAGGATGTCTGGCCTCATGTCTTCTGCAGGCATTGAGAAAAGGATGAGTGTGAACATGAAGATATCAGTTATATTTTTTTTCTCTTCCTGGAACCTTCCTCAGCTCTAGTTTGTTCCTTGCTTGGTTCATTTTATTACCCTCAGCCCTGCATGTTCTTTTTGCAGCCAGCCCTCGTGGTCAGCCCTTATCTGTAACATACTGAATTACTGGGTTATGATCATCAGTCTTTGCTGTTTAACTTTCCCAGGTATTTTGAGGTTATTTTGAAGAGCCCAAATGCCAGCAGAACTTCCTGGGGACCTCGCTCTGTCAAAGAACTGCTTATTCTTCTCTTCCAACCACTTACTTATCCAAGCAAAGTCCTTCTCTTATGTGGTGGTACCTTAGTTTCCTCAAAATCCTGTGGTGAAGGATGTTGCAAAGCTGTTCAGGAAATCCAGGTAGCCTGACCCTTGGAGCTTAGATCTTCCTTACCCATGTGGTTGTTGACTCCTCTGAAGAACCAGGATAGTTCCAAGTGGCCAGAAGGGAGAAGCTGCGTTGAATTTTCCCAAGTCCAGAAGTAATGCTGCTTAAGGATGACAGTTTCCTTACTCTTACTCATTTATCCTTGTGTCTCATCACTCTTCTTCGTCTCTTTACTGCCCAGTGTCTAGACTCTTCCACAAGATGATCTGAACTCGGAGGCTTGGGCTAGTTTTGTCCCCCCTGTGGTGTGTGGTGTCAGTGTGGGAATCCTTCCAGCTCCTTCTGTGGTGTCTGCAGGAGCAATGAATTCATTTAGCCTTATCTTCACTGAGTTTTGGTTTTTATTCCCATATCATGTGTCCACACTTTCTGGCAGTCTTCCTGCCAGGCCTGAAGTAGATAACCACTATTTTGATGCCTCTTGCTCACAGTCCCCGAACTGCTCTGCCCTATGTTAGCATGGTTTTGGTCCCTGTGAAGTCTTTCACATAATGCAGGAGGTGATGGGAGCTCGCTGCTCCTCTGACATCCCCAGGCAGCAGTGCCCAGGCATGTAGCTCATCAAATACGGAGTGGTTTTGGCATATTTTAGATCCAGCACTGGAACACACAGAGTGGTGAAAATTCAGGTTTTCCATGTGGGGTGATTGATTTTGGGAGCACTGGGTATGACATGCGGGGGAGGAAGAGGTGAGCCTCAAAGTGACTTAAAATCAAAACTAAATTGGCTTTGACAAGGCAGGATCTGGAGAGAGTGTTTCTCACTGAGTTACAAGGGCAAAGGTGCTTTCAGCTTGTGGTTGTGCTGACTCTGCTTTAAATACTAGTTGAGATCACAAGCAAAAAGAGTCCTGTTTTAATAGTGCCAGGGAGATAAATTTTCCATTGCAAATCTCAAGCCAGTTAGAAAAAAATGTCTTCACCACAATAAACCTGCTTTTACTTATTACTTACTTATTACTTACTGCTCTTACTATGAATTTATTGCTTATTACTTACTTCTAGTAGCTCTTACTTGGGGATTTGAGTGGGCATTGGAGAATTAAAGGTCCTGCTCAGCTCCTTGCAGAGAGATCCTGGGAGCTTTTCTATTTTCCATTTTCCCATTCCCATGGCTCATTAGCACTGGTTTTCTTTGCTGAAATTATGGGACTTCTGCAGCATTTGAAATGCTCTTGAGTTTCCTTTAATTGCATATGAGCGTGTACATAGGGTCCTACCACGTGGTTTTCCCACTAATTTCTCTCCTTCCTGGAGAAACGGTTTCTCCTCTAAACTTAAGTTGTGACATATCTCGGATCACGTGTCTGAAGCTTTTCATGTGTTTGGCAATTTCTGCAGTTTTCACTTTTGACTGCCTGATTTTTTTATTCCCTCCCACCCCATGAACCTTTCAGGCTTGTCATAGCTTTGCATTTTATTATAAGTGATGCTTTCTCTTACCTGCAGGGGTTTTGACAGTTCCCTGATGGATATTATCTAGTGGAGCATCACAGAGGTACTACATGAAATAGCAATGATACAGAAAAGGGAGTTGGCCATTAATTTTATTCTATTTTTTCTCATATTTAGGGGCTTCTGTCCCATATTTCTACCCTGGCTGCCAGCAGTGAAGTCCACAAAAATTATTTAGTTAAATTACCTGATCTGATAATCCATAATTAGCTGCCTGCTGTTATTCATTCTTAAGTTAGAGGAGTGATTTTACATGGGACTATTAATGTCGAAAGAGAGCTTTTGCTCCTGAGGGGCTCAAGGTGGGCTGGGATCTGTTCCAGCTCTACTCCTGCTCAGGCATCCAGTAACGTGCATCCTACAGAGGGTGAATAGCTGCTCCTGGGCTTTTAAGGAATACAGAGAGTTGAGACACCTGTGAAAGGGAGCAGAGGTTTGACAGCTGTTAAAAATGGGATGAAACATCCACATAAAAACTTTACATGTCAAGTAAATGGTACTTCGGCAAGTCAGTTTTGATAGTAAAGCAAATGTGTAAAAATGGATTTCATTAAGGATGTAGGAGGGAGAGAAAGAGGCTTTGCATTATTTCTAGTCATCAAGAAGTTTCTGTAAGGGAAACACACACTTTGTGGTCTTGGAAAGTTCAAATTTCATCTGATACAAAGAAATTTTGCAAGACACACAGCAGTGGTTTTGATGGGGAAGGTGCACATCAGGATTGCACTGCCTTCGGTAGCAGGGGTTTGGAGTCAGGCTATAATTTTCCTCCTTTTTTATGATGTTTTGGTGTGGGGTGGGGGCTTGTTGAGAAAAGTGCTCTCCTTCTCAAGTCAGGAAATGAAAGTGCTGAGCATTCAGAACATCATCAGAGCTAAGAGGTGAAAGAGTTTGCTTTCCTTTTTTATGGGGAAAAAAGGAAATAAACCATAGAGGATGTGGTTTAAATACTGAACTTTTATTTGGAATGGTTAACTGTGAAAGATATTGGGAAAAGATGATAAGGAGACTAGGTAAAGAGCTTTGTGGAGTTGATGCTACTGCTAGAGGAATATGCCTGTGCTTCCTTTAAACCTGGAAGTTTTCTAGGGTGAATTTGGGGGAAAAAAATCCCAAATAGAGAATAACTAACTAATGTAACCTTTCTTCCATCAGACGTGCCAAGTGTGCCAGATGATGTTGCCCAACCAGTGCAGTTACTGTGCCCACCAGAGGATCCACGCTCACAAGTCCCCGTACTGCTGCCCGGAGTGTGGGGCCGTGTGCCGCTCCGCCTACTTCCAGACCCATGTCAAGGAGAACTGCCTGCACTACTCCCGCAAAGTTGGCTTCAGGTGTGTGCAGCTCCACAGACTCTCTGTGTGAAGCTGGGATTTACACCTCTGCAATTTGGATGTGCTTGTGAGGTTATGGCTGTCCCTGTCCTGCCTGTGCTCCCTCCCAATTCGTTTAGTGTGCCTTCTTGCTGGCGGAGCAGGAGACACACACACAAAAATACCTAGCAAAAAACAAAGAAAACCTTAGCAAAACCCAAAACATCAGTGTGTTATCAATGTTATTCTCATTCTGAATCCAAAACACAGCACTATAGCAGCTACTGAGAAGAAATTAGCTCTATCCCAGCTGAAACCAGGACACCCATCCCAGGAAGTGTTCAAGGCCAGGCTGAACAGGGCTTGGAGCAACCTCATCTAGTGGAAGGTGTCCCTGCCCATGGCAGGGAGTGGATGGGATGAGTTTTAAAGTCCCTTTCAACCCAAAACATTATGTGACTGTGAAATGTGTCTTACTTACGGCAGAAATGAAAGTGGATGTAGCTGGAGCCTGGCGTGGTTTTCTGCATGACAAAACACATTTGAAATGGGAAATTACTAACTGGATTTAAGGAAGGTTTCTGAGAGCAGGCATTATTTTGTGGCATCTTTTGAGCTGAGAAGCTCTTGTATTGAATTCATGTTATAACTGGGTGTCTCAGGATTGATACTTACGGCAGAAAGATTGCAGATCTTAATCCTCTAAATCTCCTTAAGACTTGAATTTGTATTTATGTCAGTTGTAATGGGCTGAGGATGTGTGCCTCTATGAGAAGAGCATAGATTATTTCCTTCTATGCCCCTGCAACTCTCCAAACAGTTCTCATGAGCTGAGACAGGTGGAGGAAGGCTCCCAAGGTTCTGGATGTGGTACAGTATCTTTTTTCCAACTAAACTGCTTGCTCTAATAAGATGTTACTTTTCCCTACAAGCCTTCCCTCCCTGGCATGTTTAAATCACCCAAGCTGCAGCACAGCTCTTAACACATGCTCATGGGACATGAGACTGGGTAATCTTTTGAGTTTCCTTAAAGTTCTGTTTTTTCTCTTGGTTGCCATTAAATACTCTGAGATTTCAAACAAACGGCAATTTCTGCTCTTGGAGCTGTTCTTTTAAGATGTCTGCAGATTCAGGAAGCTCTGCTGTGTGGTTTGGTCTGAATCACACTGAGGTTTTCAAGAGCTTTTTTCTTTCAACAGGCACATAACAAACTGATTCTGAGTTTAATTATATACAGATAAGGTTTTTTAATGTGGGATCTGATTTGAGGAGACTCAGCCCACAATAAAGAATTAATTCCATCACATATTAAATGGCTGTGACACTGAGGCTGCTTGAGAATGAACTAATCTGGAAAGGAGGAAAGCTGGAGGAAAAAATGTTTTCCCTGAGATGGAAAAATGGGAATGGAGTAGATGTCAGAAAAATAGCTTGGGTTTGGTGTAGTTCTTGGGACTTCAGTGGCACCTGGGAAGCCAGCATTGAGAGCTTCTATCTGTATACAGATGTTGTTAGCAGATACCTACTCTCTGTGCCAGGGACATCAATGAAGATCCAAACAAAGGCAGAGCTCACAAATTATACTTAGGGATTTCTTAGCTTTACCCAGCTTCTCTAAAAGCTGAATTTTAACTTCTCCTCTAATTCACATTTGCTGAAGCTCATCTGTGAAAGCTGAGTCCACTAGGCAGGTGAACGTCTGGCTGCGCCATCCTTGTTATCCTGCCTGTCTCTACTGCAGGGCTGATGTCACTGACATTGTTGAAAACAGAAGAGAAATTTTGGTTGCAGAACCATATCTAGATAATCTATGGCATCTGCCCTGTAGTCACAGAGTGACTTTATTCCTTTCTTTCACATTTCTTACTTGTAGAGCTGAAAAGCTGAGGAACTGTTTAAATCCCCCCCAGGATGAGCTTGACTTCTGCTGCTTCTCTTTATGTCCCTGTTTTTCTTGAATTTCTGGAGCATAGGTTTGGTTTTGTGATAAGTCCTTAATCTCTCTTTTTCTGCTAATACCCCAATGTTTTCAATTAAATTTGGGATGTGGTTGTTTTGTTTGGAGTTGAGTCATGGCTAGTGATTGCACTGAAAATGAGAATAGTCTTCTACAGTTAAAAATGAAACTCAACAAGATTGTCCTTAATGGTCCTTTCTTCATGGCTCCAAGTGTTACCTTACCCACTTTTTTCCAAGCCCCTTCCAGCTGTCCCCACCAATTTGGGACTCACTTTTCTACTTGGTGCCATTTGGAGAATTGAGGGGCTGAAAGGTGATGGCATAGGAAACGTTCAGAGGGTTAAGACAACATTTTGGAGATCTTATCTCCTCTCACAGGATGCTTTCCAAGACTTCTAGCCACCCCTCCTTGCCCTGAGGGATCCAAGAGTGCTGGGGATAATAGCAGAATTTGCAATTTGCAGGAATTACATGGCAAGCCTCTTGACATCCTCCATCCACTTTGTTCAGCTAATTAGTTTATCAGACTTTGTCCTTCTGGCACTTGGATTCTTAATTGCAAAGTGGCTGTTGTTTAGAGTTCCATTTACTGTAAATTAAATTAACCTGTGATCATTTGACCCCAAGTTAGTACTTGTTTCATTCCTCATTCTTAATGAAGTACTTCCCAAAATCAAGCGTTAAGCAGAACCATCTCTTGTTAGTTCAGGGAGTGTTTGCAGAGGAAGCCTGTTGCATATTCCTGGATGTACCAGCCATTCCTTACTGCCACGATTAGTATTTGTTCTTCCATTTATACTTGGGGAATTTATTCTTCCATAATAACGTGGTTCCTGGTGTTACTGTACTAGAAAGTCTCTCTCCCTCTGTCTCATGTGGTTCAGGATCAGGCTTGAAAGCAGAGCGACCCCAGCAGAATGTTTTCATGCTTCCCCAAAGGTGACACCAGCTTCTGTCGCTGCTTCCCTCTTGAAATTTAAGAAAACAGCAATTCTGTGTTTTCTTAAAAGTCTAGGGGAGAGGATTTGCTCCTTCAGGCTGGCTTCTGCCTAATGATCTTTTGAAGTGTAACTTCAAAGCCTGGGCTTGTTTCCTAGACGCTGTTGGGAGGCTTGTTCGGAGGGAAGGATATTCCAGCAGCTTGTTTGTTTTTGATATGGGCTTGGAGCTGTTCCAGTGCACTTTAGCTGGGGTCCATCTGCACCAGCAGCACCGCCAAGCACACAGCCCCAAACAGTGCTGTGGGCAGACACAGCCCTCAGAATGAAGGGAAAACCTGGTGAGAAGGTTGTCCCTTGAGCATCTCACATCCCACGAGCACAAGGTTGGCCCTTGCATTGCCAGGATGGGCTCCCCTGCTCTAACTTCTGTATATGCAGTGCTGTCTTAAGCAGAGTTCCACTGGTGTCATTTTGATGGAATATCCTTGGGAGAGGCTGTTCTGGTCCCATATCGTCAGTGGTGCACCTATGGGATGGCAAACCCTGTGGCTGCTCAAAACAGGTGAGGGCAGGTGGCTGCATCCTCACATGCCCTTGTAAGTTGGAGCTTGGCATCTCTCAGAGCACAGCAGGCGGATCTGGGGAGGAGCGTTAAAGTCAAATGAAGTAAGGCTGCTGGTTGTTGCCATCTTGTGGGAATATTAGGTGTATGTCTGGAGGAGAGGTAGGCTGGGACCAGAGGGGTGACCCTGCTCTACTCTTGGCCTTGTTTTCAGCTGCTGAGAAGAATCCTTTTCTCCTTCTCCCTCTCTCTCTTCCCTGAGCACCCAGACAGCCCTTCCAGACAAGCACTTTCTAGGCAGCACCTGTATCTTAATGATTTTAATGAGCTTTATCTGTTCTTTGGGTGTTTCTCTTGCTGTTTTCAGTATCTTTGCAGTTGCTGTTGTGATTTTCTGGAGCTCAGTGGAGTAGCAGTTGCTGAAGATTTCCGACTGGATGTTCTTTCTCTTTATTTTGTACTGGGGGCTAACTGGTATTTGTGCTGCTTTTTGCCCCAGGAGATCTCATCAGGTACTCTTACTTTAGTTCTTCACTTGTACCTGTGCTGGAATTGGCTTTCACAGGTACAGGTCTGGCATTCTGTTGAGCCACATCTTTATTATTTTTGGATTATTTTAGTCTCTGAAGGTTTCTTTTATAGATCTTTTTTGCTTCTTGCTAACATTTAGCTGTGAGTTCTGCCCAGAATTCCTATATATATTCCTCCTTGGCTCTTCCATGTTAATATGGAAGAGATTGAACCAAGGACCCACTGCAGCCTGGTCCTTCCATCTGTGCCATTCCACGGGTGTGATGGAAGCGATTCTGTGGCTGTAACTCAGCTCTTTGTCATGCCTCCCCCAGGTGCATCCACTGTGGAGTTGTCTTCATGACCCTCGCCATGCTCAAAGTGCACATCCACGAGAAACACTGCGAAGTCTTCCACAAGTGTTCTTTTTGCCCGAAGGCCTTCAAGTCTGCCGACAGCACCATGGCTCACATGGCCAGCCAGCACCCAGCAGAGCCTCACAAGACTACTCAGTAAGTGTTTTGGCTTTATCTCTCCTTCTCCTTCTCTGGGTGGCTCCAGGATTCCCCCTTTCCCTCACAGTTTTTTTTCTGTTTTTGGCTTCTGTCCTTGTATAAGATGATCCGCTGCTTTGTCTGCCAGCAGAGGTCTGTTCCAACCCAGAGCGTGCTCTCCTTGGTACGAACACAGTCTCCTGGGTAGGAGGAGAGGACTTTGGGCAGGGAAGAGCTAAACATCCATTAAAGGAACTTAATTGTCACCTCTTTGTCCAGCACGACCCACAGTGGCACCTCTGGGTAGTTGGCTCCAGAGTAACTGCTGCATCTGGCACTCGAAGGGAAGAGGAGAGTTATCCCAGGCAGTGTCGCCCCCAAAAATCACTAGAGAGAAGCCTCCTGGTTTTTCCACTCTGTAGCTTTTCCCTCCAAGGCTTAAGCTAGTGCCAAAAATCCGTGCTTTAAGGGCAGAACTATGGAAAGGTGGGATTGAAAGCAGTGTGTAGCTGGCTGGTATGCTTTGTGTTTTCTCCCGTCTGTCTGTGCTCACACATGCTAGAGTTATGCATATGCATAGAAGTAAACTTATTTTTAGCAAGCTGTGGTATGTGCCTGAGGCATTTTGTTGTTCTTCCCAGTTGTTCTTCCCAACCTCCCTTAGTGGTTCAGTTGCCCATGTGGATGTGTGTTGACAATACATGGAGAGCACAGCCCTCCTCAGAAGTCCATCCCATTCTGGAGTTGCTGAGATAACTTTTTGCATTGTCTTCTTGAGGCAGAGAGACTGAATTTACATTCTTTAATTGTTTCAGGGTGATCTACAAATGCTCTTGCGAGATGATCTTTAACAAGAAGAAGCTGCTCCAAGAGCACTTCCAGCAGAACACCAGCAAGTTGTTAGTGGGAGTGTTTAAGTGCCCACAGTGTCAGCTGGTGTATATGCAGAAGCAGCAGCTAATGCAGCACGTTAAGGTAGGTAACTCCTTCTCTTACTGGTGCAAGATCCTATTTTTTGAGTTCACTGAAAATTAACATCAACCATGCGAGGCAAGCAGTTCAAGAAGTGGAAGATTCTTGAGGAATATCTTAGTGGAAAATATAGACTACAATGATTTACAGGATCTGGAAATGTCATGGAGTGGTTTGTGTTAGTTGGTCTTAATGCAGGCAATTCCTCTCATCTAGATGCATTTTAGCTGTATGACAAAAACTTGTTTTTACAGGTTATTCTCTTTGATTTTTATCTCTTCTGTTTTCGTAGAACCACAGACTGGTTTGGGTTGGAAGGGACCTTAAAGCCCATCTCATTCTACCCCCTGCAGGGACACCTCCAGGTTGCTCCAGGCCATGTCCAATGTGGCCTTGAATGCTTCCAGGGATGGGGAGTCCCCAGCCTCTTAAACTCAAAGAAAGTAATTAAATTCATGTGGTAGCTTTATCTTTGCTTGGGAGACAGGAACAATTAATCTCTGCCCACGGTGTTACTGGGTTTATATAGTGAAAGCTGAATCTACCATTTTGGGTGCTCACCTGGAGAGCTTTGGCCCTTTGCAGCTGCCTCAGAGGGAGGTTACAAGGCGTTTAACAGCCTGATTCCCTGCTGCTCTGCACACCAGACCGCCAGAGGGGACAGAAGTGATTACCCTGGAGGTACCAGCCTTACAGCTCTGATTACCCTATAAATGTAAAAGTGTCACATTTTTCTGTTATCTTACTCAGGATATTTTTATGTTAAGTGTTTAACAACACTCCATGGAAATCCTGTTGGAAGATTTCTCAGTGGCATTCTGAAGAAAGAGCTTGCAGTCTTTTTTTCCCTTTGATTAGGAAATAAAAGGACTTTTTTTAAAATCAGTGACTTAATTTTGTTTATACTTACACTGAGAAAGCCAGAAGATTTGTTTGCTCATTCCTGAAAGCAAAATCCATTCAAAACTCCTTCTTTGCTCTCTCCCCCATGTCTTTAACTTGGAAATCTGGAAGTGCTTTGCATGCAGTAATGAATTACAATTTGAAGCCCTCCTGTGAAGTCGATGATTGCTAATATTTGGTGCATTATAGCTAGGAAAATAGAGTTGAGATTAAGACTGGGACCTTCAAAGAGGTGTTCATCCACAGTGCTAAAAGGCTGGAGCTGAGATAAACACCTTGTGGGTCATTGTCAGATCCCACCCCAGGGACCTCCCTGCAGCACCCTGAGATCTTCACCACAAAAGGTGAGGTCTCATGCTCAAAGTGCACATCCACGAGAAACACTGCGAAACATGGTCTCTTAACCTCTGAGGTAATTGAAGGCTTTTTGACTGTGGCAGGGTAGTAATTGCAGTCCCCCATCTCCTCTGTGGTCCCCTTCATGTGGTAGAGTTTTTAGGAGGTGCTGTCTAGTATGTGCCTACAAGCAAAATAAAGAATCCATGTGCCTCCTCATGTTTCTTTTCTTTAAAGCATCGCAGAGCAGGAGTTAGCTCTGCTCCCTGGTATTGATTCTGCAGAGAAATCACTTCATTTTTCCATGATCCTCATTTGTTTTACCCCAGTGGTGTAACAATGGAGTAATGGGCCCTGAAACACTCCAGAGATTTCCAGGTGGGGAGAAAGGTGACGTGTCTGTGTCCTTGAGGGGGTGGCAGTGCTGTGGCTTCTGTGGTCATCAGCTGGGCCAGGTGCAAAGCACACAGACTTCTCAGCTGAGACCTTGTGTTTGGAGGTTTGTTTGGTGTCTAACCCACAGAAAGATTTCCAAATGCCTGGGGCTTTCGTGTGTTGAAACATCACCCGTTATTAATTACTGCGCACAATTAAACCTCTAAATTAGCCTTTTGTGTGGATGAACTGTTGTTGTTCCTTAGGGAGTTTCTTGAGGTTTCTTTGGTATGTTGCTGTTTTACTTGCTTTTGCTTTCCCACAGCTCTTCATTTTTAGATTATTTTCCTTAAGTTTAATTTTCTTTGTTAAAATAACTTTTCGGTGGACTTTGGATTTTGGCCTGTTGAATAACCAAAGAGCCTGGAACCATATTCCTTATAAGGCTGGTTCCTGGCTTTATACTTGGTCTTATATGTCAGGAGCAAAGTTTCGAACAGTGAAAAATGTAAATATCAATAGATGGAGTGGAATTGAAGGAAATACACTTGGAGAAACTTAAACATTTTCTCTTCCCATCCCTTGAGCAAAGATGAAGCAGCTTTGGAGCCCCCAGGATACCAGCAAATATTTCATTCAGAGCTTACCAAAGCTCTGTGTTTTTAGAGCTTAGGCTCTTGAAATAATGACAATTAAAATTTCTCTTCCATTGCATCTTCCCTGTTTAACCAGAGTTCCCAGGGCTCATCCAAAATGCTAAACAGGCAGCACCAAGGAGCGGCCGTTGTCATGTAGGAAACAGAAGCTTCATGTTTCTTGGGAAAATCTCTTGTCAGGGAAAGCTTCTAGGAGAAATGGGAAAACACACAGGAGCAAGACAACACCACATTGTTTGGCCAGTGGGGATTTAAATTATGTATTTAAATAGTAAATAGTATTCATTTATAAATAAGGGTGTGAAATAAGAATTACATGTAAATGTTATGCGCGTTTCTACTATTACTGTTACACAGGGTGTTCACGGTGTCCCCCAAAATCCCGAAGAGCTCTCAAACTTCCAGCAGAAGTCTGAGAAGGCTTCAAGGAACCAGGTTCATACCTCACCAAAGGAGCTTTTGGTAGCCAACGGGACTTCCCACTCTCCTCTGATGAGGAAAGACATGAGGGTGGAAGGACACAATCCCGAATCCAAGTCCAGACTGAGAAGAACTGGTTGGACTTGCAAGGAATGTTCACAGTGGATCCCCGATCGGGAAACCTATGTGTCCCACATGAAGAGAAATCATGGCAAGGTAAGGACTTAGATGAAACTCTTGAGCTAGGGAACTGGGGAGCACCAGGCTCCTACATTCCAGGCCCCTTTGCAGGGTTGTCGTTACAAGAACTGTAAATCTCAATTTTTTTGTGGGCTTCATCCAGCTCAAGCCTTGTGTTGCCTTGACCTACTTCTGTCAAGCTAATCCTTGTCGCTGGCAGAACATGGGCCAAGATGCTGTGTGCAGACAGATTTCTCAGTACTTGGGCATCAGGACTTCTTGTTTGATATCCTGAGTCACCCAGCCGTGAATGGGAAGCTAGATCAAGGTGTTTGAGTCCTTCTGACTTGATTTGGGGAGAGCTGGGTTGTCCCACTTGATGATGTCCTCACTTAAAAAGAAGAAGATGAGGGCAGACTGAGAATGCTGATTTTCCCATTTGAATTCCACAGAAGTAGGAAATTGGGCAAATGTTTCAGTTTAATACATATATGTATTAATTAAATAAGCCTAAGAAGATTTTAACTGGAATGTGCAGGCAGGTTATACAAAGGGCTGTAGGAAAATTTTGGAGGAGGCTGGTTATAGAGGAGACTTTCTTAAGGGGATGTAGGTATCATACATGGATAACAGGAGGGCCCTTGTGATGCTTTTTAGCAGCTCGCCCTTTTCTTCTGTGCTGAATTACGAGGAGCAAGAAGGGTAAGTGGACTTGTACTTCACTGACGTCCTGCTGCCTTCTGGGGCCGAAGGGACCTTCCACTGAGTGAATTCTGCACGGGGTCCAGTAGTGAAATGAACCCACAGGAGAAGCATATATGCAATTCCTAATAAAAAAATCAATAAAATGAAGCATGTGCTTTGAGTAGTCCTGGTTTTATAAGATCAGTGCTGGTACCACCCTGCTGTTGAGCTGAATCTTAAGTGGGATCTCAAAATCTCAGTGATTTCTATCAGTGGAATTATGTGTTAGTAAGGGGGTTTTTTGTATCTGAGAGGTAATGTCCAGGTGAAGAGCGTGGGAATTAGAATCCGGTCAGTGCCTGCCATGTCCCTGCTGTTCAAAGCTGTTTCTCTTTTCCTGCCAGTCTGTGAAGAGATACCCCTGTCGCCAGTGCGAGCGCTCGTTCAACGCCTCCAACAGCCTGCGCAGACACATCCGCAATAACCACGACACAGCAAAGAAAGTGTACACTTGCTGGTACGTACCCAACGGCGCTTTGCAAACTGGTTTTCAGCAGCAGTCTAATCCTTCAAGTTTGGGAGTTGTAATAACTCGTGTCTGCTACTCCTGTCTACTCCAGACAGTAAGTTCCTCAGGGAGAGTGAGGAGAAGAATGTGTTAAACACGAGAGACTTAGTGGCTAAAATAAGACCTTGCTTTTTGACTGCACAGCAAATGTCCTTTGGAAACTTAAGAGAAGGTGTGATTTGAGATCTGCAGGTGCAAAATGAAATGTACATTGTGCATGGTTGTGAAACAGCCAATAAAATATTGGGCTGGTCTTTCACTGCTTTGTGGTTGATGTGGTCATGCATCACCCTTGTGCCTTCTCCTTGGGTGCAAAAGGTGTGTAAAATCCTAATGAACCAGATCTTGCCACTGCTTTACAAGGGCAGAACAGACTGCAGGGCAGTGAAGAATTAATCTTGCTGGAATTGCTTAGGAAGTCACGCCTCAGAGTTGGAAAATGGATCTGGAGATTTCAGAGAAGTTATGTAAATCAGTGGTGAATGAAAATCATTGCCGGTGAACATATTTTAACTGTGGATACAATCTAAGTTCAGGACAAAGCCCAGTGCTTATTAATCTGCCTCTGTAACTGCTGCAGAGCAAGTTGTATGCTGAGCAACCGTGCAAAGTTCCTTCCTGTCTCATTCTGAGACATCCTTTTGAAGCAGGATTAAAGCACATTTGGATTGGAAAAGAAGTTTGCAGTGATGTAGGTTGGGGGATTTTTCTAGTTTATCTAAAATTTTGGTTTAATGCGAGTGTTTCTGACGTTTGTTGTCACCTCACTGCACTCAAGTTGCTAAAACCTCATCTGAAGAGTACAAGTACATTCCTCAAGTACTGTATTTCTTTGGACTATCTAGTGAGCCACAACAGCTTTTATTAAATGGGTGCAGCATAGGCATTACCACTGGGAATACATTCCTGAGACATTTTTTCATCCAGGACTTCTAAACTTTCCATTTCTTGTAACTACTCTGACTTGGAACCTCTGGAGAAGATGAAATGTTGGCTCCCAGTGTGTTTCATTCAGCTTTAAGTTTGTCGGTGATGGTCTTTGGTGATGTTACACTCACCTGATCTTTGTAAATTTGTTCTCTCCAGATCAGTTGTTTTTAAAGTGGAATGTTTAAAGATCAAAATGAGCATAAGGTGCTACTGGGAAGAAGGATTTGTGTGGAAATTCCTGACAGCCTAGGATATGCTAGCCTGCTGTGCATTACCTTGTTACTTTTCAGAACAACACACAGCTGTGGATCCACTGGTTCACCCACAGGCCATGATCATGCCAGCAGAGAAAACACAGCTAGAAAAACAAGGGAATTGTGGTTGCATTTAGTTGTCCAGCTAGTAGTTGCTCCTTCTCAGAATCCGTTGATGTAGTCTTAATTGGACAGCGGTTGTGCTCTCTTCAATCATTGTAATGGCAGACTTACTGAAATCACAGCACTCTGCAGATGAAACTTCTTCTTTGAAATACTGTCCAATAATAATCTCCAAGAGCTGCTCGTTGTTTGGATCTGAGGTCTCTTGTTCTGTCTTCCGTTTGCTCCCTCTTAGCTTATCCAGGGCGCTGTTCTAAAAATCTTACCATCTAGTCTCTGAATTCCTACTTGACTCTTTTCAGTGCTCTGTAAGGTATCACATGTCCACTGCTCCTGGTTTCTTCTGGTTCTGGGGTCTCTTTTCTTTCTTCCTGTTGGGCATTTTGTATCACTCTCACCTGTTAGTCTGTTCAGGGTTTTTGATGTCTTAACTTCATGTCACCCTCTTCTCCTGGGTTTCCATGTGAAACATGAATAAAATCTGTCATGGATCTGGTTACTGACTATTTTTGTGACTCCAGCATACTTGCTTGTAGGTGACCTCCCTCTGGCTTCTAACATTCCCAGCTGTGATTTCCTCTTTCTCCCCCTGCCCTGCTTAGGTCACTGGCTTTGGATAAATTTGTAGGGAGAAACCAGTGATGGAGGACTTGCTTGAACACCCTCCTGCCATGCTTGTCACTGGAGTAATTCAGGTTAGAAAAGCATCTTTCTCTGCTCACGTGAAAAGAATTCTAAATAAGGGCAAATTGCAAAATATTGTGATGTATTGTGTATTTTCTTTCATAATTCACTTGGTTATTGTTGTAAGATCTTGTTCTTCTTTTCCAAGTCTTAAGTACAAACTGTCTGAAACACTTGATTTTCAACATATTTATTTTTGATAAATACCACTTAATAACCTCTCAGCTTTTCTCCACAAGGGAGGAAAATTCCATCATCATTAAATACTGATTTATCCTCTGAGCAATTCCTGTTAAAACTCAGAAGTATTCAATGAGCATGTCTACATTTTCACATCATTGCTGACTTACTCAATTTCCATCTAGTTACTGGGAGATCAGTAGGAATCTTCTTCTGTCCTTTTAGAAGATGTCTTTGTTACCCAGAGACACTTTGGCTCCTCTCTGTTGCCCTTAGTCCCATGTTGCCTCTGTCTCAGGTGCAATTAGGGCACTTCAGGGAGCTCTGGTGTCACTTGCCCTTGCTCAGGTGTGTGTGTAGCTGATGGACCTTCACCGTGTTGTGCTGGCAGGCACCAGAACAGCACAGATAGTCAATATTGGCTTTCTCAATTGCTAACAGAACCCTCTGTGCACTTCAGGGGGGCTGGTTTATATGTCTGCAAGTCCTGGCAATTACTCCAGTAGATCTCAGTCATCCAGGAGCGAAGGTACAGGCAGTGCATCCCCTTCACAGCTCCTTTTTGAGATGTCAGCCAGCTCTGTGGCAGCTCTGGAGTCTTGCCAGGTTGGAACATGAAGAGTTACATGAAAGTGACATGTTCTTGAGTGCTTCTGCCTCAGTTGTTGGTATATAAGTTGGAATTTCAGCAGTTTGGTAAGAATTTTAACTGTGTTGTGGTACAGTCTGGTGGATATGATGCGGGTTCTCCCTGCTGCTTGGGAGTGCTGGGTGCAAGACTGAGTTGCACCACAGCCCTCCTAGGTGTCACATGAGTCACCAGCTCCCTCTGTGTAGGTCTCTCATGACAGAGTCTCTTTTTGTTGTTCTCCCATGTTTTCCATCCTGATAATTTATCCTCTGGCACTTGTCACAGGGGGCCTGACCTCCACTAGTCCCTGTATTTATTTAGCACTGTAAAGAAGACATACCCTACTCTATTCATGAGCACTGTGACAAACTCCAGGCTGTTCTAGATTTCTCTCGGGGTAATGTTTTATTATTAAAATGATGCTTTGCTGTATATTTTGGTAATCTAATGGTATATTACTCATTAGAGTCTGTCTCCAATGACAGCTCTTGGTTTGGCACAGTACAAAGAGCATGTCCTCTAATAAATTGTCTTCATTTTTTTATTTCTTAGGTACTGCACAGATGAAAATCAGACATTTCCTCAGCCATTCATGCTGGAGAACCACATCAGCCTCATGCATGGCATCAAAAACCCAGACTTATCCCAGATGGCCAAAGCGAAAGCTCCAGAGAGAGACAGAGCAGAAGTAACTGATACCTATTTTTGTGGAAAATTAAATGTACAATTAAATGTACCTGGCCAGTAGCTGTTCATTTGGGGTGTTACGTCGAGCTGTGGCCTTGTGCCAGTCAAACCCTCCCATCCACAGGGCAGATTTCCTTCCCTCACTCAATTCCATCCAACCTGATTCCCTCTGATAGGGTCAGGGTCAGCAGTGCAAGTGCAGCTGAGCTGCACCAGCACCAGGACAATGTATCTTGCATTTCTCAAGATTTTCTTGCTGTGTTTTGATGGTGTTTATTCAGTCTACTTTGGAATTTAAGTTTGTTATTACCCTTGTTTTCCCCTGGTACTCCGTTCATGAACATGGCACATTTTTCTTCTTTCTTACTTATTTTTTCTGCTAGTATAAAAGATTTATTTTCTGTTTTAAAATACTTGATAGATGAGAACCTATGAGAACTGCATTTTTCTTAAGTAGGAATGTGTAATTTTGTATAGCATATGTAACTGTTCCACTGATTTTGTTTTGGATTGGTTTGGAGGGTTGGCTGTTTGGGCTTCCTTGTTCCATTTATTTTAAAAATACACATTTTGCATATTACTGAAGGGACATATTTAAGTGAGCCATCCTCATGGGAGAAGAAACTGGAGGATTCTAAGATAGAGGGGATGAGTTACTGAGAGATACGACAAGACAAAGTCTGAGTGGAGGGGAGAATGTTCAGAGTTAAATCTGAGAAGCATTGTCTGGGCTAATGACCACCTGTGTCTTTTTGTGGGCTCCTCCTTCCCACACCGAAGTCTAAGTTGTTCCCACACCAAACCAAATTTTTACCCAGAGAGGTCATGGCTGCCCCATCCCTGGAAGTGTCCAGCGCCAGGCTGGAAAGGGCTTGGAGCAACCTGGTCTAGTGGAAGGTGTCCCTGCCCATGGCAGGGTGTGGAACTGGAAAAGTTTTAAAGTCCCTTCCAACCCAAACCAATTCATGATTCCTTGATTCTAAACTATTTCCCCATCATGTTTCTGCCAGCCAGCCTCTCCCAGTGTTGCCATCTCATGTTGCAGGACAGCAGTTGAAATCCTGTGCACCGGGTGAAGTGTTTGGGTACAGGTAGGGAAGGGAGTGCTCCAGGAATCCCTAGGCATGACTTCACCCTCAGGCATCTTCAGACGTGTGTGTGGATTTTAGCACTTACTTTTTCCGTGGGTTCAAATGATAAAGTAACTTTTAAATCTTATTTTTTTAAGGCAAAATCTCCAAAGAGGATGGCACCGGATGAGCTGGGTCAGGGAGAGAGCACTGCAGGTTTGGATGGGCCGCCAGCCAAAAAACTGAAAGCGCCCTGGAAATGCGCTAAGTGCGGCTTTGCGACGGACGTCCGGCTTGAGTTCCAGGAACACATACCTCGGCACAAGACCGACAGCTCCACCTTCCAGTGCTTGTTCTGTGGCCTGTGCTACACCTCCCACATCTCTCTGAACAGACACCTCTTCATTGTTCATAAAGTCAAAGATGAGGAGGATGAGGATGAAGAAGAGGAGGAGGAGGAAGATGAAGGGCAGAAGTTACAAATGGAGATGAGTGAGAATGGACACAAGGACTACAATGGCGAGTTGAACACTTCGGTGGAGGAGGAAAACAAATACAAAGAGTGCAAAAGTGACTCAACTCTTTGTGAACACAGTCAGACATGTGGTGCAGAAGGCCCCAACAGCACCTCACAGAACAATCATTCGAAGTCTCTTAAGACTTAAAAACAAAAAAAAAAGCCCTTTTGGTCGGTTGGAGTTTTTTGTCAGGGGGTTTCTACTCAAAATACAGGGTGGGGATGGGGCAAATCTTTGAAATATTCTGTTGATTTCTTGGGATGGACATTGCTTCCGTTAACTTGTATTTGTAAGGGAAATTTAAAACAGAAAAAAACAAAACCAACCCTGCCATTGCATCCTAAGCACTAACTCTCTGCCAGCCCAGAGAGGTGAAAAGGGAAAGCAGGGCCACAATTCTCAGTGGAGCTTGGCCAACTCCTAAGGATCCAGGAGCACTTTGCAGCTGTAGTTTACTTCAGAAGAGCTCTCCTCCTTCGAGTGTGCACTGCCTCTGCCCAGAGCCCCAGCCTTGCCTTCCCAATCTCCCTTTCTTTCTCCTTCTATTTATGGCTTCTTTTTTCTCTCCCCATCCTGCCTTTGTGTTAACTCATTTTAACTCATAACGCTGGCTTGGCCAAATGCCTTGTCAGGATCGTGCTGGCCGATCCGGGAGGTGCGTTACATGGGATGGGTTTGAGCTGTAAGTTGTGCTGATTATTCTTTAGTTGCCCAAATAACAACATTCTTTTCCAAAACACAGTTTAATTAAATGTCTTGGACCTCAGTCATCCTTGAAAGAGGATTTTATAGCACTAGTCCTCCCTGGTGAGTAGAGTGTTTAGGGAGGGCCTGGTCCCCTCTGGGATGTGTTGGCCATCTGTCTCTGGAGTTGCGCTGCTGGAAGCCATTTCAGGGTGGATGCTGCCCTGCCCAGTGCTCAGTGGCTCATCCCAGTGGGGAGCTCATATTGGCACTGTCACTAGAAGGGAATAACATACCCCATCCCATCAGTGGGGTCAACTGGAGTGAAATTATTCCAGAACTCCTGATGTATCAGGTGCCAGGGCTCCCTGACAGCTCATTTTGAGGGGAGAGAGGAGCAGAGCAAAGCCCACAGAGGTGTTGAAACCAGTGGGAGCCACCATCCTGTGGTGCAGCGGGGGCTGGTGCTCCATCAGTAGCTCCCTAACTCCTCTCCTGCTGCGACTCAGCGTTACCCATCCTTTAGGAGATGTTTCTTTCCATGTAGTCACATTGACTCTCTTTCCTCCCTCATTCCCTGTCACCCATGCTTTGTGTAATATAATTACCTTCTATACCATTATTTTTTTCATTCTGTTGAGCCAGAATTCCACTCATTGTTTACTCTGATGATGTTTAAATAATTTAAGAACTATTTATCTCTTTGCTTGGGCTCGTCACCATCTGGTCTTGCGGTGCTTGGATACAGCACATTGGGGCTGTCTGGATGTTGGATCGTGTGTTGGTTGGATGAGCAGAGTTTGGATGTGAGGTGTCAGTTGGATGTCATGTGTCGGTAGAATGGGGGATTGGTTGGGTGGGGTGCCAGATGGGGGTGAAGATTAGATGAGATGTTGGGTGAATGAGTTGTAAGGAGTGTCGGTGGATGGGTGTCAGATGTTGGTTGAATAAGGGTTTGGTTCAATGGGTGTTGGCTGGATGGGGTGTTGGCTGGATGGGGCAGTGATTGGAAAAGACATCGATGGAACTGGGCATTATGCGTGGGGCGTCGCTTGGATGTGGTGTTTCAAGTTGGATGGATGTTTTTGGGTTGTGGGGTGTTGGTTAGAGGGGGTGTTTTGTTGGATGTGGGGTGTATGTTGGATGGGATGTTGAGCTGGATGCGGGTGTCGGGTGCGTGGGGTGCTCTGCAGGGTGCGGGTGAGCTGTGGCTATGCTCCCCCTGCGGCTCCGCTCCCCCTGCGGCTCCACGGCCAGGTGCGCCCGGAGCCCCTCCCCGGCGTCCCCCCGGACCTCCTCCGGAGCTCCCTCCTGGAGCTCCCCGGAGTCCCCNGCCGGAGGGGCCAGGGGGGGCCGGGGGGGAAAACCGAGCGGGCGGATGGGGCCGCTCCGCCCTGCCGTGCGCTGTTGGCGGGGCCTGACTGACTCTTCCCCCCCAGCTGTACTACCAGGTGTTGAACTTCGGCATGATCGTGTCCTCCGCCCTCATGATCTGGAAGGGGCTCATGGTGGTGACGGGCAGCGAGAGCCCTATCGTGGTGGTGCTGAGGTCAGTCCTGGGATGCGGGGTTTTAAATCCCCAGGGGACTTAACCGGGCCGGGGAATCGCCAGGCCCCCGAGGGGGATCCCCACAGGGATGGGTCAGATGGAGGCTTCTGCCACAGCCCCAGCGGGCGAGAAGCTCCTTAGGAATCCAGGCTCAGGAGTAGCGAGAGAAGAGGGAGTGGGTAGAAACAGCATCTCACTTCCCTCTGTCAGCCGGCTGGGTTGGGCCTAAGAGGGCTGGTAAAAAAGAGAGAGAGGGACTTTATACCCGGGCAGGTAGTGACGGGAGAATGGTTTCCTACTGCCAGAGGGCAGGGTTAGATGGGTTATTGTGAAGAAGTCCTTCCCTGTGAGGGCAACGAGGCCCGGGCCTTGGCTGCTCCATTCCTCGAAGCATTCCAGGCCAGGCTAGATGGGGCTTTGAGCACCCTGGTCTAGTAGGTGGTGTCTCTGCCCATAGCAAGGGGTAGAATGGGATGATCTTTAAGGTTCCTTCCAACCCATCTGTGATGATTTGGTGACTCTCCATTACAGAGGTGGTCCTGAGCTTAAGGGCTGTCACTCTGTCGCTGGATGTTTTGGGTGTCACACATTGTCCTGACAGTAGTAGTGCCCTACTGACCCACTGGGTACCACCGGTGTTGCTCCCACCCTGCTGCTGCCTGGGACGAATTCCCTGGGCTGCCATTGGATGCCAGCATGGACATTGCACCTACTCTGTGGCCACATTGGCCTTTTCTATGTGTTTTCTGTGTCAGTGTTCATGATGTAGAAAATGCTGTAATGCCATGACCAAGTACCGCTTACCAGAGCTCCCTCCTGATGTGAAGCACAGAGCAGATGTTTCCTGCTGTTTCTCCCAGTGAGTAAGACAGGGGCTGTGAGGTCACATCCCCTCTTCGGTGATGTGATCTGCTGTTCTAAACAGCAGCTGCTGTGCTCTGTGAAGATGAAACACAAATGCACGTGGTACTTAAAGTTCATTGTTCTGTTTTGCATTATTTATGTGGAATTAGGAAGGATAAGTAGTTGGTAACAATTGCCATTTACAAGACAGAAGAAAAATAACTTGAGTCCTGGTGCCTGAAATGAGATCATTAAGCAAAGCGATGAATCACAGTAACAAATTTTTGGCAAGCCGGGTGTCTGTTTCAGATGGGAATGCAAGAGCCTAGTGTTTTCAGTGCTCTTTTCCTGAGGATAATCTATCTATCTGCAAAAAATAAATTAAATAGAAGAAAGTTTCCCACCATTAGAGAGCTGTCAGCATTGCCCTGCCGATTGTGAGCTCAGAAAACAAAAGATAGAGTTTGTCTTCACCTTTTGGTTATTAAGAAAGCTTTTCCCTTTGGATGTGCTTGTAACACCAGGTACTGGCAGTGCTTTTTTCCCAACAAATCCAAACTGCTGGCAATATTGAAGAGTGAAAACCTGATTGCCGTAGAGGTTACACAGTTGCCTAGTCTCCAAGGTGCTTTTCTCAGAAGCTCTTCATCAAGTTTCAGCCTAGTCTTGAACACTTCCAGGAATGGGGTATCCATAGCTTCTCTTTGTCATTGAGGTTCTTGTGAGCTTTTTCTTAAAGGACCATAAACTCCGAAATCTGGTACTGAGTGTTTAAATATTGTTCAGTTGTTTTTCTCCTCTCTTTCAGTGGGAGTATGGAGCCTGCTTTCCACAGAGGAGATCTCCTCTTCCTCACAAACCGAATTGAAGATCCAATCAGAGTGGGAGAAATAGTCGTCTTTAGGATAGAAGGAAGGGAAATTCCTATAGTCCATCGCGTCCTGAAAATCCATGAGAAGTATGTTCAGAATCTGGGGGGTTCTACTGTTGCTATTTCCCTAACTGGTATTATTCTTCACCTCCTTAGGTAAGCAAGTGGGTGGGATGTCAGTCATAGATATCCAGGTGCTGTAGGAAGTGACACAAAAGTTTCAGGCAGACAAAATCCATCCTCCTTGGTTTTATTTGTAAAGATCATCCAGCAGAAGGCACAAGCTGGGAGTCTGTGCCAGTGCCCTGGACACTCAAAGATGTAAAATCATGGAATTTTTAGGGTTGGAAGGGACCTCAAAGCCAGTCTCATTCCACTCCCTGCCGTGGGCTGGGACACCTTCCACCATCCCAGGTTGCTCCAAGCCCCATCCAACCTGGCATTGGACACTTTAAGGGATGGAGCAGCCACAGCTTCTGTGGACAACCTGTGCCAGGCACCTCACCTCCATTCCTCACAGGGAAGAATTTCATCCTAATATCCTATCTAACCATGGCAGCAGGAAGCCATTCCCCCTTGTCCTCTTACTTTAGGGCCCCGATTTGAAATTCCTCTCCAGCTCACTTGGAGCCCATTTAGGCACTGGAAGGCTGACACCACTTACTGTCTCCTGTGCCATGCTCTCTGTCCTGAGCTGCTATGCTGTCTGCTGTAGTATGGCTGCATTTGTGTGTGAAGTGACTCTTGTTTGTGGGGGCATAGCTGTGGCAGAAGGGTATTTTATGTGTAGCATGTGTTATTTTTGAGCTTGTCTCTATGGTCCTGGTCCTTGCTGTCATGCAGACTCAGGGCCGTCCATCTCTCTAGAAAGTTGTGTTGTTACCCTCAAAGTCTTCGTGTGCTGTTCATTCTCAGCATTGGGCAGGCTGTGCATCTAAAGGAACGGAACAGGCATTGGTTTCACGAGTTTTCCAGCCAAGGCTTCCACTGCAGTCATGAACTTTACTGTTTTGCTGGATGGAACTGTGGCCTCCCCAGGCCAGTCTGGGGAGATATGAGCCAACTGTGAGTTGTTTGAGTGAAAACTGAATCTTGAACTGAATCCCTGATTCTTCAAGGGATTCAGCTCTAAGAGGCAACAGCTGGTTGGGGTCCCAGCATCTGTTTCTGCTGAGTAAATGTTTTCTGGAGTGAGCTGGAGCTGTACCAGGTGGCATCTGAGTATTCCTTTAATGGAGAGGTTGATGGGATTGAGAGGATCCTTTCCCCTGTGGAACATCCAGACCAGTTGTCTGGTCCAACTAAAGGGTGACCAGCACATAAATACACAGCTAAAATCCTGGTTTTGAGGGAACAGTGCCTCTCCCAGTAGGCAAAGCACATTCTTTGTTGTTCAGATTTATTCTGTACCCAGAACTTTGACCAATGTCAGTTTTCAGAGTGCTGTTCCTTGATACCACTAATTCAAAAATGTCGGTTTACACACTGAATTTGATACCTAATGTTGCATGAGCACTTTTTGTGGGGTTGTGGAAACTCTTTCAAGTGAAATGCAGTTTTCCTCCTCCCCTACTCTGTGCAGCATTTTCTCTCCAGATGTTGCCCACCCTTCTTTTTTTGCCTGGCTCTATCTCTAGATACCTATATTAGGGTATCCAGCACTATTTTTTCATTTAAATGTGAAAGGGCCTTAGTGCCAGTCCTGGAAAGGTGAAACCATTCTGCAGTATTTTAGGTTTTATTTAGCTGAAGCAATCAAACACAAACATAATCTTTTTATTGGGAGAGATAAACTGAAAAATCCATATTGCAACCTCAACCTGGGTGCTGAAAGCAGGATTTGGGTGTCAGTTGCTTCTTTCACTACTTAAAGAATAATTTTCTAGTGTCAGTTCAGAAGTGAAAAGTCTCTGCAGAAGCTGACAGGAGTGTCAAAATGCACGAAAACAGAAACAGTGTTCTCTATGATTTTGGGGCAACTCAGGCCCCAGTTCACATCAGTATTGGGTCAGTGAAGAAACATCTGTTACTTGCTGGCCTTTTCTTTTTGTTTCAACCCAAAATTGAATTCATTCTTTATTACTAACACAGAGTCTGCAGCCAAAATCTGCTTAGTGGTTTTGAAGTAGGGCAGCCAGACCAGACTTCACTCACCTCAGACAGTAGAGAAGTGCACTGTGGGCTTCTCATGCCATGTCATGACAGAGCCTTGACTCTGCTCATTAAGGTGCTGCACTTCTACACCTTCACTCTTCAGAGCTAAACCACATTATCTGCACCTTTGGGGATCTTTATCTTTTCCCAGATCGTGTCTCTAAGCTCCTGGAGAGTTTGTTGTTCCCACACAACAAGCCAGATGTACTTTGGAGAAGGAGCTGTGGGTTTTTTCCCTTTGTCCTTTCTGAGCTTGTCCTGGTAAGGAACCTGTTGGTTCAGGCATGATGAAAACAGCCTGAGCTCCGAAGAGCTGTGTGCTTTCCTATTCTGCATTCCATCTGTCATTTCTGTGAGAGCTGAGATTCAACCACTGAGGACGCTCCTGCTCAGCACCTGCCTGCAGGTGCCACAGGAAGGTAACAGTGGCCAATCCCCGAGTAGTGGCATGAGCTGCTGTCCAGCATCTGAACGGGAATGGCTGGGAAAGGATCTATAAAGCTTTTTCCTGGTCAAAGCAAAGATTCATCTGCTCCAGGATCCCATTTCTGGCAAGCTAATTAATTCATCTCAGGATGAATTAAAGACTAGAGAGAGTATGTAGTGATAATTTCCCTGCTTTCTGCAGGTTACCATTTCAAGCACAAAGTCCTAGTTCTTTATGAATAGCCTGATTTCCTCTTTTACATGGAGTATCTGGTCAATTTTTTAGCCAAAATAATTTTTTTCCAACCAAAATACCTTTGCAGAGAGACGTTGTTTAGTTTGCACTGTGGCTATTTCTGCATAGCACCTTCTCTGCCTGGTTAACCTGTTACTTCTGAGCTCATTTTGGTAACCTCTGGCTCTTGCATTGGAAGAGACAATGAAAAGCTTTTTGATTGTTGCTGTCATTTGTGGTGGACTATGTCATATCTCCCATCAGTTCTGTCTTTTCCAGGCTGAAGAGTCCTGGTCTGTAGTTTCTTGTATGGAAGTGGTTCCAGACCTTGTTAACCATTTCTCAACCTTTGCCAGTTCTTCTCTCCATTGCAGAAAAGGATCTGGGGGGCTCAGCACTGCCCAGAGCATTCCAGATGTAGGCACATCGTGAGTTCATGCAGTGTCATCATGGTACTATTTGTTTTTTTTCTGTCCCCCTTTCCTAATCAGTTCTAAGTTTCAGCTTGCTTCTGCCCACTGCTGAGTAGAGCTGTGTGCTTCAATCCCAACCTTTCCTTTTGTGTGGTAGTAGGGAGACCAGAACCCAACATTTGTGTGAAGCAAGAGAAGCATCAACACAAGATGGTTCAAAAGCCAAGAGGCAATAGCTGCACCTGCACTAGAAATGGCTCATCCTGCTGTTTCTTTTCTGAAACTCTGCTGGAAAGCTTGGCTGGGGCCAGAATTCATTCTTCCCATGGCAGTTTTTCCCAAACCATCTGCTTTCTGCTGTGTTTGACAGAATTTCCCTCTTTTATCCTGCTTGAATTGTAGGACATGGTTGCTTCTAGTGCCCTTGTGTTGGTCTCTCCATGCTTGTTGTAGAACGGCTTTGAACAAGTTTCTGTCCTGCCTTACCTGGCTGTCTTGTCTTTACCAGGCAAAACGGAGACATCAAATTTCTGACAAAGGGAGACAACAATGCCGTGGATGACAGAGGACTCTACAAACAGGGGCAGCACTGGCTGGAGAAGAAGGACGTAGTAGGAAGAGCAAGAGGGTAAGTGAAATTGAAAATGATGAGGCTTTTCCCACTGCTGTGCCCCAGAGCCATCTGGTAAATCCCCCCTTGTGTTGGGCTGTCCCTGCTGGGTTTTGTAACCTGCCTGAGAGCATGCAGAGTTCACTTCTTAGTTTAAGCAAAGGCATCAAGTTGTGAACTGCATCCTGAGATGTTGGTGCTGGGTGGATGCGGATGTAAGGGTAGTGTGGGCTCAGACTTGATCAGAATTGTCATCAGATTTATCCTGGGAGGCTCAGTGTTTGCAGGCAAGTGAAATCTGAACCAGGCAGAGGCTGAAACACACTCTGGGGCTGGTTGTCACTCAGCCCCACTGCCACAGCCTCCCTGCCCAGGAGGAGGAAGTCCCCAGCCCATTGATTGCAGCCCTCAGGATGCTTGAGTGACTCTCCCTCCGCACCCTGGAATAGTGTTCAAGAAAACCTTTATTCTTACAGATTTGTGCCCTATATTGGAATAGTGACTATCTTAATGAATGATTATCCAAAATTTAAGGTAAGAGCTCTTCCATTTCCTGCTTGCTTTTACCACCCCACCTAAAATTCCTTCATGAGAACACAGGCAGAACCCTGTGCCCTGCATGTTTGCTGTTGTAGATGTGAGTGTGCACTTCTGTGTCTCCTCTTCTCTCTTTTCCAGTATGCAGTCCTCTTTTTACTGGGTTTATTTGTGCTGGTCCATCGAGAGTAGTCTCTTGCACTGAACTACAAAGTGAAGGTGCCATGGATTTTTCTAGATGAACGTTTTAAGTAGCTGATGGTCCGATGTGCCAAGAGAAAGAAGAAAACATGCATTTCAAAGCTTCTTGCCAGTTTGGGTTTGTTTCGGTTTTTACTGCGTAAGGGCAAATGTTTGTCACAGTATTTCCAATGGTTTGTCATATTTTAGCCTTTTTAGTGAATTTTTATATTAAAAACTTGAGCCAAACTGTTTAGTGCTTGTACTTTGAAGCTGAGCTTCCTCTCCAAGTGCCTCTGGGACCGTGTCTTGAGTCTGTGCCTGGCCGGGCCAGGTGCCCCCTCCCTATGCTGACTGAACTGTCCAGTGGTGAGCTGTGGCCATGATGGTTTTTTCCAATTCAGAACTGGAATAAAGATTTTGCCTCTTGCCACGTTCTTTGTTATTGCCCTGATGAGAGCAACCTCCTTGCCCAGGTTCTGGGGGATACCTGGGCTTTGCTGTTGCACACTCACTCCTAGAGCCACCATCTAACTTATCCTCTCTTCACAGAGCAGTAGCAGCTGCTGCTCTCATCTCTTTCTGGAGATTAAGCTGTCCTGACCTGTAGATTGTTCAATATTTCTGTGTTTCTGTGAATCACACTGAAATAATCTGCTTAAAAACTGCAAGGTGTTTGGGGCAGGAGATGGCAAAGGATTACTTTATGCATTGTGGCACTAGGTAACAGATGGATTGAGATAGGAAATACCCACAGCTCTTTGGCAGGGATGATTTAGCAGGATGCAATAATAAAAATCGCTGGATTTTGAAAAAGGGTTTCAGGTCTCCAGCTGTCCACATCTCACAGCTCAACTGAAAGCTACAGACTACCCTGAAGTCTGAAATAAAAAACCTACTTGTCACCATGTGCAGCAGCTGTTTTTTCTGAGCTTCTCATTCAGGCTAGTGATCCTGCTGGTGGAGGTGTTGTCAGAGAGAGTGCAGGGAAGAGGTGCAAGGCAGTAATGCTGATTTTATCAGCTCTTCTCCATGACTGCTCCAGGATTCAGAGCAACAGGAATCACTGCAGATGGTCACTGCAGCCACGCACACAACTTGTATAAAGGAAAAGCAGTCAGGAAAGGGAAGGACAAAACCCAGCAGGGTTTATGGCTGTTTGCAGCTTCTTTCATATGTCCCTCGTTGGGTTTGTCAGGCCTCTCCCATCTCTGGAGGTGAATTGTGCCATTTTGCTGGTTTTTATGTTGCCAGGTGCTTTGTTCCTATGTAGGATAAAGCAAACATCACATGTAGGGCACTGCAAAGAGTCTACGAACAGGTTCAGCCCCCAGCACTGAGCCTTGGTCCTGTGACTCTGAGTAATCATAACTTCATAATAAAAATGGTAATGAAATATGTATCTCTTGTCCCTAGTGTTAGAGCCCTTGAGAGGAGAATGTGGATAAAGTTTCTCTGTAATTCTTGAGTTAAGTTTGGGATGTTCTGTCAAAGGTCAAACCCAGGCAGCAGTGAGAAAACACAGAATCTTTGAGACCTGTTATCACTGTAGAACCACCTTCCTGAGGCTTGGAGCAGCATTTCTGCCTTTGCAGCTCATGTGGAGCCTGAGTCTGTCCCTTCTTTGCCTTGAACCTAAACAGCTTTTGTGCATAAATGGATTTTAGACTTGGGCTCACACAAAGAGCTGAGTTGAGTCTGGGGAAGCTGCTCTGCCCTACCCTCTGAAAGCTGCTAATCAACACCTCCCCATGAACACTGGCTGGGAGTGCTGCTGCTGCTGCTCTCCAAGTCCTCTCCCTGTCACACCTCCAAAATTCTGAGCATGTGAAAGCAGTTGTGTTCCTGTCACTGAATTAATTTAACAAAAAAAAAAAGGGATAAAACACAAAGGGTTATAGAGCAAGGATTAGCTCTCAAACTGCTGAGACTGCAGTTCTTTGGCAGGACAATGTGTCCAGAGGATGGCAGCTGGTGTTGGGAGTCCCTGGGTTGGGGGGCACAGGGCCAACGTGAGCTCTTGCAGGAGGATGTGCCCTGCCCTGGCCTGGTGCTGTGTCAAGGAATTGAACAGAAAATACTTAAAAAATGCAGGGTGGTTGGGGTGAGGGGTGACTGGAGCCTGCTGCAGCCTAGCTTGTGGGGGTCCTCTCCAGGGTCTCCAGGTGCTTGAAGAACAGGAACAATTGCCCCAAACCAGGGGCTGCCATGTGGCATTTGGGAATTCATCTCTGCAGCCCCTGTTCCGCATGCTTTCAGCTCTGTGCAGCTGAGAATGTGGTTCTGTTACCTGCAGTCGTGAAATGAGGAGCTGACTAATTAGGGCGTGAATAAACGAGCAGTCAACCCCCTCACAACTCCAACACCGACCACCTCCTGTGCCACCTCCCACATTGCCTCCTGCATTCCAGCAGCACCTTTCCTGCCACAGTGGGATGAGAGAGTGCCAGGGATGAGCCTGCACAGGCTGGAAACTGGGGATGTGGGAGCAGGATGACACAGAGTTGTTGCTGGCTCCATCCCCGCCAGATCTATTCTGCTTTGCTGAGCAGAAAAGCCACAGAGTGAGCAGGATCTCTGGCTGGTCAGGTGCTGATGCTGTGGTGTTTGGAAGCACTGCTGAACTTCCACAGAGCCAGGGTAGTTGATGGTAGAACTTGATGTGTTTATGTTTTATTTCAGTTCTATGCTACTTTTTTTTTTTAAAGGTGAAACTGTCTGGGCAGCTCTAGCAAAGCTGGTGACACTAGAGGCTTTGGAAATGGATGGAGATCTTTCTGTCACCACAGGAATGGGATTTGCTTGTAAAGTATGTGGGTGTTGAAAGGTCTGATTTATAAAGGAGAAAAAAAATGAAGACAAAAATCTGCCAGGGCTGATTGCTCCTGTCTCTGTTGTGGTTACAGACAAACAGTGCAGGTTTTCTGGTAGCAATTCCAGTGCTTAATTACTGTTCAGTCACATCCGCAGTTCAGGGCACTGATTCCTTCACGGGCAGGAGCTGTTTCGTGGAGCAAAGCCATGCTGGGCTGTGTCTGATTGCTGCTGGAATTCTAGGGGGTGATTTTTTTTGTATAAAAGCTAAATGCATAAGCAAGAGTGTGATGGTTGAGAAGTGAGCTGTGAGGGGTGACATGCTGCAAGCTGGAGCTCCGTGAGACAGAGGCTGGTTTTGTGTATTTATGAGGCTTGAAGGCGCAGTTGTTGGTTAAACAGCAGTGAGCATCACGGTGGTTCATCCAGATCTCTCGCTCCTTATTGCTTTGCAGGGGTGTTCACAGGGCTCGAGTTTGTCAGATGGTTGGTCCCCCGCTGTATTTAATGAGATTGGGTAATTTCATGGTGATTTTCGTGCCCTTAAAATCAGAACAGGTCAACTGTATTTTTTTCCAAGGAGCATCTTCAATATGAAACCTGGTCCATGCATGGTTTGAAGACCGCTCTGCTGGAGAAATGCATAACACAAACCCAGCATGCAGCTCCCAAGGACATCCCGAAAGTTTCCCAGGAGAAGGAGAGGAGACAGAGGAGGAGAGAAGGAAGAGAGGAGAGGTGTTTAGAGCACGTGCCTTGGGGATGGCTCCTGTGCCAGAGCAGGGGCAGTGCAAAGGAGCTGTTTGTATGACCTACACGGTGCCAGTGACTCAGTGGCTGAATCAGATGAGGAATGTCCTGGTTCCATCCTCCAGGAAGGTGCACTGGGGTGATGCCAGCAGGGCCCAGCCTGCACCGTTCCCACAGTGTCAGCAGCTCAGGGTGGGATCTGATGTGTGATGGGTGACTGATCTGAGCCTCTCATCACTGGGAGGAGGGTGATGCCTTAAATGGCTACCTAAAAACAGAGACCAGACAGGAGTAAGGGAATAAAGGAGGATATTTATTTGAAAGGCCTTCAAAGGTCACACCCTGGGGGTCCAGAGGCTCCTGCCCCAGTGGATCCCAAGATGTACGACGCGTCACGAGTTCTTCACACTTCTATAGGTTTGCTCCATTTGCATATCAGCATAAATTTGCCAATTAAAACTTTAGCTAATGATGTAGTTTCTCCAAGCTTGCCCCCCTCTCCAAGATGGTGGTTTACACTTTTGGTCCTAGGATGGTCTGGGTGTCCTTGAAGAGCGAGCTGGAGAGGCTTTGTCATGTCTGTGTGATCATGAGAGAGTGGTACCTAACGAGCTACAGGAACTTCAGAGTTACACTGGGCAGTACGAGATTGGAAAAATATAAAAGTTAAAACCTAAGGCATCAGCACTTTGAGCCAGTTGAACAGCCTCCTGCCCCTTTTACCTCTCCCCAGCCTTGTAATGCTTCTGTCCCTTTGTCAACTGCATCCAGATTCTCATCTGTCAGAAGCCACAGGTCTCTGCAGGGGTCAATCCACCAGCCCAGGCATGCTGGATTCAGATAGGACATGGGCTTTCTGAGAAATCTGCCTCGGTGGCTCTATTTTGCCCTAATTGGGTGGCTTTGCTGCAGGTTCCTAGTCTGCCCAGCTGTGAGAGCCCCCCTTCATGTTTGCTCATCCCTGCTTATCCCTCAGTTACTGTAAAAACCCACCAGCATCATCGCACACAGTCCCTGCTTCCCCATGGAGCAGGACCTGCCTCTGTGTGCTGGCCTGCTGGTTGAGCACATTGTGTGTTAAACCTGCTCCAGCTCGTGGGGAAATTCATACACTTGTTCAGTTCTAGGAGGTCTTGTGAATGCCTGATCTAGCAGGGTTCCCTAAACCTTGGGGGGAAATAAACATCTTCACAGAGAAGAACAGTCTACATAGGGATGAACTAGAAATCCACCCTCTGGAATTCAGAACACAGAATCACCCTTTCAGAACATCTGTGATCCAGGATGGAGCAGATGCTCTGAGTCTCTTGCTCCTTCTGCCCAGCTCCTCATCTTTTGACTATTTTTGCTCCTTCTGTTTAATAATTCAAAAATTCCTGCATCTCTTTCTGCTGAGTGTTTTGGTATCACCTTTGTTTTCCAATTTCCCCTTTCTCCATAGAAACAGACCTGAAGGAAAAATAATATGGAGGAAATGAACTTCTCTGAGCCTTGATTCACTCAAACTGGGATGTCAGATTTCTGCTGTATAATTCTGGCTGGGACACTTCTGAACTGGGCCTGGATTTGCCTGCAAGAAAACACGATTTTCTTCTCTAAGTCTTCTTGCAGAGCAGTTATTTGTATACGTCCAGCAGGCATGGAGTGAAAGGGAGACCTCAGGGAAAACCACAACTCATTTACAGCTTAAATGAAAATTGAAAATGAGTTGAAAACAAGATGTGCAAGATTTCAAATTTTATCTTTTATAAACAACAGCTATTGCCTGTGGACGAATGGATGTAACAGAGGGATTTAATCTTTGTAAACAAGACAAAAAGGCATCAAAATAGACCCTTCAGGCATGTGGCAGGACCTGGCTTTGGAAAAGTGGTGAAGAAGAGGCTGAAGCAACTTAACTGCTACTAAGAGTTTTATTGGCACCAGGAGCTCTGTGAAGGAGACAAATAGGGGCATTCAAAGCCTTTGCTCTTTCTATTTGTTTTTTATTAGAGCCATCAGTTTTGAGCACATATTTTCCTGCCCAGGTGGGTATTTGCAGGTCCTGGGAAGCCTGAGCTCCACAGCATGGAGTCTCTCCCTTGCCAGCCTGGCCACCTCTCTGGGGGATGCAGAGTCAACGCCAAAGGTACTAAAGCATGGAATCTCAGAGTGATTTGGGTTGGAAGGGACCTTAAAGCCCAACCAGTCCCACTCCCTACCATGGGCAGGGACACCTTCCACTAGCCCAGGTTGCTCCAAGCCCTGTCCAACCTTGCCTTGGACACTTCCAGGGATCCAGGGGCAGCCACAGCTTCTCTGGACACCCTGTCCCAGGGCCTCCCCACCCTCACAGGGAAGAATTCCTTCCCAATATCCCATCTGACCCTGCCCTCTGTCAGGTTGAAGCCATTCCCCCTTGTCCTGGTACTCCAGGCCCTTTTCCCAAGTCCCTCTCCAGCTCTCCTGGAGCCCCTTTAGGTACTGGCAGGGGCTCTGAGGTCTCCCTGGAGCCTTCTCTCCTCTCTGAGCATCCCCAGCTCTCCCAGCCTGGCTCCAGAGCAGAAAGGGCTCCAGCCTTTGGAGCATCTCTGTGGCCATGTCTGGACTTGCTCCAACTGGTCCATATCTTTCTTGGGCTAAGGACTCCAGACTTGGATGCAAAGCAGAGAAAAAAACAAAAGGAACCTTGCTTTAAAGCCCTTGAACCAGGGTATTTCCAGGTTGGTCTGTTAGATTTGTTAGCGAGGCCCTCTTGGCTGTTCAGTTTTTGCATCCATTTATTTTCTTAGTTGTGGTTTCCTTTCTTTACCTGGTGAAATCCTGCTTCATCTTCAGGTGCATTTAGAGGATTTGCTACTGGTGCCTGTTTCACAGGTCTGTTATTGCTCATCTTATCCCTACTTGGACAGGAGTTTGAAAAGGAACAGGACACAGGTGATAAGGAACAGGGTACCCTAAGAGTAGGCTTGGAACTTGTTGAAGGAATTCAGAGGCTTATGGGCAAGGTGAACCCACAGGGATCATCCACCTGGATTCCCAAAGGTATGTGGCAAGGTCCCTCAGCAAAGGCTCCTGAAGGAAGGAGGCAGCCCTGGAACAGGGAGCAAGATCCTTACAGGGGAAGTTGTTTGCTAAAACCTAGAGAACAAAAGGGAGAAGGGAAGAGGGAAGAGACTGGGTAATAAAAAAGATGAAATTTAAATGTACATAAATATAAAACAGTGCACAGGGGGAAAAACCAATTTTAACTCTATTTATAAAACAACAGGTTTCCAAGTTAAGTGTTACTATCTGAATCGTCGGGGTTGTTACAGATTGTGCTGTGAAAATGTCAGTTCTGTGGTCAGCAGCCATCCAGAATAAATGGTGTGTGTCAATTGCTGGGGGAAAACGGAGCAAAACAACTCCTGCTCCCTCCGGCTGCAGGCATCTGGGGAAGCTGAAGATCCCTGGAGCTTCGAGGTGTTTTGGGTGGGAAGGGACATTCCTGGAGGGTGTGGGGCTGTGCAGGGCTGCTCTCACCCAGCCCCGGAGGGTAAATCCCACAGAGAGGGGGGACCCTCCTCTGCCTCGAGGACATAACCATCAGCAGCCTGCCATTTTCCAAGGAGTCACCTCTGGGGCTGCCAACAGCCCTATCTCCTGCATCACCTGTGGAAATCAGTGTGCTGACCTCTGCCAATAAAATTGATTTATAAAGTAGAATTTCTACAGCTTTTTTTGATAGGTAAGCTGGGAAGATTCCTGTGGGAGCTGGTAGCTATTGGGAAGGTGAATCTGCTGAGCTGGAGAGAGCAAGTGGTGAAGAAGCACTGCAGTGTCAATTCCTACCTGGAATGCTGGAAATCCCAGCAGGCTCCAGGGTGGGTTGCTCTGACCCACCAAAGCAGGACAAAGGCAGAGGCAGAAAATCTACCACAAACCCCACCAGGCTGGTGACCAGGGTCTGGAGCTCAGGTCCTGGTGCCCTTCCAAGCAGGTCCTGGATGCCAGTTATTTTCCTGAAAATTAGGAACAACTTCTTTGTGAAGACTGGAAAATCCAGAGAAAATCTGGTCTCTCGGTGTCTGGGGCTGGTATTTACCGAGGCTGCTGTGGAGGAAGTAATTGCTGTTCCTGGAGCCCTGCCTGGATCCACAGCACTGGTGCTGCTGCTGCTCAGTGAGTGCTGAGCTCGGGGTCCTTTCACCAGTTGTTTTCCAACAAAGCCCCACTGGCTGCCCCGAATTGTGCTTCCAGTTCCAGCCTCCAACACGTCTCTGAGTAGCTGTTCCATTGCTCTTTCCAGGCTTGAAATCAGGGTTATGGGCTCACATCTCCCACACACACATCATATAGTCAAGCCTCAGTACTCAGCAATTAATCTGATGTCCCCTCAGTTTCTGAGGGTTTACGGTGACACTGCAAAAGGGCAGAACTCCCTGATTTCCTTTTCCCAGCCTTTCCTAAGCTTGCTGGGATGGAAAATACCTGTGCCTCTGCTCCCACCTTGGCTGAGGTAACATCAGCTGAAAAAGAAGGAAGATCTGGGTCCATTTGGTTGTGCATTTAATTAGAGCAGTGCAAAAGCCTTCATCCTGTTTGAAGCCCTGCAGCTTCCCACTGCTCATCCCTCTCCCTGGGGCTGCCTGTGAAGAGCACTGAAGGAGTGGGACTTAACTCTGTCACACTTCAGTTGGTGGCATAATTGCCATGGGGTCTTTACTCTGCCCTCTGTAATTGGGATCACTTTATCCCTGGCTTCATCCTCCCTAATCCTATAGGTAACCCTTCAGCTTGCTCTTCCCCACAGTGCAGGATTGCTGCTCAGCTTCCCAAAAACACCCCTTTCCCCAGGGTAAGGAGAAGCCAGACTCAGCTGTGCCAGTGCTGGGCAGCACCAGGAGCTTCCTTCACATCCAGCAGCTTCTCTGGACCTCACATCTTCCTCTTCCTCCTGCCCTTCTTACATCCCACACCTTCTCCAGACACCCCAAATTTCCATCACTTTGGCCATCATGAGTGAATATAAAACTGTTTTGAAGAAAAGGCTTGGTATAATGTCCATGATAATGTCCATAATGTGTTTTGTCAGTGCAATGGCAGTGCAGGACACTGCGAGGGGACACAGGCAGAGAGAGGAAATAGAGAAGGGCTGGGGGTGTTTCTGTCTGCCCAGCTGCAGCACTGGCATGTGGGTGCTGGCAGGGGACACCAGAGCCCAAGTGGGACCAGGGGCCTCAGGTCTCCTCTCCCTGCTGACTTGGTGGGAGAGACGAGGCTGCCACGATGTGAATGTGAGAGTTGGGGCTGTGGTACCGCCAATGGCACAGCTGGGGTGAGCGCTGTGTTCATGCAGCCCGTGGCCCCCTAAAGGGTCACCTCCTTGAGTGGCGAGCCCAGCACTGCCTGCTCGGCCATTCTCCTGCCGAACGCAGAGAAGGAGTGTGGTGAGAGAGTGGAGTCAAAAAATCCCTCTTTTGAGTCCAGGACCTTCAGCACACCTGGACACAAGGCTGGCAGAGGTGTCACACTGGATGGGTGAGGGAGAAGAAGGCCCTGTCCATCACCGTGGCACATCTCTGGAGCAGTAAGGGAGCCCACGCTGACCTGGCCACCCAAGGGGACACTCACTCAGTTTGGGATTACAGGTAATCCTGGTAACACAGGAACACTTAGGGATTTTTTTTCCTTCTCGTAAACTTAGAGCTGAATTTAAAGTTTGAACTCTGACCCCCTGCTGCTGAAGGGAATGTGTCACCTCCAGCCCTGTTCTTCCAAACAGTAGCACATGCTGAGAAGGCAATTGCTGATTCCCCCTGCCACTTGCCAGAACTGGGTCATCTCATCCCCACTGACCAGCACCTCCTTTGGAAGTTGTGGAACTGTAAACCCAGCAGGAGCTGTCAGGGTCTTTAGGACACTAACTGGCTTTCATGTCTCACCTGGGAATTTCCTCTATCCATATGGACCCAGGAACCACTTGAGCTCAGCCCTGGGCCTGTAGTCTGTCACTGATCTGAGTTGTGGGAGCTCAGCAGTGCCTGAGTGAGTGACTGGCTTGACCTGGTCCCAGGCCCTCCTCATCACTATGGGCCTGCCGAAACTGTGTCTGACCCTGGATACCCCCACCAGACCTCACCCCAGCCTACTGTGGTCCAGACTCTGAGGGTATCCCTGTGTAAATAAGGAACCTGGAGGAATCCCTGTTGGCTGCAGGCAAGGGACAAGAAGAAACAGAGCACAACCTGTGTCTTGGATCCCTCTGATCAAATGCTTCCAGTTTCACCTGGAATTCACTTCACTTGAGCTCTGGGCACACACAGTCTGTGTCCCTGGCATGGCTGGGCACAGCTCCATCCCTTTAATGGAAAAGGAGGAGTTCATGGGGAACATGATAATTCGTGGAATGTTTGGGTGTAAGTAATCAGGAAATAGTGGACTGCAAAATCTCAGAGGGAGTGGAAAAGATGAGAAGTGATACACAGGCTCTGGTGCTCACACTGTGCAGTAAGTGGGATCCTCTGGGAGGCTCCTCTGGAAAGTGAAGGAGCTGGGCAGAGCTGGCAGGTCCTTAAGGACAAGATCCTCGGATTATCCATCCTGAGAATCAGGTGTGTGGGTACGTATTGGTACGTACGTAGGTACGTATTGGGTGATGGGTTTGAGCTGAACTGGGAATGAAGTTCGTGGCTGAGCTCCAGTGCAAAAAGGCAGCCTGGAGAAGGGGGAAGCACGGACAGGCCATGACGGACGGATTTGGGAATGAGGGTCAGACTCAGTGGTGGCTCTGTCACGTGTCCCGCGCCGCCCGAGCGCTCGGATGCCACACGGTGGGCACGAGCGGGGGCTCGGGGTGTGCCAGCCCGGGGCGGGGCCGGGAGGGCTGCAGCGAGGTCCCGCCCCCGCCGCTATAACCGGGCGGCGGCGGCGGCGGGCGCGGGTCCCGCGGCGGCCATGGCGCTGCGCTGCCTCCTGCTGCTGCTCTGCGGAGCCGCGCTGGGACCTGCCGTCCACCTCGACTTCGCCGAGCACCGCAGCCAGGCCGCCAAGATCAAGGTCAACCCCCGCGGCAACCTCTGGGCCACAGGTACCGGGCGGGGGGGCACAGGGACGCGCGGGATGTGCGGGTCACGGCGACTTCCTGCACTGTCCTGTGACTGCCTGTGCGGAGCTCCCTGCTTCCATGAGGGGAGGGGGATGCCGGCAGGACCACGGCGGGCAGGGGGAAGGGCATCTCCACCCGCATCCCCGGGCGACAGGTTCAGCATCGTCAGGCGACTGACGAGTGCAGCATCCCCGGGTGTTAGGTCCAGCATCCCTGGGTGGCACATCTGTAACATCCTGTCAGCAGGAACAGAGAGAGAAGTTTCCCAAAAGTCCCATGTGGAGTGAGGACCTGAAATTTCTGCGTTTTTCTTGGCTCAGCTGATTTGGGCGTCAGGTCGCTCGGTGCTCCTTGTGGGTTTGTGCTGGTACAAGGTGGCTGGTGACAGCTCAGCTGGAGCCCTGCGTCCCCCCAGACACTCCATGTGTGTTGTTGCAGGTCACTTCATGGGGAAGAAGAGCGTCACAGGCTCCCCACACCTGGAGACTCCAGAGGAGCCTGCAGTGCCAATGGTCTTCGGTCCCTCTCTACGAGCCTTGCTGGAGGACATGATGGAACTGCTGACCCGGGAGCTCCTGAAAATCCTCTTGCAAGAAAGACTATTGGATGAGAACCAAGGGAAATATGACCTCACTGACCAGGTGAATATTGACTTAGATGGAGAGAGATGCTCAGAGCAGGAAGGTGGGGGAACTGTGCTAGAGATGGGAGCGCCTGCACAGCTGCTAGAGGTGCATTTCCCCCTTTACCATCCTTTTAACCCTCCTTAAACCACTTCTTAAGACCAACCATAAAGGGGCAGGCGAGTGTCCTGAGGCTTGTGTCTAGCTGGGCTGTAACAAATAGTCCCAGGTGCTTGGGAATGGTGTGAGGATGAGCAAGTAACGCTGTGATGGAGCTGTGGCAGTGGTGATCTCCAGAGGTTGTTAATAAGCATCTGGGTTTTCCTGGAAGAGGATGGTTTCCCCTTTTCCAAGGACAGGGAAATCCTTCTCCTTATTTCTGCAGAGAGACACCAAGAGGGACACAGTATACGACGGGAAAGGCATGTGTCAAGCAAAGAGCTTTGGCTCTGTGTTATGATGGTTGGGATGGCACAACCAGTGCTGAGGGCACAAAGCCTGGCAGAAGGGAGGTGTGCACTGTTCCTGCTGCTGCAGAATGGGTTTTGGGGAGCAGGGAGTGCAGGAGCTCCACTGGTCCCGCTGTGTATCAGCAGATCCTCAGCCTCCTCACAGTGGCTTTTACCCTGGAGCTTGTTCAGCTCCTAATGGAAAACTTGCCCCTGGGAACAATGCACAGAGACAGATCCTCAGGCAGGATGTGGAGATCAAATTGCTCAGTGCAGGGATGGCATTGCTGTGTCCGTAGATGGAATAAGTCTATGTGGCTCTGCTTGTCTGTTGCCTCCTGCACACTTCGCTGGTGCCTCACCCTTTTCACTCACTGGGAGTCTAAAAAGGATGGAATCCTCTTAGGTCAGTCCCACCTGTGCTGTTCCACTGAGCCAAAAGCCTGAGGAGCTCTCCAGTAGCACTGCATGCAGGTAAAGCTATTTCTGCTATGCAGGGTTAGGCAGGGCTTGCTCCTCTTTGCTTTTTTCGGGAAGGCACAGGTGGAGCAGAGTTGCAGGGTTGGGCGCCTTACTGTCACTGATTGTTCAAGCACCTTTTTGACTCCCTTTCAGCAGACTAAGGTAAACCAAGGCTTCCTAGAGAGCATTCCCTTCGGGTAGAGGGCTTTTCACGGTGAAGATCCAGCTGGGCATGGCTGAAGGCATTAGTCCACCCCACTCCCCATGTAGTGTGCTATACTGGGCTGCTGCAGTGTTTGCTTCTCAGATGCAGCTGGAAAGAAGACAAGGGCTGTGAAGGTTCTGGACCTTTCCCCATCCTCCCCAAGGAACCTTTGAGCAGGAGGACACTTGTTGAGAGGATGGGAGAGCTGGTAGATGTGCTGACCTGCCTTGTTTCTGAGCGTGTGGTGTGAATTTGGTAAAGGTGCTCCCTGAGGCTCTCCCCTGCGTAGGTCACTGCTCACGTTGCAGATGTGCCTATGCAGAGGCTGCCCTGAGTGCTGGTGCTGTACCACAGATTCCGGCTTAGTGCTCGAGCCCTGCCAGTGCTCATTCCCAGTGCGCGGGCGTGGGTACTGGCCAGGTGTGGCACTGGGTGCCAAAGCTCTGCTGCTGGAGGGTGATTTGTCTGTGGCCATGCAGATGCTGGCTAGTGCCTGTCTCGGTGCCTGGTGCCTCTCTGGGGGAAGGTGGGATGCCCTGCCCACGTGTGGCATCACAGCTGAGCTGCTTGATGTGCAGCTGGCTCCTGCCCCTCACTTGCTCTTCCCAAAGCCTGAAGCCTCTGCTTGGCCAGTGCCCTGGTCCCCTTGGTCACCTTGCTAAATGCTGTTTCTGGTTTTGCTCCTTGGGCACCTCTGAGCACCTCACTTCCCCATCTCCTGCCCTCCTGCTCCTTTCTCCCACCTGTCCCCAGGACATCCTCACCTCTGTGCTGTCGTGGATATTACAGAACTGCTTCTGCCTCTGTGTGCTGCCCAGGTTACGCTGTTCTGTGTGACCTTACTTTTTCTTGTTCTTGTGGTTGTCACAGTGCCAGTCCAAATTCCTGCCACCCTGACAGTTTTCCCCCTCAGTGTGACTGTTGTTGGACACTGGTTGTCAGCACCCAGCCTGAACTGACCTGTGTGCCATGTTCCCACCTTCCTCACAGGCTTTTTTATAGCTCTGCCCTGTGAAACTCCCTGGCCATGCCCTGCTCAGGATGTGTCACTTCCATCTCAGCTTTCCAACCACGTGTGGCAGACAGGGCTTGGCTCTCAGCGTGCTGGGGCTTCACAGTGCTGCCATGTTGCTGTGTGTGACAAGGATTGGGCTGGCAGAGGAGGATCCTTCCCATCCTTTGTCATCTCCTTGGGTGTGTGGCGTTAATTCCCAAGGATGCAGAGACCTTGTGCATGGAATGGAAAAGCTCCAGGGGTATGGGGAGAGCCCTTCTGCCTGAAGGTGGGTGCTGCCCTGCGTAGCTCTGGGACCTGTGGGCAGTGCCAATCCCACAAACCCCTCTGTGACTCATCCCTGCTGTGTCTTCTGTCTCTTTTTGCCTTCTCACCTTCTCAGCTGAATGAGGCTCTCCCCTGGAGCTCAGCCCAGTGGCTGCTGCCTCACTGGGATGAAGTTTCTCTCTGACATCTGACAGTCATGGTTCAGCTGTTGGAGCACAGATGGGAGACTTCTGGCTGTGTCCTTCTCATGTGCTGTCCCAAGCCACCCCTGAAAGTGCCATCATGCTCCCAGCATGGGATGTTTGTCTGATCTGCCCTGTGGTACCCAGCATGGGTGGTGATGGTGATGGTTGTGTTCCTGACCCTGTGTCTCAGGTTCGTGTCTTGTTTTGTAGGAGACAGGGCTTTTAACGAAGGTGCTGGAGAAGTACTTTTCAAACTGAAGAGGTGCAGCTGAGGAGGTCTGCAAGGTTGGCTGTGCGTGGTGAACAGAGGAGGGCATCGTCCTTGTGGGTTTCTATAGCAACATCACTTTTATTTATTCTTTCTGTAATATTGTTAATAGTGATGGCATGTGTGAAAAGCAGAGCCTCCCTGTATAGTTCCTGTATGTTTTGTGTTTTCTTGATGTCTGATGTGTCCCTGTGAATAAAACTGGCTCTTTGCACAGACTCTTCTGTGGAGGTAGGAAGGCAGACCCCCAGGGCTTGTGCAGGGAGAAGGAGGAGTGGGAGCACCTTGGGGCAGGGTGAAGGGAAGCTCCTGGCTCTCAACAGCTCAGAGGGGTTGGATTCAGTCCCTGCAGCCTCTGCTCACTGAAGGAGACCCTGACATGACAAAACAGCACACTTGGGTGAGCTGATCACACCAGTCACCACTGGAGCATGTTTGTGACCCTCTTTGCTGGAAATGTTACCAGCAAAATCTTGTCCTGGCAGTGGTGGGATTTCTGGCTCAGAGTCCCAACCTTGTGGCACCTCAGGGTTAACTACAGGCTCGTTGGCCTTGGCCATCAAACACTCCATCTGATTATGAGGCTGCTTTGTGATGATGGCTTGGTGCGCCCTCCCCTCTTGCATGTGGTTAAACACTCACAGGGGCAGAGATACGGCCCTGAGACCCTTTGTTGTGCAGGAGGGCTGGAGAAGAGAGCTGCAACCTGGCTGAAATGAGTGATGGAACAGTCCCATGAGCAGACTGGTTCTATACCTTCTGAAAGTGCTGCTCACAGATGCACCCTATGGCTGCCAGCCCCTCCTTGGGGTCATGGGATCATAGAATGGGTTGGGTTAGATGGGACATTGAAGATCATCTTGTGGCCATATTCCTGCCACGAGCAGGGACACCTTCCACTGTCCCAGGTTGCTCCAAGCCCCAATGTCCAACTTGGCCTTGGACACTTCCAGGGATCCAGGGGCAGCCACAGCTTCTCTGGGCACCCTGTCCCAGGGCCTCCCCACCCTCACAGGGAGGAATTCCTTCCCAGTATCCCATCCAACCCTGCCCTCTGGCACTGGGAAGCCATTCCCTGTGTCCTGTCCCTCCGTCCCTTGTCCCCAGTCCCTCTCCAGCTCTCTTGGAGCCCCTTTAGGCCCTGGCAGGGGCTCTGAGGTCTCTCCTTAGCCTTCTTGCCTCCCAGCTGAGAAATTGCTACTGTGTCAGCCTTTCTAGAAGTATTTCCACGGCCCTGGGGATGTCTCCAGGAAGAGCAAAACCTGGCAGCAGAGCCCAGAGTGATGCTATAAATGAAACCATAAACTTTTTCACTCTGCTCCCCACAATTCTGATGATATATTCAACCTGATCCTTTGATCCCACAGGACAAGAGCTCTTCTCCCAAGGACAGGAACCTCAGAGCCATGTCACACCAAGCCAAGGGATGATCCAGCATCTGAAGATGCTGGTAACTAGTAGAGGAGTCAAAGCCGTGGTAGGAGACCTTCCCACCATGCTCCCTATCCCTTCAAGGATAGTTCAGATCCTGTGAAGCCTCCTCTTCCTCACTGGAGCAGTTGCTTGGCTGCAGCCCCTGGGAAAAGCATCACCTTGAGCGCCCAGATTCTACATCCTGCTGGTGAACAGCCCACCTATAGCTATTCCCTTTGTGAGTCCTTCATGGTCTCCTACCCACCAGCTTTGCTCAAGAGGTTTCCCAATGTCCTGCAGTCATTCATGCAGGAACCCTACTTCTAATGTCTACTTTTTTTGCCCAGACTGGCTGCTATGTTCTGGGATGTGGGTGACCCCCCGCTCACCTTTGCATTAGCTGGAGCAAAGCCTTGGATTAAAACTAATTATTAGCAAGAAGAATAATGACACTGTGGATTGTGTTTGCACTGGAGGAAACCAGATGCCACTCAGCCAGCAGTGTGAGGGACTGACAGCCTAATGGGGTTGCTAACTTGATGTGTCATGGGACCACCCTGTCAAGCTCACTGGAGGGAATGCAGGTTCCTGGCCATGAGATATCCAGGTGAGATCCTCATTCTCCAGCCAGAACCTGTCCAGCTGCCTCTCTGTCTGTCTGTCCTCAGCCCCCCATCACTCTCCTCTGAGCTGAGATAAAGAAGGGGGAGGTCACTTGGTGGCTGCTGCCATGGCCAGAACAGGCTCGCCTTGGGGAATATAAGTTAATTTATTGTCAATTAATTTAATATAAGTATTTGATTCAGATTTTGGACCAAACCAAACTGCCCAAGCATTTTCATACCTGGGGAAGGTACCTCCCCTCCCCTTTGCCAGGCTCACTTTCAGCACCTCTTCTTCTCCCTGTTGTCACTGCAGGTGACCCTCAGTCCCCTTGTGGAAGCAACAGCTGCAGGCAGGAGGGAATGTACCTGCTCCATCATGGATGAGTCTGCCACAGGCAGTGCCTTCTATGGCAGTGGTTACTTCCAGGAGTGCATGTTCCATTGCGGAGCATCTCTTCATCCTCCTCCTCTGAACTACTGCACAGACTGGAACAATATTGGGCCCCTGAGTCCTGAGTGTCCAGTACCTGCCTTTGGCACCATCCTACAAACACAGGATGACTCAGGCTGGAGAAAATCTCAGCAGATCTCTAGTCCAGCTGTCTGCCCAAAGCAGCATGAGCCCTGAGCTCAGACTGGGTTACTCAGGGCTTGAAAACTTCCAGGTATGAAGACTAGATCCACTGCTCAGCTGTTTCAATGTTTCTACTCCTCCCTCACAGGCAATGAACTTCTCAAGCCCTAAACCCCTATTCCATCTTGAATTTAGGTTACAGAGAGGGTCAGGAAAGCTTTTGAGGAAGCTCATCATTTTTTGGCTCATCGATTATCCAGCTCTGCCTTGTCATCCACCTTTCTGACATTTACCTGCTGGCACACAGCATGCACAGGCTTAGCAAATGTCCTATCACTTACCAGATCATGTTCTTTGAAAAGTTCTGGGACCAAAGGCTTTGTGCCCAAGCTTAGGAAATTAGTAAATTCTTCATTCTGGGTTTTTTCCCAGCTCTGATTTGTTCCCAGAGCTCTTCTGGTTTCAGGACGACCCTCCACACTGCTGCTGGAGCTCAAGTCCTTGCTCACAGCAGAACTTGCTGTTTCTGCACACCACAAGCAGGGATGCAACCTCAGGGTCACTGGAACAACTTTGCTGGGATGTTCAGACCTCTGACACATTTCCTTGGAAGCCCTGAGAGCTCATGGACAGCTGTGACCATTGCTGTTCCTGGGCTTCCCCGACAACCTGCCATGGCACAACCCCAGGGATGGGCCAAGAACGTGAAGTGAGATAAATGGACACAAATCACCTTCGCCATTGACATTTGTGTCTTTGGTTGTGGGGCTGATTCAGAGTAGGAGCTGGCTCAAATAGTTCCACTGCCACCACTTGGTGTCGTTGTCTCAGGCTTAGTGAAGTGCTCCCTGTTGTGCTCTCTGGCAGCGGATGCTCTCCGGCTGTGTCCTCGCAAAGACATCGAGCCCCAGGCTGGGGTGCCCCCTCCTCTGAGGTGCTTGGAGACCTCTCTTCCACAGGAGACCAACAAGCAAGGCAGTGAGGGAGGGAAAGAGGCAGAAAGGGAAGCAGGCTGCCATCAGGGAGCAAAAGTATCCTAAATTCCATTGCCATCCCCCACGCACCTCCAAGGAAAGCTCTTCATGTCCAGATACGGACATGAATCCCTGACCTGACCAAGGTAAGGGACAGGACAGGGGGCAGGACAACCCGAGGAAGTGGGTTTCCAGAGCTTGGCACTGTGTCCAAATGATTTCCAGGGAGCAGGGCATCCTAGTGCAGAGGAGGTGAGGTTAAATGCAGTATATGATCTCAAACCTTACAGAGATTCCAAGTGGCCAAAAAGGCCAACAGCACCTGGCTTTTGCAAAGCTAGCGTGGCCACAGCCCAGGGCAGTGCCCAACGCCTGTGCTGGGCACTGCTGAAGCACCTCCAGTCCTGGGGGGAGCTCTGGGCCCCTCATTCCAAGAAGGACAATGAGGGGCTGGAGCTAGAGAAGGGAACAAAGCTGGGGAAGGGGCTGGAGCAGCAGGAGCAGCTGAGGGAGCTGGGAAAGGAGCTCAGCCTGGAGGAAAGGAGGCTCAGGGGGGACCTTGTGGCTCTGCACAACTCCCTGACAGGAGGGGGCAGCTGGGGGAGGTTGGGCTCTGCTCCCAGGGAACAGGGACAGGAGGAGAGGGAATGGCCTCAGGCTGGGCCAGGGGAGGCTCAAGTTGGACATCAGGAGGATCTTTTTCANGGAGGGAGCAGCTGGGGGGGTCAGGCTCTGCTCCCAGGGAACAGGGACAGGAGGAGAGGGAATGGCCTCAGGCTGGGCCAGGGGAGGCTCAAGTTGGACATCAGGAGGATCTTTTTCACAGAAATGGTGGTCAGGGATTGAAAGGGGCTTCTAAAGGAGAGGGAGCCCCCATCCCTAGAGGTGTTCGAGGAATGACTGGATGTGACACTCAGTGCTCTGGTCTGGTTGACAAGGTCAGGATTGGTCACTGGTGGGACTCAGTGGTCTTGGAAGTCTTTTCCATCCTCAATAATCCTGTGATTCTGTGATAAGGGATACAAAGGCCTTTTCCTTATGATATAATCCACCAGCTCACTTTTCCCTATCACACACCAGTCTCTGGAAAAATCAAACTGGTAAAGACAACACTGAGAGGGTGATGGGACCTTCAAACATTGGGATATACATTTAACAGAGGCCAACAACTACTCAGTCAACATCAGGGGATCTTCCTGTTGGGCTGGCCCTGCCCAATCCAAACCTTTAGATACAGTAGGATGGAATAAAGTTCCTGCAGTGCACATAAAGCATATGCTGGAGAAAACAGTCTGGGTTGTTCCTGCCTCAGGCAAAGGCAAACCCATCTATGGGTTTCCTTTTGCTCAAGCACCTGAGCCCACTTTGTGGATGATGCTGGAGGATAGGAAAGGCCAATGTATGCCTCAAGACAATTTGAGGTGAGAACCCCAGATAAATTCAGTTATATGAGGTGAGTTGGTACATAATGATGTGTATTATTACTTCTATGGCACTTCTATACTCTCCTCATCCCATCAGGCACTTCACAGCACTATCTGGATTTAGGGATGTGAACCTGACTCCCCTCTGATCATCACATTAACAATGGATGAACTTTGATGAAACTGGACAAGTGCATGATGGAACAAGAACTGGCTTTAACGTGGAACAAACTTTTGCAACCCTGAAAGACAGCTGGAACCCAAGGTCATGGTCGAAATGAACTCAATGGACTTTTACAGAAATGGTCCATCCGCTGAGGGAATGATCTCTTTGATGTGTGTGTACCCATCAGAACACAAGAAAGGTGACGGGGTCCCGGGAAGTGTGGAACCTGGCATGCCATCAGTGATATGAGTAAGGGCTGCAACTGCCCTAGCTGTACTGGGATAGAGTTAATTTTTTTCTCAGTAGCTGGTCCAGAGGTGTGGTTTGGATTTGGGACCAGAATAATGTTGACAACCCAGGGATGTTTTGGCTGTTGCTGACCTTAGTCTAAGTCAAGGACTTTTCACTATCCCATGCTCTGCCAGTGAGGAGATGCCTCGGAAGCTGGGGGAAGCATGGCCAGGACAGCTGAAGGATATCTCATAATACAGGGCATCATATTCATAGTCTATGAACTGGGAGGGATTGGCCAGGAGCCTCCAATCGCTCTCAGGGTCAGCCTGGGCATCAGCAGATGGTGAACATGAACTGTGCATCCCTTGTTTTTCTTGGATGTTCTTTTAACTTTTCTTTTTTTTTTTNTTTTTTTTTTTAATTACAGCTATTATCATTAGCAGTAGTAGTATGAAGTATCACTAGTATAATTAGTATTTTTATATTTTTGTGATCTTTCAGTTATCAAACTGTTCTTATCTCAACCCACAAAATCTTTTTCCTTTTTATTGTGGTGAAGCCTTTATTTCCATCAGGTCCTTGGCTCTTGGCCGAAGTCTCGAGAAGAGATTCAACTAAACATGAGCAGAGAACATGCTCTGGTAGACAGTAAAAGGCCTGACAGAGATCTGGTACTTCTCTGAGAGCCCCAGCAGTTTGGAATCCATTTCACACTGGAATTACAGTTCTCCAGTTTCACCTGGAAATGAGAAGAGGCCAAACTCCCTGGACACACCAGCCTGTTCTCTCTGCTTTGGTCTTTAGAGGAAACTCTTCTCCTCACCCTCTTTCTCAGCCCAGGAGAAATCCCAGCCTTCTGGGCTATGAAATTACTCCAGTGTTGTTGGTTCCAAGCCAAATCTTCCCCAAAGCATGTGTTCACCCTGGCCCCAAGGAAATGCCTTGCTCTGGACTGGGATGGGCTGTGCTTCAGCAACTACAGCATGGCCATCACAGAACATGGAGCCTTGAAATCCTGAGTGTTCTCTTGCTGTGAATAACCCAAGGAAAGGGTCACAGGTGCTTGGCTGTGTCAGCAGAATCACAGTTCCCTGCCTGCCCAGTGTGGGAGGGCTCAGGGCTGTGTCTGACCCAAAGTCAGACCCTGCTCAGGAGATGTTCTTACAGTGTGTGTGCACCAAGTGCTGCTCCTTGGAGCAAGAGACAGGGATCGTCCCAGCTACAGACCCACAAAGTCTTACTTTATGGGCTTTTTTATGGGATGAAAACAGCTCCAGAGCAGCAGGGACAAAACCAGCCATGGGATTGGGTGAGAGCCCTCCTGCCACAGGATCCTCCCAAAATCATCAGGGTGCTGGAGTGCAGTGAGAGAACACAACACAATCTCACTGCCATTTTCCATCCATTTCTATTCATTTTTAACCTCCATACAGAGCTGAGAAGAAGCCAAGGACTCCAATAGGATTAAGGTGTTCAGATATTTATTGGTTCTTCAGGCTTGTGGAGTTTAAAACGCAGTGAGCAGGATACACCTGATGCAGCACTGGGAAATTGCACCAGTTACAGCTTACGGTGCTTGGGGTCCTGGTGTGCTGCAGGGGAAGGTGCCATAAACCACCTCCTACCATGGCCACCAGACAGCCTTTGGACTCCTTGTACAATGTTGAGACTATGCCAGGAATTGTAGAGCTGCAAGAATTGCCATGGAATTGATGGATTTTATAAAATATGTGTAGGTCAGTACCACCACACTGAGGTGTTTTCCTGTTGTGGGAAGACAAGCCAAGCAGTAATTTGGGCAACTCTCCTTCCAAAAGGAGCAGGCAGAGGTGGATACAGTAAGACCCTTTCCTACTCCAGGTACGATATAGAAACTTAGGACACTCCTCTCTTTCCATTTCCTGCTCTTGCTGTTCCCACAGCCTTGTTGACATCCCCCACCCTCTCACGTGCCAAGGAACACCTTTGCCTTCAGGAGTGAATCTTTGCCTGTTCCAAGTATTTTCAAGCCAAAACCAGCAAAAACTGGCCCAGGATGGTGGCACTGATAAGGGAGCCACCAGCCTCCAGCATGGCCTCAGGAAGCAGCTCCAGCCTGGTTGTGCTGCTGGTGCGGGAGGCAGAAACCCGCTCCAGGGCCTGGATCCAAGTGCCATGGGAAGGGATAAGGGAGCTCATGGCAGGGCAGGAGGACTTGTGGGAATATTTACCTGGGACTTGGACAATGGGGACTCTGTCTCTCTTGCCTGGGAACATTTGGGTGGCAGGTCTTGACCTCAGAAGACCATGTCCTTTCATGGAGGGCCAGCTTCCCAGCTCCCTACCATGTGTCCTTTCCCTGGAAGGATGTGAGACACATAACCTGAAAGGTTTTAGGGAACCAGCTCTGCTGGGAGGTCTGTGAGACTATGGTGGGAGGAACAGGGCCTTCAGTCTTGTGTAAATTCTGGTGGGGGACTGCTGAAGGCACAGCACACCCCTCACTCACAGCAGGACTGCCACCAACTGCATGACACCATCCCAGGGTGATGTTTGATGGGACAGGGCCACTGAGTGGGAAGAGCTCTGAACGTCATCATCAAAGCTCTTGTGACACCCAGAGCTGGTAGGCAACATGAATGGGAGACCTGGCCAAGCCCAAATCTGCCTTGGATATCTTCTACCACAATGTTCACTTTGCTGATCCAAGATCTGGAAGCTCACACCACTCAGGAGGTGGTGTGAAGGGGTTCCAAGGCCGACAGAGAGATAAAAGACAGAGGAGTTTTCATGGAAAAATATTTATGGCTTAAAATTGGCCTCTAATGCCAAGAGAAAGCTTCTCTCTAAGCTGCAGCCAGGGTTGACAGTGCTAATTACCACACAGTTCATCATTAACAAGCCCCAGCAAAGCTAGGAAAAGTTCAACTCTCTGGTGGTTACATCAAACTGGCAGGAAGGGCTGTTATCTGGGGGGACAAAGTTACCCAAGCTGGGAGAGTAAAGTCCCTGATGAGATGCATCCCAAAGCTAATGCACTTCCCTGAGACTCATGCCAGGGCAGAAGAACTCTGTCAGATGAGGGAGACACTGTGGGATGAGGCTGGAGGGGCAGTTTGGGAGCAGGCAAATCCATTTGCTCTCTGATGGAAACACCTCCAACATAGATGCAAGATGGAAAGTGACATCCTTCCCCTCTCCTCCCACCTTCCCGGGTATCAGGGTGCCTGCTTTGACCCTCCTGTGATCCTTCCCCATATCCCTGCTGCAGGCTGGGATTAGTGCAGCCGGGAAGGAGCACTTGGGGTCCCTGGGCAGCTGGACCTGCAGCCCTCATCCAAGCTGGGTAACCCCAGGAAGGCAAGGGAAGGAACGGGACCAGGCCCAGCCCCTTCCCCACTCAAACATGGGTCATAGTGCCCATGGGATCAAACACGGAGCCTCTGGGTGGGATGGAGACATTTGGGAGGGCAATGGGACAGCTATGTTTCTGTGCCCTGGACCTCTGAGGACACATGGAAACCTGTAACACTGGCAGGAGCTGACAGGAGCTGTTTGGGACTGGAAGTAGAGATGATGTAGTAGCAAGATGCTCTTCCTGTTATGTGCCACAGAAGGTCCAGGCCATGTCCAGAGACTTGTTCCTCTCCTGCATGATGGGACAGGGCAGAGGGCTGAACACTCAACAAAATCTCTAGATGAGGATTGCCTCGAAGTGCGGCTGAAACCCCTCCTGTTTCAGTTCCCACTGGGATGATGTGTGGCTCCTGCTGAGCTCTGCCTCCATCTCCTGGCAATCCTTTCATTTGACCCAGACCTGTCTCCATCACAATATATGAAACCCACTGCTCACTGTAGTGGGTAGTGACACCTCCTCTTTCTCTTAAAATGTGTAACTTCCAAATAGAGCTGGAAAAATAGATCCTTCTTGCAAATACGTCTAGAGCCAAACCAAGGCCACCGCAATCTCTTTGCTCATCAAGGTGGAACTGATCAGAGAGGGTCCCTCCATCCTTCCTCCTGTCCTTCAAGCTGCTCCATCATGGGCTGTTCAACTGTGGCAAAGATTCCTGGGCAAGGATCCACAGCATGGGCTTCATCACAACAGAGTCCCAGCTCAACCCCAGCTGCAGCATTGTCCCTATCAGGGAAGAAGACAGAGGGGTGATGGGGACAGCTGTGGGGCAGAGAGACATCTGGACACAAGCATCACATCGGCGTTTCTGGTTCCAATGGGTCAGAAATCTTTCTGGTCCATCCCCAAAATCACCTCCCTGCCCAGGCATGTACCCACGCTTTCCTCACTGCACTTCCCGGCACTGAGAGAGGTGGCTGATCCAGCACTAAATGTCTGCTTGCACAAGAGATGATGGGTGCTGCTCCCCTCACCCCCACCTCCCTCCGGTGACCTGGATCAAATGACTCATCTCTAATCGGGGGATCCATCTCTCCAGAGGGAGTGAAGCAGAACCTGCCCAAGGAAGAGGGCTGCCCCAGCAAGAGCAGGGTGCTGACAGCAGGAGAAGAAACTCCTTGTGTAGGAAATCCTGCTCATGCTTGCCCCTCGCTTAGCGAGTATCTCAGTCAATAGCATGAGTGCTGCTTCCCGATCCATTTTAATCAAGCGGTCTTACCGTTATGGGTCCAAACTGGTGCACTCAGTCAGAATCCAGCTGTCCGTCTTGGGATGCCACCNTTCTCTGCCTCATCGGGCGCCAGTTGTAGGAAATCCGGCCAGAGTCAAGAGAACGACTCAATATTATGCATCTTGCATAATGTTGAGTTATGCATCTTGCTCGTTTATTCTCACCTGTCGTACATATTTATAGCTTGTTACATTGTTCATGCACTACAGCATAAAGCATATTTGGTTAATATCCTCTGTTCACGCACCCTAAGTTTAGCTATCATTGGTTAGAGCTGAGGAGCACGCACGGTGCAGACTTCAGCAGTATTTCTTTGCTACTACAAAAGCCTTGCCAACTTTTCCTCTTATCAGCCCTACAAAGACATTTCAGTAATACATCTGTTATTCAGGCTGTGGGGTCAAGGTTAGGATTGTGCATTCCATGGCCTCTATCTTCTAGCCACTGCCTTACACCCCTGGAAAATGTGTAATGTTCCCTTGAAACTGTGTGATGAAATATACACCTTTACTACCTGCTGAAATACCCAGAAAATTCAAAATTTGAAAAGGTAGCAAAACCACCAACACAAAGTTGTAGTAATGGCCTCTTCCTATATGCAGAGTGCTGAGTGAGGGGTAAATCAAGCAGTTTTCTCACACTTCCCAGGATATGATCTCATCAGCAGTCCAGGGAAGGGGAGCATCCCACTACCACTATCATGCCCTATTTCCAGCACTGCTGGGAGAGATGAGGGAACCAGAGCAGCTCTGGGAGCTCCCCTGACGTCCTTGCACACAAACCCTGTGTTGCCAAGAAGGGGAAATCCCTCCCCCTTATTTTCATTTTTGGCAATAGATTATCTCCCCAAAGGACATGTCTGTGATGCTCATGTGAGCAGCCCCAAAGCCACCGTGCCTCAATCCCTTCCGAAGGCAAACTCCACACATTGATTTATCCAAGCCAGTGCAGGGCTTATCTCTCTGCTGCCTCTCCCAACTCCAGGGAGCACAACGAGGGATGGTTTAGACCCTCATCCCACACATCACTTCAAGTGGTTGCATCTTCTCCACCTTGATTAATTTCGCCCTGCAAGTTACCAGCCACCTCAGTTATCCTCTCCCACACTGGAGGAAGAGGTGTTTCCACATTTCCAACAGGTCCAAAGCCACACAGGTGTCCGTGTGATCACCCCTAAGGATTTGCTCTGTTTGCTGTGAGGTCTACGACTCCCTCTTTGCAGAGGCTGACAGAGCTGGAGCTGGTGCCACATCCCTACCAGACAGCTCTGCAGCACGTCTGCACACACATTCCCCAGCCACGTCACCCTTGCTACCCTTTATTTAATTTTTTTAAACCACTTTTGGGGAGGGATTCAGTGTTCAGACTGGGTAGGACCAGTTGGGGACTTGAGGGGAAATGGCAAATCCTTGCCCAAAAAACGTCTTTATTTCCTGTTGGGCATGAGCAAAAACTTGTTTTTACCTCCCTCTGCCAAAGGGGTGGGCACCTAGCCAGCCCATTCACTGAGATGCAAAAAGAAATACCCAAGGGATAGCTGTGCCAATTTCAGAGGAAAGACCCCAAACATGGGTCAGGAGAGTGTTTCTGCCATGCTGGTCCCTCTCAGTATCAATACAACTTTCTTCAGACAACCAAAATGCCAAAGCAAACCCCAAAAGCTTGAATTTCCATGATCTCCATGCAGTGGCCAGGTTACAATAGGGCTGGGAGCACCTCTAGACCCGTTCCTTTCTGCTGGTCCCCTGCAGTCACTGTGTCACCTTGCCCGGTGACCAACAGCTCAACCAGGACCTTCCCAGGGAAACTTCCCCAAGGATGGAGTCAGGAGCAGGATCATCAAGGAGGCCACGCAGCCACAGCGCGTGCTTGATGATCTCAGCTGGGAACCTTCCCCAGGAAGTGCAGATGAGGGCTTTAAAGACCTCTGCTCTCTCGCAGCAGGATCCAGAAGGGCTTGGCTGCTCCAGGGTCTTCATGCCATTTGGAACTGGAGTTTTCACTGTTCTGCAAGAAAAGTTAAGGAGAAGAAAGAAAGCGGCTCCCAGGACTGAGCCAGCCCATAGCTTCCCTGCGTGCCCTGGGGCTCTTCAGGAGTGCGGGAGCAGCTGGTCCGCTGTGAGTTAGGCTGGATCATCCAACAGCCTTCGGAGGAGGGCACTCTAAAAAACAGTGGGAGAAACACAGCCGTGACTCCACGCCAGGCTGGCTCCTCGCCCGCAGCCCTAGCAGGAAGAGCGGGCAGGCAGGCAGGCAGCATCCCGGCTCATCCCGGCCCTTCCCGGAGCATTCCGGCGCACGCCCAGCCCGGGACCAGAGGTAGGCTCGGGGTGGAGAAGGGGATGTGGGTGTTTCTGCTGCTGCTGCCGCAGGGATAGCCCCCATTCCCTGAGGATGCTGAGCAGCCCTTTCCCAGCAGGAAAGCGAGCTGGTCAAGTGCTGCCGTAAAACCAACATTTAGTCTCCCAAGCAGCGTCACCGTCACCCCCAGCTGGCTCCCGGGTGAGTGGCACACCGCTGCCAGGGACAGACACTTTCTCTGTCCCCTCCGGGTTATTCCCGTTGCCTTGGACGATGAGGAGTTAACTCAGTCGGGGCAAGGAGCAGCCCGATGGGGCTCAGCCTGTTTGTGCAATGATTCATCCAGAGCCCTGAGCACAGCGGGAGCCAGGCTGTTGGATAAAGAGCTGAACTGGGGAGGGTGGGAGCATAGGGAAGATTTTGGGGATGGAGAACAGGCAGAGGAGGGGAGTGAGTGGCCCAGAGGTGTTTGCATCTTGCTGGCCCTCTTTGGGGACAACCCAAGCATTGCAGCAGATGCCCTGGTGGCTCCAACCCAGCTTTGCTGTGGACTGTATGCTGAGAGGATGGAAGGTTCCCGTGGGAGATGCTTGACTGCATGCCCAGTGTGGGATTGCAGTGCTCACGGGCACTGGGATGCACACACAGCCGTGCCTGGGACCAGCACAGTGCTGGCAAGGGGGCAGGAGATGGTTCTGTGGAGAAGGCTGGCTGGAGTGAAAGTGTGGAGGTGGTTTTCTTTCCACTGTCTCTCTGGTTGCCAATTTCCAGTTCTTCCAGGCAGCAAGATGACACTGTGGAATGGCTCCTACCCTTTCTACCCTGGAGCCAATGCCTGCTTCCCCTTTGACACCACCCGGGCTGTCATCGTCACCGTCTTCCTCTCCATGTTGGTGATGTTCATCATCATCCTGCCAGGGATCCGGGGCAGGGGGGTAAGTGGAGAGGCAGGGGCAGTTCAGACCTCTGGTCTCTGCCTATGCATCCCACATTCCTCTTCCTTCCCAGCCTCAATAACAGACTCGGCAAGCAAACCTGCCCCAGGCTCAGGGCCAGGGCTCTGGGGTCTCTAGAGAGCCATGGGGCTGAGCTCCAGCCCCTCCGAGCATGAACACCCATCCTAGAGACACCAAACTCCACCACCCCAGATTTCTGAGGAAGCTAGATCTATCTTGTCTGGATTTCTCTGTGAACAAGCCTGAATGATTTCACCAGAGTGGAACATCAGGGTGAGGCTCAAAGATCTCACCCCACCTTCCCAGAAACCTCCATGAAAGAAGGAGGTGTGTACCAGGCATGTCCCAGCACTGCTCGCCAGGCTCTGTGTGGCCAACAGACCCTGCTGTGAGCCACGTTGGTTGCTTGTTGTGTGCCTGCTTTTGCAGCAGGGCTGGTTGAGAGGCTTCTGTCTCCCAGGGGACACTCTACAAATGCTCATTTGTCTACAGCTGTGACCGGCTGTCAACAGGTCCAAACCCGTGAGGTTTAGATAAGTGTGGAAATTCCAGCTGAAGACTGTTAGGGGGAATGTCTCTACCCTCCTTCCCAAGAAAGGGGAGGTCACAGTCTTCTCCAATGGGCTCTTTTGATCTTCTTCCTCTGTCTGGATCTCCCTGCTGCCTCCCCCACACCATGGCAGGGATGCCCCGGCCACATGTGTCCCCCATGCCACCCACCCACAATGGGTGACTCCCCAGGGAAGGGGCAGATCTATTTCTCACCATTTGATGTTTCTAAATTACATGCTTGATGCTGAGGTCCCCATGGCAAAATCTGACTGAGACCTGTCCCCTCCACTCTGCTCACCCCTTACAGCGACTCTTCTGGTTCCTGCGGTTGGTGTTGGGACTCTTCATGGGAGCAGTGGTCCTCAGTGAGTACTGGGGTCCTGGGGCGAAGCTCATGGGTGCCCAAGACATGGGATGGAAAGGTGGAGGAGGGTGAATAGATCAGTCAAGGGCCAGGTCCAGCTGTAGGATAAGCTCCTGGGGAAGATGGACACATGTCTTGTGTCTGGGGCCTGGTTCCAGCAAAGAAGGTGGAAGGTGCAGGTGCCCAGATCTCCAGTCTGAAGACTGGTGGTCATATCCAGGGCAGTCACCAAAAGCCCACCACCAGCTTCCAGGGGGTTCAGGCAAATTGGCAGGGAATTAGATGAGAAGCACTGCCCAGAGAGAGCCCACACATCAGCCCCACTGCCTCCAGGGTTTGGATCCACACCAGACCTTCTCCTTCCCAAGAAACCAACCAAAGTGGGGTTCAGGGTCATGGGTCGGGATTGGTATTGAGGAAGGACATACAGGACTTCTGCCCCTTGGGGCTTACAGCCCAGTCCTGACCTTGGGATGAGGTAGGTGACGCTCAGACAATGGTGACTGACCTGGTAGGTGCTTCCAGCACCAGACATCTTGCTGCCAGGCTGTAACTAACCCCTGAAGTCTTCACAGCTGTACAGTTCACCAGAGACTGGGAGACAGGCTGGGTGCAGGCAAACACCTCCTACAAGTCCTTCAGCCGTGCCCAGGTGAACGCGGACATCGGGCTGCACATCGGCCTGGCGGGGGTGAACATCACACTCCGGGGTGAGCCTGATGTCCCCATCTGGAGCTCTGGATTGGGCGTGGCCCCAGGAGGTCTCCAGCTGCTCTGCAGGGGCCTTTGGTCTGTCTGGAGGCTCCTGGGACCCTGCTGTGCCCACGCTCCTGGCTGGCAGTGCCCAGGTGCTGGCACAGCAGGACCTCAGCTCGTCCCCCCTCGCAGGAAACCCAGTGAACCAGATCAATGAGACCATCAACTACAACGAGCACTTTCCCTGGAACTTCGGAGCAGATTACGACCGCAGCTACAGTGAGGGGCTGGAGAAGGGGCTGCCCAGCCCCATCCTCTACGTGGCAGAGAAGTTCAGCACGCAGAGTCCCTGCGCCGTGCACAGGCAGTACCGCATCGCCGGCCACTACGCGTCCCTCACACTCTGGTGAGTTACAGCGAGGGGTCAGCCCTGTCCCACGCAGTGGGGAGCTGGAAAGAACCAGGGACAGCAGAGGGAGCTTTATGGAGCCATCCTCATTGCTGTAAGGCCATGCCAAAGCCTTGGCTTTCTGCAGAGTCTGGGGTTCTCATGCTCCCTGGCCTGCCATAGATTCATAGAACTGTGGAATCACAGAGTGATTTGGGTTGGGACCTTAAAGCTTATGTTGCTCCACCCCCCCACCATGAGCAGGGACACTGCCCACTATTCCAGGTTGCTCCAAGCCCTGTCCATCCTGGCCTTGGACACTTCCAGAGATCCAGGGGCAGCCACAGCTTCTCTGGGCACCCTGTCCCAAGGTCTCACCACCCTCAACAGAGAGGAATTCCTTCCCAGTATCCCATCTGACCCTGCCTTCTGGCAGTGGACAGTTATTCTGCCTTGTCCTGGCACTCCAGACCCTTGTCCCCAGTCCCTCTCCAGCTCTCCTGGAGCCCCTTTAGGCCCTGCAAGGGGCTCTGAGCTCTCCCTGGAGACTTCTCTTCTCCAGGTGAGCACCCCCAGCTCTCCCAGCCTGGCTCCAGAACAGAGGGGCTCCAGCCCTTGGAGCATCTTTTGTCCATGTCCCCAGACTCCTCTTATGTGTCCCCTGCCTTGGTGTATAAAACTGTAGTCTGAGAAAAATTATTCTTCATTTAAGGGAAAACAGACACAACTGTGGGGCTCATGGTTTGAGATATCTCCCAAGGACCAAGATAAAGAGTCCAAGTTAAGATGTGCTGTGGAAGGTCTTCTTTTGCACATCCAAGTGGGCACAGACCTGCCCGAGGGGGAGCAGGAGGGACCATCAAGAGGACAAACAAAGAGGAGATGAGCTCAGAGCTCATCTCTTGTTATGAAGCTGAGAGCCCTTGTGTGTGTTGTGATTGTGAAGTCTCAGAGTACCCCCACAAGTCTCAGAGGTGGAAAGGCACTGCAGGGAAGAGTGAGCCTTGCAATTCCCCCATGAATGTCGGTTCCAGGTCCCTGTACCCATCTCCTTTTTTATATTCAGGAAAAATAATTACCTGAACATTCTTGTACTTCAAAGCAGAAATATTCACAAAAAGTTCTTCTTTATTTTTTTCTTGGAATCATAAAACTTTGTTAGGCTAACCCCCCAGGGAGCTAAACCCAAGCCCCAAACGTAGGGTAGGGCTGGCAGCTGGGTGCACTCCAGGTGCTGAATCAGGTGTGGGCATGGCTCATGGTGCAGTTCTCCAAACAAAGGTGTCCCTTGATGCCATTGTCCCTCTGAACACATGGGAACTGCCTGGGAGTGACCAGTTGTGGAAAATCATAAGAATCAGAAAAAAGAGTTACTTTGGAGGGACTGTTAAGATCCAATTATTAGGGGGATCCCTCTGCCCAAATTAAGGTGAAATCGAGACCATTTGCTGAAGTCAACTGTAGGGATTTTATGTCACAATAAATATGAGGTAGATAAAGATAGAAATAGAAAAGGAAAGGGGGGAGGAGACAGAGTGAGAGAGAGATGGATTAAGTAAAAGATATGACCACCATGGAACCAGACAGTGTCCCATTGATCCTCTTCTTCTGGTCTTCTCAGTGGTGGAGGTCCCACGAAGCTCAGGTGGGAGGTCAGGTTTAGGTGGGAACGCCCAGGTACCTTTCCTGCAGGGGTGACTTTTACACTTTGCAACACTCTGGATCAGGTGTATTTTTCCAGTGGAAGGGCTCAGAGCCTGGGGGTGCTTCGAGGGTCTTTGGTGGTTTATGATCCCTTCTAAGACATGACCCTGCCTCTCTCACCAGCGTTTAACCAGTTCTGCCCCTTCAGAAGGGATGAAAACCCTCAGGCCAAGGTGTGAATGGGAACAATGTCCCGTGTGAACGGGACCTTCCAGGGAAGGGAGGGGGAGGTTTCCAGCTCAGCCAATTGTGTAAGGGAGGACATTGGCATGATAAAAAACACCACCCTGCCTCTTCGGGATCTGCTTCTTATCAGCCTTCTCCCTCACCTGGCTCAAAACCCAGAACTTCTGGGCTGGGTCCTCTGTCTGATGCACATCAGAGGGTTTGCTACCACACAACCAAAACCCCTCCTCCCCCCTCGTGAGGTGCAAGCCTGGCCCAGCAAAGCACCTGCTGCCTCTGCAAATGGCCAAGTGTTTGAACTATTAAACATTAACATTTCAGTCTCTCACAGGATCCTCCAGCGATTTCTACTCCAGTCACACACTCAGAGCAGGGCTGATGCCAAAGCCATACCAAGGTGCCTGGGGGCTTCAGGAAATTCAACACTGAACGTTCCCAGCTGTGGAGGTTCCTCTGCACTGCTGCAGGATCTGTCCCACAGCTCCAGCACTCATGCCATTACAGAACTGTTTGGGTTGAAAGGGACCTCTTTAGATCAGGTTGTCCAGCTATCTGCTGAAGCATGGCCAGCTAGACCAGGTTGCCCAGGGCTTTATCCCTCCATTGGAATATGGAGAGGAGACCTTGGGTAGGTACTCTAAGCCTGATGTTTTCTGCTTGGTTTTGTGGTCCTTTTGCAGGCTGGCCTTTTGCACATGGCTCATATCCATCCTGCTCTTCTCCATGTCCATCCTGCTCTATGGTGGCCACATGCTTCTGTTCACTGCCGCTCTGATCCTCTTCTCACTGCTCTTGTTCTTCACGGCGAGAAACACCCCGAAGTGCCCCATCCAGTTCGGCCCAGTTTCCTTGAGAACAAACTATGGTGAATCCTTTTGGTTGACATTAGCCACAGGTGAGTGCTCAGCTTGCTTCTGGGGCTTTTCTTGACCATCCCTACAGATATGATGCCCCAGCAGCACCTCTTCCCTTCTTTCCTAATGGCTCGTCCCAGAAAATGATAATTTTAGGTTAGAAGATTTTTAGATAAGAATGATCGAGGTTGGGGAGAAAAAGAGATGAGCAGTCAAGAGATCTGAATGTCTGAAGTTACCTGCTGGATAGAGATTCCCTCTTCCTTTCAGGACCTGCCCCACATCCGGGCAGAAATTGTTTCCTTTAATCAAACCAGAATTTTCCATGTTACAACATCTACCTCTAGGTAGACCAGTCCTTTTCCAGTAGCAGATGGTAATGAATTCCCCCTGGATAACTCCTCTTTTTCAGGCTAAACAAGCCCATGTCCTCCAGCCTTTCCCTGTGCACAGTGGGCTCCAGCCCCAACTCTCTGCCCCAGTTTATTGACCTCTCTTTTGTACTGGGTAGCCCAACGTGATGCTAAAATCGAGATAGGGAAAGAGAAATCAACACCTTCCCCTGCCCTGTCAGGTGATGACACATTTCCCTGGTGTCCAGCTGGGCCTGGATGGAGCTGGGACCCAGCAGGACTCCCCCAGGGTGTCACTGTGTATTGCCGTGCATTGCAGGGCTGCTGTGCCTGCTCCTGGGGCTGGGCATCATCGTCCTCAACTCCCTGCAGCCAGAGAAGCTGAAGCTCATCTTCAGCCTGGACAAGAGCAGCAAAGAGGAGGTGTGGGACAAGTCCTGCCTGCCAGCTGAGCCGAGCTGCTCTGCACAGGGTGTGCTCATGGTCCCCGTGGGCGAGCTCTGCCAGGTGACAGCCACCCAGCTCTGAGGCTCCTGAATTCCCCAAATCCATCAAGAAGCCAGGTGGGAGGAGACATGACAAGAGCCAAGTGATGAGAATATCCAAACTTGAAAAGGCATCTCAAATACAACAGTTTGCCTTTTTTGTTGTCTGTTTGTTTTTTAAATTATTTTTGGGGGGTTTTTTGGTTTGTTTTACTGCCCTTCCCTCTGTCCGTCCCTGAATCTTTCCCAGGACACAGAGATTAAACCAGAACAAAGTGGGGAGAAAGCGAGTAACTGCAGGCTCATAGATATGAACCAAAAGAGAAGTAGAGCCCCCACAGCAGCCCCCTCACCCTGAAGTCCCCCTGGGTGCTCTTCCCATCGGCAGTCAGGAGGTGCAGATAGAGCTGCACTTCCCCAGGGTGCCTGGTATCCCCATCTCCTCTTGTTCCAGGGTGAAGAGCAGGATGGCAAGAGGAACATGATTTAGTAGGATGCTGGAGGTACCAGGCCAGGGGGGAGGGACGGAGAGGAAGACATGGGAACGGAGGTGCAACAGTGCCTTGGAGATCAGCTAAAACCAGTTAAGGAGAGGGGAGCAGCATCTCCGGCCTGAGTTCCTCCTGCCCAGCTATGGAAATACTCATGTCAGGGGCAAGAGACACTGAAATTCTGCATGCCCAGGGCAGCCACCCACTCCGGGCTGCTGGCAGCCAGCAGGACCCTTGCCTATGCAGGCAGGGAGGATGCATGATTCAGCTTTGCCCTCCTTTACCTCTCTCAGGATTTCACAACTTTTTTTGTCTCTTTTGTGCTTGCTTATTTCCCCCTCTATCTCAATAAAATAAGTTTGACCTGGCCTTTCACTTGCTTGTTGATAGACATGTCCCTCTGAGGGCTGTTGCTGTGACATGGCAGCCACAGGGAAGGGATAAAGAAAAGGCAGAGACATTTTGTGGTCCTGAATGAGGCACCTGACCATGGCCAGCCAGTGCAGGGCAATGAAGTCAAGTCAGTACACCCTAAATAGGGTATTGGAATATCCATAGCAAACAAGTAGGGGAAATATGGGAGGACTTTAGTTCCTGTTGTGCCCCTGAGCATGTGGGAGGGTTGATGGGAGAAATATCCAGCCCCACAGAGCAGTTTGTAGAGGAACCACCATGGGCCAGGCCCTCTGGGGAGGAGAAGCTCAGCCATGGCAGCCTCTCCCATCCCATTCCACTGGGAAGAGCCTTCAGTGAGAACCTAGAGGACCCAAGAGGGTTTGGAGCTGAACTTCGGCTTGGGAGGCCTCAGCCAGGATGTTCCCAATGACACCTATCAGGAGATGCTTCTGCCTGCAGATGGACTGGATCCAAGGTGCAACAAATGCCTTTGATTTAGTCAATTTAAATTCAGGCCTCATAAACCTTTCCCTGGTGTGTTCCTGCCTGGGGAGCAGGGCAGTGGCTGCCTGCCAGATGCCACTGGTAGCAGTGAGTGCCACCAGGGCAGGGGACCACGGTCCTTGCAGAGCCCAGGCTGTGCTCCCTGAGATGCTCACCATGTTTTTTTCCATTGCTGGGACTGACTCCAATTGGATGCCAGATTCCCTGAACACTGGGGGGCCAGAGTCCATATGGGCCAAGAGCCAGGGATTTAGTGGTGATCATTTTACCTCTTCTTGTCCAACAACATCTCAGTCCAGCCAGGAAACTCAGTCGGGAGCTGCGGTGGAGGGAGAAGGTGGGACCTGCAGGAGCACAATGCAGGAGCTGCTCAACCACAGCTCTTAACAGGGCAATGGAAGAAGCTGCTGTGACCTTGTGAGGCAAAATAATCAGCCCTGAGCAAGGGCCCTGGCTGTGGCCCTCCGTGTGCTTGCAGGTGGCCAGTCCCCATGGCACTGCCAGCCCCGTCTGTCCCCACCTGCCCCTGCAGTGCCTGAAGCAGCCTCTGCATCCTCACTCTGTCAATACCAAAGCTGAGCTGGCCCCGTGCAGGACCTGCTGCAGAAATCCTGGCCATCCTGTGCTTGACAGGAAGCAGACAAGACACACAGAGATCTGGTGTCTCTGTGCTTCAAACAGATTAAATTTTACTTAAGTTTTGTTTATTTGAGTTCATGCTCCTGTATGTCTGATACAAGACGACAAAGTTTTCCTTCTGATGGAGGATGCTCTTGGCCAGGACTCATGCCCTAAAGCAGGAGATGAGGCTGGAGAGAGCCAGAGGCAATGGCCGAAAGGCTGGGAAACTCCCCAGCCTCCTGTGACTTCAGGTCATGGGATCTGTCCCACATCAGCCCCAATAATTTGTGGTTGTCTGTACCATTTTCCCATCAATGCCTTCAGACCTGCTCTGTCTGGATGCAAGAAATTCTCAAGGAAGGATCTTTGTTTTCCTAAGGGAGTTTTGCCAGTTTAATCTCACAGCTTTGGTCCCAGCACTCCGCTAGTTAAAGTCCTTTTTAGACTCCTATCTCTTCACATGTCCTCATGACAAAGATTTCTTAGTGGCTGACCTTGAAATTTGCCATCGAGACTTTTGTCCCCATGGGAAGGATGCTGCTGCTGGGGGCTTGACAGAAGTGCAGGACCTTCAGATGTGCCCCATGGCCCCTTCTTAAGAAACCAGCCCCCCAAATGCCGTGTTTCAAAGGATAGGGGTTTTAGTAAAGTTTTATTGAAAATAATTCCTGAGCAGAACAAACCACATTAGTGACACACAAGCATCATCTGACAGACATAAGTAACTTATCAGTAAGGGTTTTTCCTCAGAAAGTAAAGTCAAAATACTGAAATTATGTACTTTACAATTAATTGGAATGTAGGTGCCCAGGTTTCCAGCATTCAGATATAGAATTCCAGAATAGTTTGAGTTGAAAGGGACCTTAAGGCTCATCTCATTGCACCTCCCTGCCATGAGCAGGGACACTGCCCACTATTCCAGGTTGCTCCAAGCCCTGTCCAACCTGGCCTTGGACACTTCCAGGGATCCAGGGGGAGCCACAGCTTCTCTAGGCACCCTGTGCCAGGGCCTGCCCACCCTCACAGGGAACAATTCCTTCCCAGTATCCCATCTGACCCTGCCTTCTGGCAGTGGGAAGCCATTCCCTGTGTCCTGTCCCTCCATCCCTTGTCCACCGTCCCTCTCCAGCTCTCTTGGAGCCCCTTTAGGCCCTGGCAGGGGCTCTGAGCTCTCCCTGGAGCCTTCTCTTCTCCAGGTGAGCACCCCGAGCTCTCCCAGCCTGGCTCCAGAGCAGAAGGGCTCCAGCCCTGGAGCATCTCCGTGGCCTCCTCTGGGTTCACTCCCACAGCTCCACATCCTTCTCTGCAGGCAGCTCTGCAGGTGGGGTCTCACCTGAGTGGGGCAGAGGGACAGATTCCCCTCCCTACCCTGCTGCTCCAGCTGGATAGGGTTAACTTCATTCTTCTCTCTTATTCCTTTCCTATGACATCTTTTTGGCCCACACTAGGCTACAAATTATTTGTCTAATAAAGGCCAAATTTGAAAGCAAAAAAAAAATCACATCACCACACCCCCACAACAAACTCGGTGGTACATTTACTCAGTCTTTGTTTCTGGAGCAGTTTTTTTATTCCAGCTCCTGCAGCATTTAGCCTGCAGAAGCTGGATCCTTGCCTGGCTTTCCTGGATACACTTAAACCACAAAATGTCATGCTTGGGAAAGAAATGAGCAGGCTTAATTCCTGGCTTTTGGAGTGGCAGGCACTCCCAGGGAGAAATGTCACCCCTGAGCTGTTTCTCAGCTTCAGCAGGCACAGACCATTGGAGATTCCCTGCACTGCACTGTGGCAGGGGATCAAGCAGGAAGGGCATTCCTCCTGGGACAGGGATCCCCAGGTGACTGTGCAGCTCAGGTCTCTGGAGCTGTGAGCTGCTCTGACGGCAGCCTGCCAGCACAGCCTGCGCCTTCCAGAGGGCACTGCCGGGGAGATACAGTCTGTGAAGGTACTTCCCAGAAAGGACCTATCCCAATGCGGACTTCAAAGGCAGTTGGATGGGGAAATGCATCTCTGGGGACATCAAGAAGAGTCTGTTCTGCCCTTTTGGGTCCCTCTTCAGGGAAGGAGTGAGAACTTTCTTCTAGATGCTGTTGATTTTAGAGGGCTGAGAAGGAGACAGGCTCACGAAATGAGGGTTGACGAACACCTCAGGCATTTCCTGGTGCTCCTCTTCTTTGTCCTCACGGAGATCAAAGAAGGCTTTCAGCAGGTCCAAATTCAGGTGATGCATTGCCACAATGGTGATCGCAGCCACAAAACAGAGCAGGCCTGGAAACAAACATGCTCTCTGATTGGGTTCCTGTCGCTCACCACCCAACTGCTCTCCTTGGATGGTCCCCCTGCCAGACGACAATTCCTTTGCTTATGGAAGGTCACCTTCCATTGGATGAGCTGTTCTGAGCATCTTAAAACCCAGGCATAGGTCTGAAAACCCAGACAAGCAATCCCAATGTCTTTGCACCTCAGGAACTATAAATGCTTCCACTGCCCTTGAGATGGTGTTCCCCTTTTCCTATCCCTCTCCACATCTCTGCCAGGACCTGCTTTGCCAAGGCACAGGCTGGGGCTCTGGGGAGCTGCACTTCCCACTTGGGAGGGAAACACTGGGACTCTTGTACCTCCCAAGGGACACACTGATGTGACCTGGGGCACTCTGATGTTCTTACCAACTGCAAGCATGAGCCAGAAGGATCCCCCATAGGCTACGTGCAGGGTCCCAGTCCCAATCTGGATCAGGCACATCGGGGAGTTCCTCACGGTGGAGAATGAGAGCAGCGAGAAGATCATGAAGGCTCCTGTGACCAGGAGCATGTATCCTCCATAAACGAGGACAGGCATGGAGAAGAGAATGTTGGAGCTGATCCATGTGCAAAAGGCTACCCTGGAGACAAGAGAAGACCAAGAGATGAGTGGTGCAAGTGCCACGGATTATGATACTCTGTGTGAGGATTTCCATGTGGGAGGAGGAATCTGGTCTCCAGAGTGCACTGTACAAGGCAGAGGAGCTCTGTGGGCAGGCAGGAATGATCCCTAATCCCCATGCTGAGCAAGCACATGTGCAAGGCTCACACTGCTGCACCCAAAAGGCAGAAACAGATTTCATCTTCCCATTGCTCAGCCCACAGACAGCTGTGGCACCCATTCAGTGCATCTGGGCCATCCCTGTTCCTGGCCTTTCTGCATGTGGGGCAGCGCAGACCCTGAGAGAAGCACCCAGGGCTGAGATAGATGCAGGAGCAGGCAAAGCTCTGCACTTGCTGAGGAGTTGGGCTACAGAGGAAGCCCTCAGCTATGGACCAAGAGGTCTTGTTCCATGGCATCTCCAGCCTCCCTCCCTAGTTTCTCTGTCCCTGTCAAACATCAAGCAGGGAGAACAGCACTGCGATGGCTCTTGATGGCTGACAGCATGGAGGAAGGGACCATCTCCTGCCAGCTGGGGACCAGCTCTCCCCCAGCCCAAGTGGGCAGTGACATATCTCTGACTTTGCCAAAGAGTCAAGATCAACTGCACAATAACAGCAGCAGTATCTATTCCTCACCTGATCTCAATCTCAGATACAAAATACACTCATGGGGGGGAGTTGGGAGAGTTCTTCCTATGTCCATGGGCCTCTCTGGGCCACCGAGGACAGCAGCTTCATCTCCATCCATGGAGATGGACTTCTGCCATCATCACCACATCACAGCAGGGACCTGCACCATGTTCCTCTTTCCTGTGCTCAGCCCTGCTGGATTTGTCTAGCAGAGAGAATCAGGACTTCCTCTCCACCCATCCTAAAGTGTATCTACAGTGCCTGGCAGGAACCCCTCCAAGCACACAGCTTCCCTTCCGGAAGGATGCAATCCCACTTATCCCAAAGGCCTAGGAGAAAGGCAGCCAAGACCTTTGCATCCGTGCATCTCCAGTGCCTGCAGCAGGACAGGAAGGCTCACTAGGACAGGAAGGCTCCCCAGGACAGGAGGGCTCCCCAGGACAGGAGGGCTCACCAGGACAGGAGGGCTCACCAGAGCATGGCTGAGGCGTAGTGGCCGGCGATGCGGTACTGCCTGTGCACGGCGCAGGGACTCTGCGTGCTGAACTTCTCTGCCACGTAGAGGATGGGGCTGGGCAGCCCCTTCTCCAGCCCCTCACTGTAGCTGCGGTCGTAATCTGCTCCGAAGTTCCAGGGAAAGTGCTCGTTGTAGTTGATGGTCTCGTTGATCTGGTTCACTGGGTTTCCTGCGAGGGGGGACGAGCTGAGGTCCTGCTGTGCCAGCACCTGGGCACTGCCAGCCAGGAGCGTGGGCACAGCAGGGTCCCAGGAGCCTCCAGACAGACCAAAGGCCCCTGCAGAGCAGCTGGAGACCTCCTGGGGCCACGGCCAATCCAGAGCTCCAGATGGGGACATCAGGCTCACCCCGGAGTGTGATGTTCACCCCCGCCAGGCCGATGTGCAGCCCGATGTCCGCGTTCACCTGGGCACGGCTGAAGGACTTGTAGGAGGTGTTTGCCTGCACCCAGCCTGTCTCCCAGTCTCCGGTGAACTGGACAACTGCCAGGAAAAATAAAGCTGGTGTTGAAGGAGGTCCAGTTTCAGGCTTTGCTGTGCTCAAGGGGAGAATCACAGGTGAGTGACAGCATTCCCACCATGGCATTGGAAGGGAGTGTTAAGAGGGCAGGAGTGCTGATTCAGCCACCAGGACATGCCCCAACCAGCTCCCACACCCTGCAGAGCTCAGGTCCTCCCCTTGCTAAGCATCCGCTCCCTGGATCCGGGAGCAGCAGGGCTCAGATCCCCACGCATGAACATCTTGACCTGATTTCTCCTTGGACACCTTCTGCAGAACTTCCCTGCAAGCTCCCCACCATGCCAAGTGCCACAGCACCCAGGGACAAGGCTCAGAGATGAGCCTGTTTGTCAGCCACAGGAATAGGGGTGAGTCTCATTTCACACATTCAGCTCCCTAAACTGCACTATTAGTGAATAGTAAAGGTCATTGTCAAATGGAGGCAGTGGAGAGGGGTGGGAAGTGTAACCACAGCTTGGACAGTCATTCCAGTTGGGAGAAAAAGAAAAATTTGAAGCTTTTCTGGCATATGTTTTTTGGAATAAGGTATCCTTTCTGAAGTACTTCCACTTTGCAATGGGCTTCATTTTCCAACAGGAAAGTAAAGCCGATGATTTGATGTCAGGGTGAACAAAACTTTCCTGAGAAAATGTTCGGTTGCTGAGTCAACTTGTGAGGGCACTGATGCAGTGGGAGCTCCACAGGAATGTTTTTTGGCTGCAGGGGGGAGTGTGCCCTGCTGCTGCCAGACAGAATCGCTGACGCTGGCTTCAGAACAATTCATTCCTCCCGTGTGCCCAAGCACAGCCCGGCTGCAGCCTTGTCATGGAGTGAGGCTGGATGGCTCTCCAGGACTGACCTGGAAAGGGGGCTGTGGAGTCAGCCCTGGCCTCCACTCCTCGGCCACCTCCAGCCTGGCACCATGTTCCCAGGCATCTCTAGTGGCATCTCCCAGAACCAGGGTGGCAACTGCATGCCAGGATGGTCTTGTGTCCCACAGCCGGTCCCGGTGTGGCTACCTACTTCTAGTGCCTGGCCAAATCAGGGCTGAATATTTTAGGCTATCATTATCCCTCTCCCTTCATCATCCCTCTCCAAGCAGTCCTGTAACCCATCTTGTCCTTCACAGCAGGAAGGATTCTTTGATTTAGGGTCAGGGCTGGTTTCTCTCGCCACCTGGCATCTTCTATGCCTTCAGTACATCTTTTCTTACCCATTCCATTGGCTGTCTGAAAATCCCACTGCCCGGTTTCCACCATCAGTTACTACAGAAGATTTCCTGGGTTTTACTAAATTAAATCCTCTCCTTCATGTCCTCTGACCTTGCTCCTTGGGAGGTCTTTACCTCACTACGGCAACTTCTGCCCTGCCTATGTTTTATTCCAACCTGGTCCCTCCACATCACTGCAAGGCTCCTCACATCCCCCAAGCATGCCTGGCTGCAGTCCCAGGCAGCACAAGAGGGCTCACACAGTGGGAGAAATAATGGAGAATTGGTGAGGAGGATTGTAAATACACTCAACCGATGTCTATCTGGGGTGTAGAAAACCCGCAGATCACAGTAACCACTGTCTAGCCTTGTGTGTGGGAGAAGTGGAACATCTCTGTTTAGACAGCTCAGAAGCACCTACTGAGCAGGCTTGAGGTCCTGCCTTGCTACGGGTAAGATCAAAGTACCTCAGCGAGCTACACCTGCACAAATCCCTGAAATACAGCAGGTTTGCTGATCCTCTGGTGTGAACTGAGCTTCGTGGTGCTGGTCCCCTTCTTGTCCCTGCCAAGAGCTGCTTTGAGGATCCCCCAGAGGGTAAGGCAATGAAAATAAATCTGCTCTTTGCATTTCATCTGCGCTTTTGTGGTGGTTTCTGCACCCTGCCTCTGTCAGGTCACACACACAGTCGGAGGAACATGGGGTTGTGCAACCTGGTGGAGCTGGGGATGGTTGAGTTACAGCCAGCAAAGCTCCCAGAAGTAACCATGGGCACCTCCGAGTGCCCTCAGCCCCCATACCAGGGAAGGGAAAGCCATTTTGGGAAGATGTGTGACTGCTTTGCAGAGCAGGGTTAAGGCAGACCCCACAATCAGCTGCGGCTGTGACGCCCAGCTCACATTTCCCAGACACAGACCCTGCCCCAGGGTTTAATCCTGCCCTCAGACCCATCCTCGAGGGCTGCGCAGCACTTACCGACAATCACCACTCCCACGAAGAGACTGAGGAGAACACGGAGAGTCCAGTACAACCTCTGCAGGGAGAGAAGTGGGACATCAGGCAGGGAGGAACAGCCCTGGCTCTCCTCCTGCCTCACCCTAAGCCACCAGGGAGGGTCCCAGCATCCAGAGCATGGGGAGCAGTTGCCCATCCCCAGAGTCACGCACCGCCCGTCCACGGATGCCTGGGATGATGAGCAGAAAGCTGCAAGCCAGCGTCAGGAAGACCACGATGACTATGATGGTCCTGATGTCGAACACAGCAGCCTTCCTCTGCTGCGGGTAGAAGGGGTAGACGCCATCAAAGAGAGTCATCCTGCACCTCCGGAAGCCTGTGGGAGAGGGGTGGTCACAGCAGGGACCCTGCACTGCCCTGCTCCAGTGCCTCCAGCCCGTGGTGGCTCAGTTCTGGAATAACCAGCTGAAGGAGGTTCACCTAAAGAGTCCCCAGAGGGACAAGGAAATGTGACGCTGCAAGCAAGCAGGAGGGTGGAATACTCCCCGGCAGAGAGCATGCCACCCAAAAGTCCTCGGTGGAGGAGAGGAGGTGCCTGGGGCAGGGCTCCAGCAGCCCGAGGGACTGTGGCAGCCCAAGGAACCATGAGCCCCTCTCCTGCTGCAGCGTGAGGAGCAGCCGCAGAGCAGGAACCTGTTGAGCAACTCTTGCCAGGGCTGGGTCTTTCCCTCCAGCAGGTGCAGCCAGGGCTTTCCGCTTTGGGGTGAACCCTTGGGGGAAGTGCCCAAGCCAGTGACCGCTGCAGAACTGTTTTCCTTTAAAATTACAAGGAATCACTGAAAACACGGATTTCATAATAGCAAAATTATTCCCAGCCAAGGGCCAGCAGTGCCAAGTGGAACAAAGCCCACTACTCCTATTCCTGCCCATTTCCTCCAAGAAGCTTTTTCCCAAGAGCTGCTGGTCTGGCAAAGGAGGAAGAGGAAGAGGGAGGATTGGTTCTGCACTTGGTCCGGAGGGGCCAGAAGCAGCCCTACCCCCAGGATGAGGGTCCAAAGAACATACAAACTCCATGAGCACATCTCAAGGCTAAAGGAAGCTGAATTACATGAGATGAAAAGGTGTGCCATTCCCACAGATGACTTTGAACTTCCTCTGACACTCCAGTTCCAGCAATTACACACCTTCTTCCTGCGCTTGAGTTACATCTTTTCTAACAAAACTGATAATATGCTTACTCCTCCCGTTTTGCTCATTTAATAGCCTCTCTGCATGTAACCATTACCCCAGGAAATTTGCTAAAGTCAGGCAATGCCAGAGCTGATTTGATTCATGACCAAACAGCATTTTATTCTGTCCCTGTAGGGGAGGAGGTTATTTTCTTCTCATTTTCCAAAATCAGTATTAATCATCTTTTTAGGTAAGATCCAACCTAGAGATATTCAGCCACAAAAAAATGGTCCCAAACCCCTAGAAGTGAGTGGGGATCACAATAACTATCATAAAACAGTTTGCTTGGACAGCCAAATTGCCTTTCAATACATAAAGCAATATTTGATTTGAAAATAATTTTCTGTCTAGTAATCCAGATAATAACAGCAAAGAGTTTAATGGGATTTTACAAGGGATCTGGACTTGAATTTATCTTGACTCTGCTCCAGACTAACAGAGTTGTCGTGTTCTCTTACAAATCTTCTTTAGGGCTATTTTGCTGTAAGAGCTTCGGGTTATTTCCTTGGAAAGCCAAACCCGGAGAAGGGCAGCCTTCAAGTGTTATGATTACCTGGCAAGTAGGAGCTGTAGCTGATTCGCAATGCTACCAAAATCCAGCAAAAGTGCCCACAAAACAGTCAGAGCTCCTGCAAGAAAATAAATAAACGAGTAATTTAACCTAGGACAGATTAAATCTTAATGGCTTGAATTCCACTTGTTTCCTGGTATCTTTGCCCAAATTTCCCATGAAATACAATGAAGCAAGGAAAGATTTCCAAGTCTGTATTCACCAAAATACCGCTCTTCACAGCTTAAAAAAATAAAAACCAGAACATAACATGAAGAAAGCTGCCTTGTTAAATCTAAATTTAACTTTAAACTAACACCGAGGGATGTTTGCGTTTCTGTGCACTTTGCAACTTCTGGGGCTTCTTTTATGGAGAATTTCCAGGGAAAAAACACTTTTGCTGTCTGTCCATCTTTCTCCCTTGATTGCCCTTCACAGAAGACCAGCTCTTTGGCATTTTTGCAGCTTTCAAGTGGAAAAGTGGTCCCTGCAGTTCACGGCAGGAGAAACTGAGCTTATTGCACCTTGTAAAGCATCCTCCACACTGAAGCATTGCTGTGACCTTAGAGCCCCTGTGGTTCCCTCTGTCACAGTGTATGGAGAGGGGGGAAAACTGGAAACATCTTCAAGGAAGGACCAGCAATTCAGCAGAAATAGACAATTTATCCATCGTTTTAAAATATTCTGAACTTGGCGGGCAGAAAGACAAAGCAGGCAGAAAGTTTGCCCAAACCCCAGAAGTTTCTCCTTACAGAAACTCCATTTTCCTGCTCCAGAATGAATCAAGATAAAAGAATTTTTTGAAAGTGCTCAGCCAAAAACTCCTTCTGGCAGAACCAGCAGCAGTCCTAGATGGGTTACTCAGGGCTGCAGGTCGGTATTTTCTGTAGGAAAAAGAGAAATCCTGTCCCCTAGAAACCAAATCCTCAGAGCTGCAATTCGCAAGTGGAGAAGGAGGAGAGAGGGGGCAACCTCGCTGCAACTTTCCTGACCCTGTAACGGGGTGCAATAGAAGAAACCGAGGGTTAACACCAGATGGGAAGCATCCTCCTTTCGCGGTCTCTGCGAGCCGGGACCCCCGGAGCGCGGCAGTGCAGGGGGCCGCTCGCAAAGAGAGGGGCCGGGGCGGGCGACGGGGGCCCGTCCCACCCACCACCCACTACCTACCTCCTATCTCCTACTTGCTGCTGCTGCTGCTACGGCTGCAGGCGGCGGCTCGGGCGGCTCCGTCCCGCACTGCGCTCTTATAGGCGGCGGCGGGCGCGGGCCGTATGTAAGCCGCCGCACCGCCCGCCCCGCCGCACTCCAGCCCTCTCGCCGCGCCGCGGGCAGGTGAGGTCGCCGCCGCACGCGTGTCACACCTCGGGGGGACAGCGCTCCTGGAGGGCCGGGGACACGCGTGTCACTGCCTAAGAGGGGGATCGGGACTCGGGTGTAGCGGTCTGAGCTGGGACTCGAAGGAAATCGAGGACACGAGTGTCCCCGCTTGCGTGGAGAAAAGGGAGATAGAAGGGCTGGGGATACGCATGTCTTTGCTTGCGGGGGGGATTGAGGGATCAGGGACGCTCAAGTTCCCCGTCGGGGGTGTGTCTGAGGGCAACGCGTGTCCGCACTTGGAAGGATGTCTGAGGGACCGAGGCCACGCGTGTCCCTGCCTGTGTGAGTGAGGTGACTCCTCGGGATCGGGGCCACGCGTGTTCCCACTTGCGTGGAAGCTGGGGGACCACGAACGCGCGTGACCCCCCTGCCCCCGGCCGGGGACGGGGTAGCCAGGGCCACGCACGCTGTCACCTGCGGGGGAGTCTGTTGTCACTTCTGGAGGGGACAGGGGCTGGTGGTACTGCCCCTTTCTCCTGCTGTGAGGACACTTTGGGATGGGGCCGTGCCCGGGGGATGGAAGGGGTCGGGTCATATCCCCATGTCACTGCCCGTCCTGAGGGCTGCAGGGCTCTGGGTGATGTATGAGGACGGTGAGACGGGGCCGTGCGCGTCCTCACCTGCAGGGTGCGGTGGAGCCCCGCACATCCCTGCAGGTGAGGGAGCAGGCACGGGATGAAGGAGCATGTGCCTGCGTGGGGACAGGACGCCGCAGGCACAGGCAGAGACCCCTCATGTTCCTCCAGGGGACAGAGTCCCTGCTGTGCTCTGGGACACTGGGGCATCCGGCCCCAGGGGGAAGCTGGAGACACCACTCGTCCCTGTGTGCAGATTGTCCAGGGAGTGTGCTCACGTCTAGGATACTCTGTGATCCAAGGCTGGGGAGATTTAGCCTATTCTGAAATCCCCGGACTGACTGGTGGGTGGGGGAAGGTGGCTGCCCCTAAGTGTGTCCCGCTAGCACTGAGAAGAGATAGAAATTAGCTGGCACTCACAAGGACAACAGGGATTAGGCTCCAGGCTTTTGGAATGCCTTGGATCTGCTGTCCTTTGTGTGACCACACAGGTTCTGCCGTGGGGATGATGCTCTCTCAGGGTGCTGGTGCATTCCACAATCCCAGGAAACCTGTGGCTTTGGGGAGAGCCCAGGAGACTTTTGGCGGCTGAAGCTCTAACTTTAGGAGAGCCAGATCTGCTGGGATCAGGTGGAACAGGAGATCCTTGCTCTGTGGGAAACTGTGTGTTTGCACTATCCGACATACAGTTTTTGGAGGGGGATGAAATTCCAGGCTTTGACAGGGCACAAGGATTCTTTCTGATGGGAGAAGACATGGCTGACAAGCTTAATTTCACCATATGCAGAGGGAGGGAATGAGTTTCCAAAGGTGGCACAGGGAATCTGTGGAAAAGCAGAGTCTGGAGGTCCCATCACTACAATATTGATGGAAAGCTTGACAAGGCTGTGGAAATAATCCACACGTGGCAAGCTTTCCCTTAGCAAGCTGCACCATGGGCTTCCAAGGTCAGTCTGCAAGATCACCACTGTTATCTTTATCACATTGGCCATGATCCTTCCCGGAAAACCTCCAGAGTCTTGGATTGATGAGATAATAAGTGAATTTTTATTTCTGGGGCATGGAGAGATAAAGGGTTCATGAGAACTGGCATCTCATCTCACGGCTTGGGACAAGAGCAGCTCCCATACCTGAGGAAAAGGGAAGTGTGCTCAGTGATAGAAGGAATTTTAAAATACTTGTTCTGCTGGAACTCTACGGAAAGACCCAGGGGAAGGGGGAGACAATCTGTGCTGTGGCTGTGGTAATGTGCTTTGAGCCTTGGCTTTGCTCCATGTCTCCTGAGCCACTTCTGCAGCACCTTCAGACCTCTGGATGAGTCTGGGGGTTGCAACACTGTCCATTTTGAGTCAGCTGTGTCTCTGAGGTCTCCCTTCCTACAGCACAGGAGGTCACATGGACCTCTGTGCACAAGTCAACCACAACTGCTGCCGATGCTCAGGGAAGGGGCTGTTTCAACAGGGAGAGCTTTCAGGCAGGAGAGTCCCATGTGGTGATGGTGACAGGGCTCTGCCACTCCTGCCAGAGGTCACAGGCATCTCCATGTGTCACCATTAGCCAAACTTTGATGTTCTTTTTATGGGATGGGGCTCACGGAGCCTTTAGTTCCCATGAGCTGCACAACACAAATCTCACATCCACTAGACCACACTGAGCACAGGGCTGTGGGATGGAAAGGATGTGGAATGGAAGAGCTGTTGCGACAGTGAAAGAGTGTGGAAATGTCACCTCTTCAGACACAATTTACTTTCTAATGCAAAAGACCAAAAGTACAGGAATGTCTGGCAAAAGGACTGACCACGGCTTACACGCTCTGCTCACAGCCTGGTGATGAGTTTTTAAATTGATGAACATAATTAATGTGATTGCAAATGATAATATTTAAGTCTCAGACCACTTTGTTTTTCAAGCAGAGAGTGCAACATGAACTCATGTTTTGTGATTTGCACCACTGGGAGATATAGGTGAAACATCTCCACCGCAATTCTCAGTAAATCCAAAATAAAACCTACAAAGTTGCTGGTAATGTGTAATCCTTTCCAAATGCAGATTTTCTTTAAGTTTGAATTAAAATAATGAAAAAAAGAATTAAAATAATCACTTTGAATGTGACAGAGCGGTGTAGGGAAAGCTGAAACTTGTGCGTTGCTGCATCTCTTGACAGCACAGCTCTTCTGAGATAGTGCTGATCTTTGGATACACACTGAGAGAGGGACAAAGAGCCATATTTAGCGGAAAACTCTGTCTTGGATTTAAATTCAGGTTTGGCATTTCTGCACATGGAAAGCCAGTGGTAGGTGGCATTGTCACATTTGTGACTCTAAATCACTTCACAGTTCAGGGTTGGGAATCCCTCTCTTCTGCTAGGTGTTGCCTGGGATTCGAAAGGTTCGGCTCCCAGTGATGAAATCTGCTCTGGATCCAGGACTTTTGTGGAAAGGGAGGTGGTAAAGCATCATGAGAAAGGCTGCTCAGGAGGGATGGCAATCAGGTTAGCTCAGAGGGGATCAAGTTATATTGTCTGCAGTACTCACACACTTTGGGATGTCTGACTGTGTGCTGAGGCTTTTCCATCATGTTCACAGCTGGATTTGCTTGAATGGGTCAATGCCAGAAAAAATTCCAGCTGAAATTTGCCTGTTTCTGTAATGAAGGGCTTTCTGTAATGGAGCAGGCACAACTGGATGATGAACTGTGAGTCTGTAACTGGGATACCCCAAGGCAGGGCCACTGGTCCTGCCACTGGTCCTGCTCCAGCAGAAAGGTGTTCTCAGGTCAGCCGACACATCCTGACAGAACTTTCCTGGGGTGACAGGGTCTCACATGACCCCTGCCAATCCCACAGCCCAAATCAGGAGACACTACTGACGGATGGTGGGAGCAGAAGGGTTTTACCCAGCAGCAGAAACCACAAAAAGGAGCTGAGGTTTTGGTCTGTGCATGTTTCCAGCCTTGGGGAGCAGTCCACCTCCAGCTGCCTCTTTCTCCTCTCCATTTGCAGGTCGCAGCTTCCAAAGACCCAGTGGCCGATGCAACCTGCAGCAATGATGTTGAATTTGGTGGTGGTTCTGGTGGGGACATGGACCTTCGGGAGTAAGTGCGATTTCAGGGAAGAGAACCCAAGGAGAGATCCTGGGTAGCTGATGCCCCTCAGGGGAATGTCCTCTGACCCGTAGGACATCATATCAGAGCAACGATCTAGTGGAAGGTGTGAATGGCATGGAAGGGTGAATGGAACCAGGTGACGTTTATGGTCCCTTCCAACCCAAATTCTATGATTATATGATTCTATGATGCAGTTTGTGAGGAGATAGGAAAAAATTGGAGCCAAGTGCAGGTTGAGAGACTGCCCTACTGTAGCTGAGATTAGTATACAGCTTGTAAGCAGGAACTGGAAGTCTTTGCTAGTATTAGTAAAGTAAAAGTAAAAGCAATAAAAATTAACAAGAAGGAAATAAAGCTGGTGCTGACACAAAAGCACAACTCCAGAGCCAAAACCTTTCCTGGATCTGTGGACATTGTAGGAGTCAGAAGTAAGGAGAAGTTTCTGATCCAGTGAGAAAGACAAAAGGAATGTCTTTTGGGATTAGACTGCTGGTGGCCACAAATTGATCTGGGACCATCAGGATCACAAGTACAAATTTCTAATTTTAGCTATTGTCCCTCAAAAAGACTCCAAAACTTGTCTAGAAAGCTGCATAATTGGGAAGTTGTAGAAAGACTATGGGAAAAGATCACAATATAAATATAATTGTCTAGTGGTGATGCTTGTTTCATGCTTTTTTCTTGCTGCTCATCAAGTGGGTCCTGTCTCTTCCAGGAGCCCAGGAGAGCATCTCCTGGGAGGTCCAGCGCTACGACGGCTGGTACAACAACCTGCTGCACCACAGTCATGGCTCTGTGGGTGAGTGCCAGGCCTGGGGACAGGAATGGTAGGATGGGGTGAGGTGAGCTGCCCTTGGGCATCTGGCTTGCTTTGTGGCTGACACCTTTCTGACCTGAGCCTGAACCAGGCAGGTGAGCAGACAATGCCACCTCCCATGGTTCTCAATGGTCCCTAGATGCACCTGAGAGCCCTGTTAGAGAAGTGTGCAGGCACCAGGCAGCCCATGTCTGGGCATTGCCACCTTTAGCTGCTGCCCAGGCACAATCTGCAGGTCACGCTGGTGTTAGATCAGTCCCAGAGCAAAGCTGTGCCTTTGTGAGATCACTCCAAATATCTATGGCAGGGAAGACCCAGCTCTTTTCAGCAGGTGTTTCTGTGATGGTCAGGCATCCCAGTGCTGCAAAAAACCATCTTTAGCCAAAATCAGCATGCAGTTCAACCAGGATTCAACACAAGGCAGAAGAGTTCATGGTCCAGGAATGCTGAACCAATTGATTTTCTGCCCTGCACAGAGCTGATACCATGTACTGGTTGGTACTAGGAGAGGCATTTGGGATTTCCCTCTGCCAGTGGTGAACTGCTTCTTCATGCCTACAGCCAGCCCATGGGCTCAGCTCCAGATATCCCTGAGCCTGGGACCAGGAAGTATCCGGCAGGTTCTTATCTAAAACAATGGAGATTGTGAATCCTCATTTCTGGCAGCCCAGGTCGGTCACTGCTCTGGTGACACAGTGGCACAAGGTGGCAGTTGCACTGCTTCCTCTGAGTCCGAAGGGCTCTCCCACATGACGTGTGTCACCAGCCCTTTGGTAACACCCAAGTGTGTCAGGGAAAGCCAGCCCTGGCAGACCAGGTCTTCCTCTTCTAGAACAAATTGGTCAGATCTTAACTTTTGGAAACCAATAAATGGAAACTAAGCCACAAACTAAGGCATGAATTGAGGATTTCCCCCAGCTCTGGGGAGCTCCAGTAAATGGAGCACATCATCTTCGCACTTGTCTCACTCCCTCTCTGGCTGTTCCCTCCCCTATGGTGCTGGCAAGCACCACCCACCTGTAGGATTGCACAGTCAACACAGAATAGCTCAACATCACTCCAGTTACCCACTGGAGCACCATCCTAGACCTCCAGGAGGCAACAGGGATGCACATAGACAAAAGAAGGACAAGTGGAAGAGAGGAAGATAGAAGATGGAGGATCCTTCCTGGTTTTAAGACAACTGGTCCCAGTGTTGCAAGAAGTTTTGGATGATGACACCAAAACTTGCATGTTCTTGGCCACTCTAAGAACCTATGCTATCCTCTGACCCTCTTCTGGGACCTGCCCACATACCTATGTATCCCACTATGGTTGTGCCTCCCACCGGGTACCACAGAATCCATTCCATGTCTTTTGGTGCTGCAGGGGCCAGGCTGCTGCGTCTCCTGCCTGCCAACTATGCAGACGGCGTCTACCAGGCACTGCAGGAGCCCCATGTGCCCAATGCTCGCCAGCTCAGCAACGCCGTGGCACGGGGACCCTCGGGGCTGCCCTCCCACAGGAACACAACTGTCCTGGCTGTCTTCTTCGGTAAGACCTGGGGCCTGACACCGACTGGAAAAATGGTAGTTTGGTGGAAAAATGTTGGCTTCTCACACACCCAAGCATCGGAGCACTCCTCATCCAGCCCTCCATAGCAGACCCACACGTGGATATCAGCCCCACAAAGCCTTGGGTATCACTGTACCACAGCACTGTCCAGCCAGGAGAGTTTGTGTGGATTTTCGGTGACCTTTGCCAGTTGACCCAAGTGCTCATATTTGTCAGTTGGGAAATTCCTCATTTGTTTTAGCAGTGGAGTTGCCCCATGGCAAAAACACTGGACAGGTCCAATAAGAGCCATGCTGGGCTGAACTGCTGCAAGCTGGAGCAGTTTTTTCTGTCTCCCAGGAGCTCAATGGGGTCTTAGGTCTCCAGACCCAGAGATGTCTGTCTCTGGGAAATCATAAAATCCCAGAATGTTTGGGTTGGAAGGGACCTCAATAGTCATCTTTTCCCACTAGGGCAGGCGTCTCCAAGCCCTTCAACCTGGCCTTCATCACCCTTGCTGCACATGGTGGTCCCCTTTAGCCCACCTATAGCTGCCCACCCTGATGTCCTGCTCCAGGTGCTGGGGACAGCCCTCGCAGCTGCTGACCATGCTTTGGTCTCTATCAGGTTTCCATGTGCTCTTGGACATCCTGGAGACAGAGAAACCTGGCTGCCCTGCTGAATTCCTCAACATCTACATCCCATCTGGAGACCCAGTGTTTGACCCTGCTGGCACTGGAGATGTGGTCCTGCCCTTCCAGCGCATCCACTGGGCAGCAGAGACGGGGCAGAGCCCCAACAATCCCCGGGAACAGGTAGGTGTGGTTTCCTCTGCTCTTTCCCTTTCATCGAAATTCTTCTTCACCCACCACTGGGGTCTGTAGCAGCCAAGACAATTTGTAAAAATGAAATGAGAGCACCACTATTTCCCTAAAAATATACATCTCTCAAGTGTTTGAACCAATGAAATGAACCCAAAGTCAACCTCCAAGTTTCACATTGAGCAACACTAGTGGTTGCCCAAGGTCACAGCATTTCCTGGAAAAGGTAATTAGGTCAGTTAATTATGGCGCATTGGTTTAGACACCAAGTCCTATCTTTAATAATGTATCACAAAGATGAGCTGGTACTGCCATAAAGTTGTAATGCTTCCCTGAATTTCAGTCATTTTGGAAAATAAATCCAGATTTTCCCCCAGTTTCTCTGGGGGTTTTGCTGTTTGCTTGTGTTCCCCAGATTTCTTTCATGCTGGAGATCTTCCCAGCCAAAATCACCAAAGTGAAATATCCCCCTGAACCTTTCATGTGACAAACCATGAAGAGACCAGTTTAGCAAGTCATGTTTTTACCAACATTTAAAAGCTTACAAAAGTGGGAACTCCAGCTTGTTTTCAGAATGAAAAGGATGTTTCCATGCAAACATTTTGCAGGGGAGATACTCAACATGCTGCCAGGACAGCGGGACATCCTGCTGCAAGGTCAGCTCTGGTGTTCCCAGTTTCCTCAGAGATGGGTTTTGTCCCCTTCCAGCCTACATAGGGACTAATAGATGTCTGCTTCTGGGCATAGTCAAAATAATTGGGGAAAAAAACAACTCTAAATGTACTTTTGAAAAGCCATGACCTGGTCTCTTCCTGGCACAAATTCCCAAATTTTCTTCTCTACCTGGCACAAATTCCCAAAGTTTGCACAGATTGTCTGTGTATTTATCTGCTTCCTGAGAGCTCTTGTTAGAACAGGATTAAAACAGAGTTCTTTGCAAGAACAAAAGAGGCAGACTGAGGCTTTCCAGACCTTTTTTTCACACCTTTCCTGGGAAATCCTGGCACCTGTTAATGTCTGTTCCTTATGCCTGCCCTAGACCAACCAGGTGACAGGCTGGCTGGATGGCAGCTCCATCTACGGATCCTTGCACTCCTGGAGCGATGCCCTGAGGAGCTTCTCAGGGGGACAGCTGGCATCGGGGCCCAACAGGAGCCTCCCAAGGCAGACAGATGGGAGGGTTCCCATGTGGAAGGCACTGGATCCGTCCACGGGACGGGGTGGTTCCCAAGGGATCTACGGTAATGGTGGCATGCAGATAGTTTTTCATCACTGATTGGGAGCAGGGGGAGCAGGAGGTCCCTGGAGCTGAGCCCAGAGTTGACCCCAGGAAAGCGGAAAGGGCAGGAGATGTGGGGAGGCAGGACACATGGGTGAGGAGGGCTGTGGGAGAGCAGGCAGTTTCCCAAGGGGGAGGAACATTTGAGCCCCAGTGATGATGTCCCAGCAAGGACACTCCAGAGGCCACATGCCCAGGAGGCAATGTCAGAGACCAGCTCTGATCCCAGGCAAACTCCTCTGGGAAAAAGGGCTGCTGCTGATACAAACCTGCCCAGCTTGCTTTGAATTCCTCACCTGCCCAACCTTTGATCCATGCTGGGGGCCCAGTGCTGCTTCTCACTTGCTCAGGTTGCTGGTCTCGCCTGGGGAGGAAGGAAGGATGAGGGGACAAGGGGACACTGGGCTGCATCCACAGAGCTAGGTGTGCTCCTCCAGCCATGGGCAACGCTAGACCTAGGGTGACATCCCCTGCTGATGGTCACGGTGGCTCTTGCAGACCTGGGGAGTGCCTGGGGGAACGAGAACCCCTTCCTGCAGGCTGAGAGCATCGCCTGGTTTCGGTACCACAACCACCTGGCAACAGCACTGGCCCAGAAGCATCCTGCCTGGTCTGATGAGGATCTCTTCCAGAACACTCGCAAGAGGGTCATTGCCACATTCCAGGTGAGGGATGGGACACCCCAGCTCTGCTGGGACCCCCAATATCCTGCATGGTTCTGGCCCTGACCCAGCTTCCCTGTTCCCTAGAGCATTGTTCTGTATGAGTGGCTGCCAACCCTGCTGGGCACAGAGGTCCCGGAGTACCAAGGTGAGCGGTAGGCAGGCAATGGAGTGTTGGAAGCAGGGGTAGGAGCACCAGGGGAGCTGGTGGGTGGGGAGGGAGAGGGAGCTGGGCTCCTTTTCCCTCCAGCCTGGCTGCTGCCCCACAGGTTACCAGCAGCATCTGGACCCTAGCCTCTCTCCAGAGTTCGTGGCAGCTGCAGGGCAATTCCTGGCCACCATGGTTCCTCCAGGTGTTTACAAGAGGTAGGAGCAGCCCGGCAGGACTGCAGTGCCTGTGTCAGGGAAGGAAATGCCGGAGCTGGGTTGGTGGCTGGGAATGGTCTTTGTTGGGATGGTCTCTGTCCCTTCCCCATGTCCTGCCCTTGGCTGAGACAGCCAAGCCCTGTCAGCTCCAGGCAGCCCTGGCCCAGGGATGTGCATCCAATCCTTTTCTATTGTTCCAGAGACACCAAGTGCCAGTTCCAGAATGTGTCTGCCTCCAGTGGCTCATTCCCAGCAGTGAGGCTCTGCAACAGCTACTGGAGCAGAGAGGTACAGGGAGGGAGCACGGGGGTCCTGAGGATGTAGCAGGCTGGCCAGGGGGCTTAATCTCTTGCTCTGTGTTATGGGGTACCTCACAGGGGTCTGAAATGGAAATTAGGAGCAGAGTATGACAGTCAGACAAGGGGTGAGAGATCCTCCCCATCCAGCATCCCCAGCCTTCAGCTGTGTCAGGCCCAGACCTCAAGGCTGAGCTGATATGGAGAAAATGAACCTGAAAGAAGTCCCCGATTCCCCCACACCATGGGTCTGAATCCCTAGGAGCATCAGTTCAGGGTTGTGGGGCTACTTTCTGTCCTCCCTCATGCAAGATGAATCACTTGCTCTTCCCATACCTCTCAGAGTCCCGGGCTGCAGCAGGCAGAAGATGTGGACAACCTCCTGCTGGGGATGAGCTCACAGATCGCAGAGCGGGAGGACAACATTGTGGTGGAAGATCTCCAAGGTCTGTACTGCAGCTGTGCCTTGGTGGGGGACCCCCACGCCTGAGGCTGTGCCGGCAGCAAGGTGGGGAGGCAGGTGCCATCGCCTCCTCCACAGCACCCAACCACACGCTTCAGCTTCAGCCTTGTTAATGGAGGTGCAGAGAGCTACAGGACACATTAAGCATGTCCGTGGGACCGTTCTGGCAAGGGCATGGAGATGATGTCCATGTTTGGCACAGCCCACGGCAGAGGACAAGGCCAGCCCAACAACTTTGGCAGTTGGGGTGGCTCCTCTGGCTCTGCCTTGCCATCACCATGGCTTCAAATCCACCCACAGATTACTGGTATGGGCCCCTGAAGTACTCCCGCACCGACTACGTGGCCAGCTGGGTTCAGCGCGGGAGAGACCTTGGCCTGCCAACCTATAACCAAGTCCGGGAGCGACTTGGGTTGAAACCTCTCCAAAACTGGTCAAACCTTGCCTCACACCTGGAGCCACAGGTAACAGGGAACTGGTCTGTGCAAGGAATGTATGCAGGCCAAAGGATGATGGGACAGTACAGGCAGGAACTGAATTCTGCAGCATCATAGGAAGAGGGAGATCAGTGCATGTCCTGCCCTGGCTGATTTTCATGCCTGCAGGGGGGTAACTGTGTAATCTTCATTCTTGCATTGGGGTAACTGTATAATTACATGGCATGCATGAACCATCCTGCCCCAGTGCTAAACTCCCATGCCACCAGGCACTCTGCTTCTCCTGAAGCTGAGACACCTCTGGGAGCAATGCTCAGTCGCTCAAGTTCAAGCCATGAGTTCGAAGCATTGTGAAGTTCAGCATCGTCCCAGCCCACAGAAGTGTGTGATGCCTGGGAAATGCACATTCCTTACACCTCCTAAGGCTTGCCAAGACTTTCTGATGCCCTGGCATCACACATGTGCGGTGGGGTTTCTCACCAGGTCCTGCAGAATGTTGCTGCCCTGTATGCCAACAACATTGCTGGGCTGGAGCTGCTCCCTGGAGGCATGCTGGAGGCCAATGGCTCCCTCTTCTCTACCATCATCCTGGACCAGTTTGTGCGCCTACGTGATAGCGACAGGTTTTGGTTTGAAAACACCAAGAATGGGTAATGGACTTGTCCCTATCTGGCAACTGCTCCGCAAACCCCAGTAACACGTGGAAACTGAGGCTGAAGGAAAAAGTATCCTCCAGCTTCCTCAGTTCCCTCCTGTTGCTGGTCAGTGACACCTGGGGCCATGACTTGTCTCTGCATCCTTTTCCTCAGGCTGTTCACAGAGGAGGAAATCAGGGAGATCCGTAACACCACCTTTCACAGTGTCCTGACTGCTGTCACCTATGCCAAATCCACAGACCTCCAGCCCCACGTGTTCATCTGGAGAGAGGGTGAGTGCACCGTGCAATGGGAGGGCACAGGGAGGGAACAGCTCCAGCAAGGCAGCAAGAAAAACAGAGTCATCCCAGTGACAGAGCCAGTGACTCAGTGCCACAGGGAACACATCAGGTTTGGAGTTTCTCAAGCCTCACACCTGCAATGACCCTAAACTAGCAAAGTGGGCACAAAACGCAAGGGTTGCTTGTGAGCAAGACGTTGATGCATGATGCAGATGTTGAAAGAGAGCTGAAGTGCAGGCATGATCCCAAGGGCAAAATGCATATTACTGTGTTTGGCAATATGCCTTTTCCTCTTGGAATCTTGCCACACTCTTCCCATTTACTGTAAGCATTTCATTTGGGTCATATTTCAGCTCTTGCAAAGTGTTTTTGTTGCCTCAGTGTGTGTTCCTTGTAATCACACCAGGAGGACTCCCTCGATTTGCAGCATCCAGATGAGTAGAGGCTCTGAGCCCCAGTTTGCTGAGGCCTGGGGTGCCTCTTGGTCAGCCCATTCCATCAGGAGAGCTGATGGTGCTGAACCTGCAGAGGACTAGAGTCCAGTTCTGTGCTTGGTTTGCTGTGGCAGGCAAAGGTTGAGCCCAAACCCAAAGGCTGTCCCCAAACACCCCAATTTTGCAGAGCTCCCTGAGTCACTCAACCATGAACTCCCTCAACATCTCATGCAGAGGTTTCTAGGGGCGATGCAGGTGAGCTGGGTACAAGGTCAATGACACTCACAGCCTGTTTTCCCCTTGCAGGGGACCCATGCCCCCAGCCCCAGCAGCTGACAGCTCAACGCCTGGCCAACTGCACACCCATGATGGTGCTGGACTACTTTGCAGGCAGCGGCGCAGGCTTCGGGATCATCATCGTCATCCTCTGCTGTCTGCCCCTGGGTTTGTCACTCTGTTTCTTAACACTTCTCCTCTTTCATCTCTCCACCAGAAAAAGAGCCTGAGTGCCCATGGACAAAGCACCTCCCAGCAGGAGCTGCTGAGTCATGGTCACTCCTGAGCTCCTTGAGATGGCAGAGTCCTTGGGCACCAAGAGGGAGCCAAAAGTTGGAAGGAGCTTTGTAATCTCTCATGCCTCCTTCTCCCCTGTGTTCCCAGTGACTCTGTTTGTTGCCTGGGTTGTCGCCGCTTTCCGCAAGAGAGATTTCAAGAAGCTGCAGAGGAAGCAGGGCACCAGCGTGCGCAGGGAGGTGTCCAGCGAGGCCATACACGGTGAGGTGGTACTATCAACCCTGCAAAGGCGCCTGGTGATGCTGCTGCAGTCAGGGTGCACACATAGGCAGGGCTGGGCCTGGGGCTTATATGCAGATGGGATGTAAGGAGGAATTGTTACCCCAGGAGCATAGTCAAGCAGTGCAACAGGGAGCCCAGAGAGCTTAGTAGCCCATCCTATCCAAGACCTGACCAGATAAAGCATTGAGCAGACTGACCTGTGGCTGGTCCTACCTTGGGCAGGAGGCTGGGCAAGATTCCTTTCCAACCTGAGTAATCCTATGCCCCTCTAATTCCAGTCCTCCCCAGATCACACCTTGGCTGAAGGAAACCCATGTAGAGCAATTTCAGTAGCTCCAGGACAGGGACTGTATCTCCTTGCTCTGCACACTGGAAAAATCCAGCCTCCCTGCTCCATGGCCTGTACTCCTCCCATGTCCATGTGCTTGAGCTCTGCAGTTAGGAGATCATCATTATTCCTTTAAGATGTGCCTGGTTATGAAATCATTCCCAAACTGCCTCTCAGTGAAGGAGGTTCTGAGATTAGTAGGAGCCTTTCCATCTGAGCCCTATGCTCTCTCCCACCAGCCATGGAGTGGCATGGGCCCAAGACAGACAACTCTCCCATCTACGTTCAGCTCCAAGCTGACAAAGTGCTCAAAGTGCTGGATAGCAGAGGGTCTGTGCTCCGGAGCATCAACCTGAAAGCCCACCATAGAGTGGAGGTGATCCTCTCCAACAACAAAGGGAACAAAGCCCTGCTCCTGAAGAGCCCCAAGGAGTACGACCTGGTAAGTACCATAGTGCCTGGGATATGACACCTTCTCCTGGACCCTCCACAGTCCTCTGCACCACTCAGCTGAGGGCACTGGGAGCAGTCTAAGTCCTCGAAGGGAGGTTGTGGCCTCCTGAGAACCACCAGGTCCAGCAAATACCATGGAGCTGAGCCTCTGATGATCACAGCCAGTTGGTGGGTCCTTTGCAGGTGCTGCTCTTCAGTGAGGAGGCTGAGAGGAGCATCTTTGTTGGGAAGCTAGGAGAGTGCTTGAAGGAGAGCAGATTTGACCTGCATCTGTCTGAGATGAAGGAGCAGAGCCTGATGAAACGGGCAGTCACCCAGGAGCAGAGAAAACAAATTCTGGAGACTTTCTTCAGGCACCTGTTTGCTCAGGTGTGTAGGGGTGTAGCAAGCCCTGATGTGTGGGGGAAGGTTTTTCTGTATTGATTAAGCAATGAATGTTGGGCTGGTGCTCTCTGTAAGAGCTGGTAAGACACACACAGGAAGCTGCCAATACGTCCAGGACCGAGGGACATTTTCCTTTGCAGAAGACAAAGGGAGATCTGCTGCAGCGATACAAGTGTCTAAAGAGGCAAAGAGACTTTCGGGTGATGTAATAGGTCTCCAGAGCGGTCAGCCGCGTGGAGTGTGAAACATCACATTGTGTAGGAGAGACACATGACTTTCCCCATGGTATCTGCCATGAGTTTTGTGCCAGGGAGCCACCAGTCTGTGCAATAGGTCAGAAAGGAAACACCAGCCTTCTGCTCTGCCATCACTCACAGGATTTCTTTTGTGGGACACAACCTGCAGGTGCTGGAAATCGACAGATCTGATGCTGGGGAGCTCAGCTTTGAATCTTCACAGAAGGCAAGGGAGTCTCTAACGTGTGAGCTGAGCAGGGCTGAGTTTGCTGAAGCCCTGGGGCTCAAAGACCACTCCATGTTTGTGGAGTCCATGTTCTCCCTGGCTGACAAAGATGGCAATGGTTACATCTCCTTCCGGGAATTCCTGGACATCTTGGTGGTCTTCATGAAAGGTGGGAGCTGGAGCTGATTAATGCCTCCATCTGCTGCCCTTGCCCTAGAGGCTCTGTCAGAGTGGAGGACAAGATTCACCCAGCAGGTGAACCTGTAGACATTGCTACAGATTAAAATTCCCTTCACTCAGGACAGCTTCAGCTTGGGTTATGGGGCATGACAATGTAACTGTGTTTTCTGGAAGATGGTTCATGAGGGGAGCTGTCTTCCACCACCACAGACATGTCTGTCCTGTCTCCTGAAGGGGCTGTGCATCCTGTACTTGAGAGATCATAGCAACTGTGTCTGATATCTGATTCTCCCTAAATGACCACTGGAAAGGTGGATTCATAGGTGGAGGTGTTGAATGCCAGATTCAATCAAAACAACTCTTAGAAAAATCATTGCTGTTGCAAAAGCAAAAGACTTCAACTTTGAAAAAGAAAGAATATGTGTCTACCCAATACTTCACCTTGCACTTTAGAAAGTCAAGTGGGAGGGTGAGGCTTCACTTCTGCTGGTCCAGACACTCAAAAACAACATATGAAACCATTTTTGTTGATAAAAATAGGATCTTGTTCTTACTTTGCCTCTCTTCCTCCCCACCAGGGTCCCCAGAGGAGAAGTCCAAGGTGATGTTCAGGATGTATGACGTGGATGAGAATGGGTTCCTCTCCAAGAAGGAGTTTCTGAGGATGCTCAGGTACTCTTCCTCCTCTTTCCTAATGTTTTCACAATGTTTATAGACATGTCTTCAGTAGCAGCTCCCAGTTTCTGTGCTATAGGCCCCATGAAGACCCGATGGGCTCAACACTTGCAACCAAGAGCCCATTTCTCCCATGAAACTGGTCTGGGACTCTGCCCTGTGTTATTTGAAGGACTCAGCTGGTGTTCCCATCTCACCTCCTTGCTCCAGGTCCTTCATTGAGATCTCCAACAACTGCCTGTCAAGAGAACAGGCAGAGCAGGTGACCGAGTCCATGTTTCGGGCCTCGGGGTTTCAGGACAGGGATGAGCTGACGTGGGAGAATTTCCATTACATGCTGCGGGACCACGACAGCGAGCTTCGGCTCACTCAGCTCTGCGTCAAAGGTCAGTAGGCACAAGCACTGGGACGCCCCAGGTCCTGCAAGGCTGGAGGCAATGGGCAGCACCCAATATGGAACTCTCAAATCCTGGCTGATAAATCTCCCCCAACCCAACCACAGTAATAGAGCATCAGCTGTTGCTTCATGTGTGACATGGTTGGGTCAGTCAGAGCTCTTTCCTGCCCAAAAGAGATTCCTAAACTTTGTCTTGCATACTCTGAATGGCTGTTTGTCCTTTTGTCTCCTCAAAGGTGTCCCTGAGGTATTCAAGCAAAATCTGCAAAACTGTGTCTCGTTCATAAAAAAGAAAGAGCCGAAAGGGTAAGCTCCCTTCCTTACTGTCACTGTTGTTATTCCTTCTCTTTCTGCCCTGGCTCTCGTCTATCCTTCACCCCAAGCCTTCCAACAAATGCTCCCAGCAGATGCTGGAACTCCCAGGACTGGGGAAGGGGTGGGAGGTGCGTGCTGGGCACTGCAGTGGGGCTGCCATCCTCCTCTCCAGGCACAGCCAGAGCGGAGGAATTGCCTCCTGCAGAGCCTTGTTGCATCCTCTGTGTAGAGATGGGAGTCCTGCCTTGCTTTTCAGAGGGAGGGGTTATCTTGGAGTGAATCCAGACCATGCGCAATTAAAGTTAATGCAAGCAGGCTTGTGGGAAAAAGCTGGACACGTTCCCAGCTGAGCCTGAGATGGGAAGTGGAGAAAAGGGGAAAATTTAGGCACGGACTTCTGGCAAATAGAGCTTTGGGCTAGACATAGCTCTATTTCCACAGAACCATCTCAGAGGAGAAGAAAGACCCAAATCTGGACGCTGTGAGTCACTACATGGAGCGAAAAGGCCAAGAACTGAGGAAGAGACCAGGAAGAAAGTGAGTCCTCTCGCCAGCTGTGCCTCTGGGGCTCGGGCCCACCCTGTTTGCTGTTTCTCACATCTCCATGTCAGACTGGGTAGCCCTGTAGTCAAATGACACTACGCCAAGGAGGCAGTCATTGGCCAAGGAACTACAGAAACTGCCCCATCTTGGCAGAACAGTGTCGTAGCTGGGTCTGGGTGATGTACCTCTACAAAAAAAAAACCAAATGAAGTGGCCAACTCCAGAAGTTGGGATAGTGGTTTTTAGACAGAGGTCTTGTCTGACAGTTCCTGCCTCTGCTCCTCTGCCCCTCCAGATGCTGCTGGTTTGCCTGGGCTGCCTACAAGAGCTGCAGGAGAGAATTTGGCCCTCCCTGCTGTGGCAGCAGCATGTATTTCTTCAAGGAAGCAGTTCAGCTGTTGTTATTGATGGCCAGAATATCTTGGTTTGCCTTAATTGCACCAGTTAAGGGAATTTCCCTTTTGTGGGATAATTCTTGACAGTTGAATATTATTATAAAATTTTCTTTTACAGCTCTTATCTACAGTTCCATTTGTGAGTCACAGTTTCCACATTTGTTATCAGCTTTTGAAGGCATTGTAGAGCAGGCTGACCTCAGATCACCCTCTGATGGTGTGCTCTTCAGGTCACCCCTATCACTGATGTGCAGGGGGGATCATGGTACTTTGGGAGGAAACCCAAGCCTGGGCCCTGAGCCATTCCTTGCTGGGAAAACTTGGCAATGACGCCAGCACTCCTGTATTTGCCAGGGCAAATCAGTACCAGCTGCATCTGTACACGGAAGCACAACGGAAGAAGTACGAGAGGAACAGAGTTCAGCAGAAGATCCAGGAGTTCAAGCGCTTCATTGAGAATTACCGGCGCCATATCGTCTGTGTCGTCCTCTTCTCCGCCATCACTGCTGGCGTCTTCGCAGAGAGAGCCTACTGTGAGTGCCCACCCAGCCCCACTGGGGGGGCGTGGACTTGGTGCCTCAAAGCTGGTGGTTGCCTGGGGCATGATGGGGAGTTGTCCAGCACAACCTTGGGCAACTGTATCAGTCCTCCCTTAGAATGGCCAAAGGATCACTGAGGTTAGAAGGGATCTCTGGAAGGGTCTAGTCCAGTGACCTCTGAGCTCCCTACTCAGAGCAAGCCCTTTTCCAAAGCTGAATTAGACTGCTGAAAGCTAGAGGAGGTGTGAAGAGTTCCAAGGCTGAACCACCTTGCTGGGCCTGTGCTAGTTTTTGACCATCCTCCCTCCTGTGAAGTTTTTATTTTACATCAAACATGAATTTTCCACAGTGGAACTCGTGCTCTTGCCTCACATCCTTTCACAGTGTATCCCTGACCCATCTCCTCCAGCCTGAACAAGCCCATTTCCCTCAGTCTTTTCCTTACATGATGTCCTCCAGCTCCCACCCATCCTGGTGGTCGCCAATAGGTTCCTTCCAGTTCATGGACACCTCTAATACTGGATTCCTCAACTGAGGCTACAGTCCCAATGTGCAGATACCCTTGTCCAGGTGGACATTCTCCTCCCCGGAACTCCAAGGACACCCTGTCATCCAGCAGTTCTGGGTTATTGTGTCCCTTTCCCCACACAAACCCATCCCTGGTGTCCTCTTTTTGGTGGAGTTACACAGGTGGCCGTCCCCTTGTTGCAGGGTCATGGCCCTCAGTGCCAGGCACATGACACCCCCTTTGCTCTCTCCCCAGATTACGCCTTTGCATCCCCCAGCACTGGAATTGCACAGACCACCTTCGTGGGGATCATCATCTCCCGGGGAGCAGCTGCCTCCATCTCCTTCATGTACTCCTACATCCTGCTTACCATGTGCCGCAACCTCATCACCGTCCTGCGGGAGACCTTCCTCAATCACTACATCCCCTTCGATGCCGCCGTTGACTTCCACCGCTGGGTTGCTATGGCAGCCCTGATTTTCTCAGGTAGGTGGGCTGCTGGGGGATATGCCACCCACAAGAGGACCAGCCCATCATGCCATGGCAGGACCAGGCAGAAGCTTAAAGGCCTTGCAGAGACACAGATGCCTTGCACTACAGAAGAGGAGACATCTCCAGGTCCCTGGGGACACCAGCAGAGTCTGACACATCTCCATCCACCTAAGTGATGCTTCTTTCTCTGTGTTTTTGTCTCTTACAGTGCTTCACACTGCAGGTCACATAGTGAACGTCTACATCTTCTCAGTCACACCCCTCAGTGTGCTGTCCTGCCTCTTCTCCAGTGTCTTTACAAATGATGGGTAGGTGGAATTTAAAGCAGAGTCCAGACAGAGTGTCCTGGGTATGGACAGAAATTAAAATGGAAACCATTAGTTCATTCTGGTCACTCCACGCTGCAATCTCTTGTCTTTCTCCAGGTCACAGCTCCCACAGAAGTATTACTGGTGGTTCTTCCAGACTATTCCAGGTGAGAACACCTAGCAGACAGACCTGCACACCTGTGCCCAGGATGGGCAGCCCTCTACCCAGCCCAGATAGAGCCCCTGTGGGGCTGCCCTGTTCCCACCCACAGGGCCTCCCCACTCTTCCTCTCACAGGCATGACAGGAGTGCTGCTGCTTGTGGTCCTTGCTGTGATGTATGTGTTTGCCACCCACCACTTCCGACGCGTCAGCTTTCAGGGCTTTTGGATCACTCACCACCTCTACGTGCTGCTCTACATCCTGGTAATGGACTGGAAGGGAGGGATGGTGCCAATGCACGGCAAGCCTGTAGGTCAAGTCAGTGCAGCTGATGAGATGGAACAGCTGGGGTAGTCCCAAGGGAGATGGTGGCCCCAGTCCTGGCTCCCCATTGCTGTTGAGCTGACACCAAATCATCCCTGGGGTGACGACTCGCCTCGCTAAAGGGTTCTGCTCCCTGCCCAGGTCATCATCCATGGCAGCTACGCACTGATCCAGCAGCCCCGTTTCTATATCTACTTCATCATCCCGGCTCTTATCTACAGTGCGGACAAGCTGTACAGCCTGAGCAGGAAGAAGGTGGAGATCAGTGTGGTGAAAGCTGAGCTCCTGCCATCAGGTACCACAACATCCCTAGCCCCACAGCACCAGCCCAGCACAGGCTCCCCACAAGAGCATCAGGAGCTGCAGTGATGCAGGAACATGAACTCCTCAACATCTCCACCTTAACGGAGCCCCCTTCTCCCTCTTCCCACAGGTGTCACCCACCTGCAGTTCCAGCGGCCACAGGACTTTGACTACAAGTCTGGGCAGTGGGTGCGCATTGCCTGCGTGGCCCTGGGCACCACCGAGTACCACCCCTTCACGCTGACCTCGGCGCCACACGACGACACGCTGAGCCTGCACATCCGTGCCGTGGGGCCCTGGACCACCCGTCTGCGGGAGCTCTACTCTCCTGAGAACCTGGCCTTCCTCGGCACACTGCCCAAGGTGAGCCGTGAACAGGATGTCACCCATGGGGTCATCTGAGCCCAAGGGCATCTCAGCAATGGGTTGTGCCAAGCCTGAGGCTCTTCTCCAGCCCTGAGGGCAGCCAAGACCTTGGCAAGCAGAGACTTCTGCTAACGGCTGACTCCCTTCCAGCTCTACCTGGACGGGCCCTTCGGGGAGGGCCACCAGGAGTGGAACAAGTTTGAGGTGTCAGTGTTGGTGGGAGGAGGCATCGGGGTGACACCCTTCGCATCCATTCTCAAGGACCTGGTCTTCAAGTCGTCCATAAACTCCAAGCTGCTGTGTAAGAAGGTAAGAGAAAGTATCTGAAAGACAAGACCCCCTGAGAGGCTGGACTTGATGATCTGAGAGATCTTTTCCAACCTAATTGATTCTGTGATTCCGTGATTCTGAGATGTCTCCTGCTGCTGCTTGCCTCTTTGGGGGTAAAATTCTCTGTGGAGTCCACAGGCATTCATAAGGATGCTGGTCCCACTCTGAGCCTCATCCCAATATGCCACAGATCTACTTCATCTGGGTGACGCGCACGCAGCGGCAGTTTGAGTGGCTGACGGACATCATCCGGGAGGTGGAAGAGTTAGACAAGAACAACTTGGTCTCTGTCCACATCTACATCACACAGCTGGCCGAGAAGTTCGACCTGCGTACCACCATGCTGGTGAGCCTGGATATCCAATGGGAAGTATGCCAGGCCATGCCATGCCAGGCTGTGCAAGGCCATGTTGGGCTGTGCTGGGCCATCTGATGTGCACCGATCTCTTTCAGTACATCTGTGAGCGGCACTTCCAGAAGGTGCTGAACAAGAGCCTGTTCACAGGGCTGCGCTCCATCACCCACTTTGGGCGCCCTCCCTTCGTACCCTTTTTCAACTCGCTGCAGGAGGTGCACCCTGAGGTCAGTGTCCTGGGGGCAGGAGGAGGTGCACCCACTGGCCAATGTGGAGGACGGGTCCTAGCCTGTCCCCAAGGTCCTGGAGACCTCAGTGCCATCTGCACCAAGAACAGGGCAGAAGGGGAATGAATCCTGCTTTCCCTCTGGAGGCAGGCTGAGCTGCAAGGGTCAGCAATGCCCCGTACCAGCCAAACATCCCCTGCTCATCCCTCAGCAGGCTGAGACAGACTGCTAAGTCAGCATCCATGCCCAAAGCTGTCAGAGAGCAAGGGATCAAGGGGAGCTGGACTGTGGGGAGAACTGGTGCTGCAGTCTGACCCCTTTGGCTCCCTCCTTCGCCAGGTGCAAAAGATCGGGGTGTTCAGTTGTGGCCCGCCTGGGATGACAAAGAGCGTGGAACAGGCTTGCCGGCAGATGAACAAGAAGGACCAGACCTACTTTGCACATCACTATGAGAATTTCTGACCCTACCCCACACCGTTTCTCCCTCTGGCTGGTGTCTGCATTGTTACACTCCAGCACCTAGCAGTAATGCTTCAGGTGGCCATGGTCCCAGGCTCCCACTCACCACCCTCCCCAGGGGAAAGGCATCCACAGCTGAGAGCAGGGATGCTGTGACCTGCAGAGCTGAGACCAGTGTGCCAGTAAGGCCTTGCCATCCCAGCATTGCCCCACATGGCCCCAGCATGAACTCCTGATCCCAGGGCATCCTGCTACCATCCACACATCCCTGCAGCTCCACACCCAGGATCAGGCTTGTGTGTTCCAGTCCAGAAACTCCACTGTTTTAGTTGAACCCATCTCTGATACTTTAATCCCACAAGAGAGAGCTTGTGCTTTGCTGGGGGACTCAGGGAATGTCTCTGACCAGCTCTGGGGAACAGCTTGGTGCCTGCACAACCTGAATTCACAGCACTTTGTTCCAAGACCCTTGTGGTGAACAGATGGGGTCAGGAGCCAGAGAGCTCCCCACTGTCCCTCTTCTTGAAACAGCTTTCCTCACACACTCTTCAGTGCCTGCTTGTTAACTCTCCGAGCCTTCCCTGGGTTTGCATAGGGCCTTAGGTTTTTTTGCATTGGCTTCTTCCAGCAGTGTCACCATCCTTTGATCAGGGATCAGTTGTGCTTGTTGAAGTAATGCCTAGCTTTGCATCGCTGCTGCTTTTGCAGGCTGTGGTGGAGCTTAAATAAATCTGATTGAAGTTTTAAAACACTTTCTTGCCTCCTGTAGTTGGGTCTTGGTCACCTGGAGACTTGTTATACTTGCGGCATAGTGCAGGCCTTGCTCCTAGCACAGAGCATTAACGCCAGCCTACTGGGAAATGGGCTAAGTTGGAGTGAGTTTCCCCTGCACTGGTGACGTAAATGGGATTACAGGCACAGCCCCACTGACTGTGTCCACCAGACCTATTGCCCCCAGCAATGTCCCCTCAGTGTCAATGCCCCCAGCAAGACCCAGGAGCAGATCAGACAAGGCTGAGCTGTGGTAATAACTCCAGCCCTCAGGATGTTAAACATTCCCTTAAGACTACAGGGACTAAGTTTCCATTTCCCAGTAAGAAGAGTCTTGCAATGGCCACTGGTACCCCAGCCATGGCAGTGGGGATCCTCACAGGACAGGAGTCGGGATGGCCACTGAATCCCCAGCCATGCCAAGGGGGTTCCTCCCAGCATGGCAATGTGCTGAGCACATATCCTGACCACTTCTTCCAGCTACAGAAAGTTCTCCTGGGTTATGTCTCATCCCTGTAAAATTCAGCATGGACTTGGGGCCTTCCATCTCTGCCAGAATTAACTTGGCCACATCTGGAATAAACATGAGATTTGATTTCCAAGCAGTTGGGTCGTTTGAGGTTTCACAGTCCTGCCAACACCGAGTTCAATCTGCACACTGGCGAGGCCTAGGTCTGCACAGTCCCCTGCAAACCCCTCCAACTCACCACCCCACACTTTAAGGGACACATTTGGAAGGTCTCAGGTAGCCAGAATTTATTGAGGGAAGTTCAGTACCAGCCCAAGGAAGGAACTGATCTCTCAGTACTAAAATTAACATGATTGTAATCAAAGATTAGGTTTTTTCTACCTTGTTAGTACCTTGTTTGTGGCTCACATACTCAGCAGGAAGGCTTGATATTCCCAAATAATTATGATTTGTTCGCAGTGGTAAAACCTTTGAGTGATGCTGTCCCCTCATGTCTCACCTGTGCTCCCCTCCATGCCAAAAGCAGCTGTCCCCCCAACAGCCCCTTCATGGGAGCCACGTAAGGACAGGGCTCTCAGCAGTCCCAGTTTCCCTGCCTGCAGTGGTCCCATGAGGAGCTGCTGGGGGGTGACACAGCAAATGTGGTCCCAGCTGGCCTCCAAGTTTCACAAAATCTCAGGTTCTGAGCTTTGCGAAGAGCATGGAGAGAGTGACCTGAATGTGTCAGTGCTTCCCGTGAAGTGGGGAGGGTCGGGCTTTGTTCCACAGGCTGTACAGTCCCCAAGCACACGCGAGGGAAGGTGCCACAGGAAGGGGGGATATGCACATATGGCTATCTTGCATCCAGGGATTGCCACGCAGGAAATGCCGTAGCCAGGGCAGTGCGGGGCAGGAAGGGGGAGTGCCAGCACCTCCACCCTTGGTGTGCCACATGCCAGTGATACCGTCCCTGGAAAGTGGCCAGGCTCTCCCGCACGTGTGGTCTGCGGAGAAGAGCCACTAACTGTGCAAACCACCATCTCTAATTCAGCATTTTGATTCAAACTATTGGCTGTCCATTTGTAGTTACCTGTTAATGCTCTAATGGTGTATCCTAGTGCCATTCACCCTCATTATGTGTGATTATCTAGTTACAAGCAGCAGGGATGAGGGCTGGGCACTGGGACAGCTCAGGGGCTCTGATCAGTGGGGTCACACTTCAGCATGACTTTGACCCCCTCACCCCTCTTGGTGGTCTCGAAGGCCTCTAGAGCCTTCTCCAGGGGAAAACGGTGCGTAACCAAGGGCTTGACGTTGATCCGCTTGGATGCGAGCAGAGCGATGGCCACAGGCCACCTGCAAGGGAAGCAGAGAGCAGGGGGTGAGAGCAGCCACTAGTCTGGAGTCCAAGGAAAGAGCACAGAGCAGCCTGGATCATCACAGTTATTTCCTTAGCCCAGGGAAGTTTTGCCTGCAAAGAATCTTCTGGGGAGGGAACCTCAAGTGTCTGGTATGGGAGATGGGACAAGCCAACTGCTCTGGGCTGTCAAGCTCTGAGAAGACAGGCACTGCTACACAGATCGTTGGGAGAGTAAATGAAATCACAGGAAGAAAGTGAAAATCACAGGAAACTACTAGTTTGGGAACCCTGAATGAAAACCAAAACTGCCGTGCTCTGCTCTCCTCTTGCCTGGCCTCCTTGCCTGCACACTGACCACAGTGGAGGCCAAACTCATGGACTCAGTGCAGGAAGAAAAAAGGAAAAGCCTCAGTCAGTCCCCAGCCTCTTCTCAGGCACAGAGTCTCTTAAATGGATTGTGCTGCCCCTCCGTTTAGAATCATAGAAACACTGAGGTTGGAAAATGCCTCCAAGATCAAGTCCAACCATGAATGGGCCAAGTTAGAGCAAAAGGGATACAAAGGAATGCCGCAGCTAATCTAATTCCCAAATTGCCTACTTAATAACACTTCTCATTTTAAGAAGGATCTTGACAACATCCCATAAATCCTTCCTGCAGAGCTACAGATTAAGGAAAGATACTTCCTCTATCAGCAAGAAAGTACAACTTTGAAGAATTTTAACTTGGAGACACATTAGTCCCCCCTGCACGAGACTCACGTGTTGCAGTAGCGGAATATCCCGCGGATATCCACTTCCCGCACGGCAGCATTCACAATGGGCACCGTCACCATCTCAGGCCCCAGCCCCACCAGCACCAAGGTCCCACCAGAACGAGTGGCCTGGAGAGCAAACACACAAACAGGTTACATTTTGCAGAACACAGTTGTAGAAGCCTGAGCAGGGTCTGTCAAAAATAAAGCCCCCCTTTGTGGCTGCAGTGGACTGTCTGGGGCACAGCAGAGAAGCTGGGGAAAGGCAAGATGCTGTCAGGAGTCTGTAAGAGTGAAACACATGGTAACCAAAGCTAAAAATGCAATCTTTTGAAAATCTCTGAAGGATTTTGGTATCCAAACCCCATTCAGAAAAATGGCTGGTATTTAGGACTACGAAAAGTAATTTGGGATTTCAATGGGAGAGATCTAAAACTAAGAGCCTGATGCTCTACTGGAATTTCTCTTTTTGCAGTTTGTCCCATTCCCCTCCTGTCCTTTCACTGTGAAACTCCACACTAACCTTCCCCCCACCCTCCTGTTAGGATGTTCATAGCAGCAAAACATCCCTTTCTTAATTGCTTCTTTCATTACTTCTGGAATTAATTTTCTTGATTATTCTTCTTATTCGGACATAACTTCAGTGGAAGGTGCTGTCCTTCTCCTTGGGTTTCAGGGTCTTACTGGGGTCTCCTTGGTAAGCAGTTAAGCATCGAAGCATGAAATCAGTTATCAATTATCCCCATGCTGATGTTAACTCTTTAATTGTCTCTCTTTGTTTACTGTCTAATGAGCACCTTCTCTCCCCACACTAAGACCACTTAAATTAAACACTGTGGGAGTGAAATAGCTCATTTACTGCACCATCCCAGAAGAAAACAGACCAACACCATCACTTATGCTTTGGGAATAAGTGGTACTCACATAAATTCCAGTCTGGATACAGGCTTGCACACCTGTGCACTCCACAGTTATCTCAGGCATGCAGCCAAGCACACTTTCCACTTTGGAGGCCACCTCCTTTGGGGTCTCGTTCTTCACCTGAATGGTGAAATCTGCCCCCACCTCCTTGGCTTTTTGCAGGCGAGAGGCAGATAAGTCTGTGGAAAAAAAATCAAGTCAAGAACTGGAGCATTATGTGAAAGAGGAGAAAGAACCTGAACCTGGCATCTGCTCACTACGTGTGTGTACAGGGCAGTGCACAACCAGAAGAGGTGAGGGTTCACTCCTTCTTGGCAGGCAGAGAGCGATCATAAAATCTTGGAATAGTTTGGGTTGGAAGGGACTTCAAGATTCCACTCTGTAGAAAAGATGCGGCCCTATTTTGAGGGCCTGGTCTACAAATCACTCTGTGCTCATAGATTGATGATTAGAGGGCTTTATTTATAGATAGATAAGTAGATAGATATTAATAAAAGGATGATTGAGAGAGAGAGAGTTTAGTAGCTTTTACTAGCAGGTCCGGGAGCTGCAATCTTCATTCTGTTTCTCCCGTCTGTGTCCAACACCAGAACGGAATGCACAACAAGAACAGAGAGGAAACCTTTGATTGGTTAGGTAAATACCTTACCATAAACATTTCTCATATTTACATTCTTTTTCCTGGGAACTCCGAGACTTCCCTTTAGAAATGGACTTAACTATTTAGAATTGAAGACAGGTTAGAAAGAAATTGCTTTTTCCAGCTTGTCTCTGAGATTTCTCAAAAACCCACTGCCAAGTCATGACCACACCACTCCACTTTAAAGTTCCACTCCCTGCCATGTGTAGGGACACCTTCCACTAGACCACAGTGCTCCAAACCCTGTCCAGCCTTGAACACTTCCAGGGATCCAGGGGCAGCCACAGCTGCTCTGGGAAACAGACAGGGAAGAATTGCTTCCCAATATCCCATCTGTCCTTGGCCCCTGGCAATGGGAAGCCATTCCCCCTTGTCCTTAAGGAAGGCCTCCAGGCCCTTGATCCAAGTCCCTCTCCAGCTCCCCTAGAGCCCCTCGGAGGGGCTCTAAGGTCTTTCTGGAGCCTTCTCTTCTCCAGGCTGGACATCGCCAACTCTCCCATACTGGCTCCAGAGAAAAGGGGCTGCAGCCCTCCCCCTTTATTATCTTCATGCCCCTCCTTTGGACCTGCTCTAACAGATCCACATCTTTCTTGTGCTGGGGGCTCCAGAAGATGAGGATGATGAAGGGTGAGAGATGAGGACAACTTAATGATACGGGAGATGCCAAAGGCTCCCCAGCTGCAGAAGAGGGTGTGCTTCAAAGAGACCGAAGCACAAACCCACAGATGAAACTCACATCATGCAGCCTGAGTGAAGGAACAGCCACCATCACTAGACTGGAGAAGTGTCTTCTAAGACCATCAGTTTGTAGATGGCCCAATTTCTCTTTGGTACTGCCGGAACACTGAGAGTGAGTCAAAACAAATCAGAAGGCCAATCTTAACTCCAAAGGGCACTGCAGAGACACCACAAGAGGGAATCAGATCAGGAACAGCTGTGGCCAAGCTGTTGTGGTTGTACTGGTCACTGTCCTGACACAGCAGAGCATCTGACACACAGAGGAATCTCAGTCACACTTAAGGCAAAAGGCAGCAGGAGAGCAGGGCTGACAGGGCACCTACTCCAGAGTCAACTGTGTCCTACCTAAAGCTGCCTCTGGCTGTGGCTGCACTGCCCAGTGTCTCTCTGGCAATGACTCTGATGAAGCAGCTTCATTAATTCCCACGGGACCTTCATCCTCTAGTGAGAATGGACTGTAAGAAACCTCATTGCACACACTCAGCAAGTTAGCCCAGGGAAGAGCCTACAATGAGGCAAAACCCCATCACTCTTGTATTTTTCCTTCTTGGCTGTCCACATTATTTACTCCCACCCTCAAGGACACCTCACAAAAGCACAAGCCAGGAGCAAGGTTGCTCTGACCCTGCTCCTTGATGGCACAGAAATCACCTGGCAATGGACAGCACCAAGAAATCTTTCCAACAGGAGACAACAGGCCCAGAGGATCATTAATGTGGCCATTTCACTTCTAATAGTACAGGATGAGAACAGACCATGAGGTCTCCAAGGGCTTCCTCAAGGAACCCTCAGCAATTGCTTTCAGCTGAGCAAACTACAGAACACACTTAGTGTGTTCGTGCTGTCACAGACCTGTCCCACTCTTTACCCTCCTTGTAGCAGCTCTGGAGGCTGCAGAGCATCTCTCAGACAGTTTCTGTCACAGATGGATGAGCAGGTAAGAAAAAAGGATGTGAGTCTGGAAATAAGGTGGACCTGAGACACCCTATTGACAGAGTAACAAAGCTGGTGATGATAAACATTTGTGAGGGCATGGTTGTGCTCCTGAGGATCTTGACATCCTGAGGGATCTTGACAGGGCTGTAAATATTGCCTGAAGATCCACAGAGGGTTTGTACCATAGAGCAAGCTGTCCTGCTGGGACATCCCACATCTCATGGAAGAAAGCCTCCCATTCCTCTCCAGGCACCACTAGTAACCAGGCCACCTCTGGAGATAAAGATGGGGACAGCTAAGGAGAAGAGTGGCATTTCCCAGGAAGGAATAACATCTTTTCCCTGCACTAAAGTGGAGGTCTACAGGGGTCTGTGTGCTGGCACTGGAAAAGATGTAACAGCCAAGATTTCCTAGACCCAGAATTGAGGTGTCAGTTCCTCCCAGAGGTCTTGGGCTTGAAGACTCAGAAAATGATGCATGTGCTAGGGGTACACATGGGAAAGAGGCAGGGCACAGTCTTCAGAGAAGTCAGAAATAGGGTGCGGTAAAAATATCAAGGGAAAGAGGAGGAGGATAAGGCCAGTTCTCCAACATGAGCCACTCTGACTCAGCCGCAGTCCTGGGACCAAGCCAGGCCAGAGGCTCTACCCTGCCCATCCCATAGCGAAAATGATGGTATTCACTGGCATGGCAGGAGATGGACAGGCACTCCCTGGCACGGCAGGGGATGGACAAGCCCCCACGGGCAGCTGGAAGGCTGGGGATGCCAAGTGTGGGCACACCTACCAAGCTGAGCACCCAGGAGAGCTGTGGAGGGTGTTTCAAGAAGGAGTAACAAAGGGTAATATAATGCAGACAAAAGAGGATAAGCCAAGGCTAAAAAGAAAAGGCAGCATCACCCTGGAAGCCCCAACACAGGCTCGTTCCTGTGGCAGCAGGAGTAACATCTGTCCCTCCCAAGCTCTGGGCACTGGGATCTAGGCTGTGTGTGGGGTCATGCTTGACCCCAGCTGAGCTGCACTCAGAGACCTTCCATGCACCAATTGCACAGCCAGGGGCTTTTTGATGCATTTCAAGTGCTATGAAACATTTTTGCCCAGCATGGTTGCTGTCGCCCAAATCTCAGTGTATGGCAAGGAGACCACAGGGGCTCAACAGTGCTCTCAAGTAATGACTAAACTCCCTGTGAAGTTTGGTCTCACAACACCAGCTCACAGCAGAAACAGCTGGATTCTGCCATTTTTAACATCTACTCAGTCATTAATATATTTTAAATTATAAATAGATATAAAAAGATTTTTATATGTATAATATATAAAAATATATAAAATAATATAGAAATTCTATTGTATTCTATATTTTACATATTTTATATATTTTATAATGTCTCTTTGGCAGAAATAATCCTCAGGCAGTGCCCTAGAGTAACAGGCAACCAGTGCATTTCAAAGTGGCCACAGAATCATTCTCAGGCAGCAAAAATCCCCACACCTTTCCTGTAATTGGCCTCTGGTTAGCTGACCTGCTCAGGAGGGAAGCCCTGGCTTTAAGCAGCACAAGGAACACAGCGGCAACACTGTCAGCCCTGGCCAGGGCTGCAATAACATCTCAGTACACCTGAATCACCAGGAAGCCCTTACTGAAGCAGATAGATCTGCAAGCCACTGGATTGTTCAGAGCTCCAGACACTTGTGAGTCTTGGGAAGGATCAAGTCATTTGGACTTTAAACCTTACTGTGGTTGTACCCCAAACAGTTCTTGGGAAACTGGTCAATTGTACAATTAAAGGCTTGCATCTCGCCTCTAGTCAGAAATTTGTTTTCACTTCCTGGTCCCTGGAGCTAATTAAAGTTTCGGTTGCTTCCAAAGAAGTTATCAAATTACTCTTAAGCCTCTCATGGTTTATGAGCCAATTTAACAGACAAATAAATACTCTTGCTTATTCTCAGATTTTCTGTGTTGATCTTCTTTCTCAAATGAGTTGAGCTCTGTACAGTTACTCACCTCCCCTGACCTTGAATTCCAGAGTTTCTGGAAGCACCAACACCCCGAACTTCAGATTCAGATAGGACAATAATTCCTTAAGTAGGAATTATTAAGTGCACCTTCAGAGACAGACAGAGCAAAGCAAGACAGCCCTAAAGACCTAAACTGTCCCTTCACTTATTGGGAAGGAAGGCTGATCTTTTACCTGTGCCTATGGAGAAAAGCGGCTTTTTAGAGGAACAGCAAGGCAGAAGGACAGGAGAAGGTTGTCCATAAATATCAATCACACCAACTCAGGAGTGGAGTGGAGAAAGACACAGACCTTTGCAAAGAGTAGTTGAGGACCCATGAAACAAATTGATCTTCTCACCCAACTGGAGTCCATTAAATACATCAAACACTCCAGGTAAGCCAAAGACAGAAGCTGTAGCAAATGAGTTCTCACAAAAAAGCTTTTCTAAATATTTCTCTACCTGTGAAAGGTTGTCAAAACAAACGCAAACATTTAAAGCCATAAGTGCTGCACAAAGCTCCTCACAGACAAACACATGATAAAAACTTGGGGCAGTGAACTCAAATAATCTGGTAGCAAAGTATAAGAGGGCCTCTGTGGGCAGCCAGGTACCTCACAGGTGTTGGCTCCTAAAGCCGAAGCAAAAAGCAATTCCTTGAGACAGGCGGCAAAATCTCCAGTGGCAACGAGCCAAACCAAACCCATTTCTCAGCTCATGTCACCCACAAATATTTGACTTGGGACAGCACCTTCAAGGGTGTCTCTGAGCACCTCAGCCAAACCCCTCTGAGGTGGAAGAGACATCTGTGAGTCAGAATCAGTAGCTAGGCCAGCACATAAAGATAAGAAGGGGTAATTCCATGTATCCAAGCTTGCTGATCCTACAAACCAAGCACCAGGAACCTCCTGTGGCACGTGACAGCCAGCTCAGCTTGCCCAAGGTCCCCAGCAGCAGCAGCTCCTGGTGCTATGGGGAAGATACACCCAGGCTGGAGCAGGAATGGGGGGCAGGCTGAGCCAACTGCCTCAGCCCCACCAACCCCCAGCTCACCAAGCCTTCCCCNCCTGCACCAGCCCAGCTGGGCACAAGATTCCTCGTGCGTGATTCAGGAGGCAGAGTTGTTTTTCCTGCTATAGCAAACATCATCCTCAAATGACAGCACTTCACAAAATCTGAGGTGTGGACTGATCACGTCCATCAAGCACACACACCTGCAGGGTGAGGCCAGCGCAACTAAAAATGCCCTGGACTTCACAGCAAAAGGATTAAGGGAGGAGAAGGCAATACGTGCCTTGTGTTTTGACCTGACCTACTGCTGAAGGATGTTTCCGTAAAGGCAAGAGGGTGGGACCTGAATTTTATCTCTGGACCTAAAGATGGAAACACAGCAACAGAAAGGTCAAAAATACACCTGGCTCAAAGTAGGGGAGGTGAGTAACAGCCTTCTGTGAGGTCCAGATCCTTTAGGGCTTTGATGTAAAAACAGCAGCAATCTGTGCTCAATGTCCAGTGGCACCTCTAACTGCTCATCCTGGCCATCACCACTCAGAAAGATTGCAGAGTTACAGTGGGAGCTGGAAGAACCACTTCCAGATCCTCTTCAACTTCCAGGTTGAAATTTCAACCAGAAAACATCCTGAAGTTAGTCCAGTTCTCCATCCTTCTGGGAAAGCTACAGAGAGAGAGGGCCCAAACCTCAGAGGAGAGCTAGGAGGAGCTGGGCTAGGTTAGCATGGCAAAAAAAGGTGGGAATGGCTGTTTCAATGATGTGAAGGGCAGCTGCAAAGGTGATGAAGACTCATTTCTGTTCTTGCATCAAGAGGAAGTCTCCGTAAATGAGTTTGTGAGTGGACCCCAGAAAAAGCTTCATCATTAAGAGATGCAAACCTGGAGAAGATATCTAGAAAAACAGGATCTCCTTCCTCAGAGGTTTTCCAGACACAGCTGGACAAAGACATTTCTGCAAGCAGCAGCTGGACTAGAAACGTCCAGGATACAGTTATGCAAGGAAGGCCCATTTCTGAAATGCAGAGATCCTGAAAAGGCCCTTTCAGTCACTGCAGATAACCAGTGGAAAATGAAACCCCCGCAGGAGCAGACAGAAGGGCAGAAAAAGACAAGTGGAGAAGCACGTTGCGGGTGCACATAGAAAACAGTGTCCAAACATTGTCTGGGCCATCACCCAGCACTACCAGAGGGAAAAATCTGCTAAGATCAAACCTCCCTGGAAGGGTGGTCAGGTACTGGAACAGGCTGTCCAGGGAAGTGGTGGAATCACTGTCCCTGGAACTGTTCAAAAAACATGTGGATGTGGTTAAATAAAAACATTATGGACATGGTTAGTCTTGGCAGTGCTGGGTTAATGGTTAGGCTCGATGATCTAAGAGGTTATTTCCGACCTTAATGATTCTATGATTCTGTCTGGTGAGAAACAGGCACACTCTGAAAGGGCTAAAAGGACTTACCTGTAACTACCACGGCTGCTGCACCCATCATCTTAGCAACAATCACATTAACGAGGCCAATTGGTCCTGGGTACCAAAATAGAGAAAGACAACATGTACCACTCCCAGGCAGCATCAGGCCCACCTCGGAACATGCCCAGAATTCAGCGTGTTCCTGGCCAAAGGAGACTTTGGCAGCCCCAAGGTCCCCCTCACCATGCCTGTGACTCTGTCATGACCCACCCTTACAGCAGAGCCCAGAAGCAGAGCCTGAGGCTGTTCATCCCCTCCCATCAGGCAGAGAACCCAAGGACTGATTACGATCATTGTACCAGAGCCAGACACGAAGACTTTACTTCCCAGAGTGACTCCTGCCCTTTTGCAGGCGTGGATTCCCACCGAGAGGGGCTCTATAAGGGCTCCTTCCTCAAAGGTGACATTATCTGGAAGCCTGCAAGAATGGGACACAAGGAACAGTTACCAAGGTAGTCTATGAGGGTGATGAGGAAAGCCATGACACTCCAAGACCATGACACTCGAAGATGGGTGTAAATCACAGTGGCAAAACACACTGCCACCTGTGATCAGAGAAACACCGAGCTGGAACACACTTCAAGAGGCTCCACTGCTTCCTTCCCTCCTCAGAAGCAGCATCAAGTGCACTTGAACCATTTATCAGTGATGTTTGCCCAAGCACCACAATCAGGGACCCACAAACCTCCCCACATGTGTAGGGTCAGGTTTATAATGATGTGTTCAAGGCTTGTGCTCACCAGTAGGCCCCATGGGAACAGCACAGCTGCAGGCCAGAAGGTCAGAAGTTGGCTGAGGGGCGAGAGGCAGTCCAGAGTGAGGAGAGAGGCAGCTGAGTGACAGTTGGAAGTGACACTGTGATTGGCTGGAGGGATGCGTGGACAGCATGTAGACAGAGGAATGATTGGCTGGAGGGACGCATAGACAGCATGTGGACAGAGAGATGATTGGATGGTGGGACACATGGACAGCGCGTGGACAGAGAGATGACTGGCTGGAGGGATGCATAGACAGAACGTGGACAGAGAGATGATTGGCTGGAGGGACACATGGACAGCATGTGGACAGAGAGATGATTGGCTGCAGGGACTCGGACAGCGGCTAGGCTATCCCACGGGCCAATGGATGCATTTTTACAGTTAAGTGCTGTTAAATCTTGGTTTGGTTTTCGATTAGAAGGGGTAGAATGAGAGGTATAAAAAGGCAGCAATTTCAGCAATAAAGGGATCTGCTTTGGATGCATAAGGGAGTCTGTGTCACTTTGTTCCCTTTGCCACTCATTCCCTTTGGAATAAACCCCCCAGTTGCCTATGTACCGTCCCAAAGCTGCCCTATGGCTCACCCACCAGTGAGCTCCCAGACCCCTCATCAGGGTCGAATCAGCTTTTAGAAAACATCCTGCTGCCAAAGGTGATGCCACCAGGAATGGCAGCCAGATCCAAGTCTCCCCATAACACCCAGGATCTTCTCCCCTCATGCACCATGTGTTTTAACAAGTGGACTGGTCCCAGCATGTGCCCTCCCAGCACTCAGGGACAATGTGTGCAGTGGGTGCAAACACTTTTTGGACAGAAATAGCCCTGTAACGCAGCCAACATAAGTGATGGAAAAAAGCAGACGATACGAAACCCTTCTGAACTGCTCGAAGAAATAAATGTCAGCCCACAACGCTGCCCACCAGCAAGCCACCAGTGTGGGCTCTCACACAGCTCTGGGAGCTATGCCTGCCAGGACGGTCTTTGTGACAGCACCGGGAAGCTCAAGGTCAGATCTTACCCAGGCCAATGTGAAGCCAAATAAATGGAAATGATGGTTATGGGAAGACAGCTGTAAGATATCTGCATGTCCCTTATTTCCAGGAGGCTTTAAAGGTCTGATTCCAAGAGTTCAGTTGTCACAGAGTTTGGCATCACGTTTGCTACTGCTGGGTTTGGGCACTGCCCTGTCAGTGAGGAGGGCAGCTTCATAGCATGATTCCACCTCCATCAAGTTACTCAGAGCACCCAACACAGAGTCTGTCCACCAGCAGGACACACAACAACTGCCCAAATGTGCGAAAGCTCACTGAGCTCAGCCATCATCTGTTCTTAGCAAATCTGTGCTGGCAGAGTAACTGCATGCCAGAAAATCTGCCCTACATGAGCCAGCTGCAGCACTGCTGATCTGAAACTGGGAGCACCAGGTCCAGGCTTTGTATCTCAAGGCTTAAAAATAAAATAAAAATAAAATAAAATAAAATAAAATAAAATAAAATAAAATAAAATAAAATAAAATAAAATAAAATAAAATAAAATAAAATAAAATAAAATAAAATAAAATAAAATAAAATAAAATAAAATAAAATAGCCAAAGGAATATTTTCTCAAATTGGAGAAAAAAAGCAAAAGCCTGGAAGAAGCCAGCTACAAACCAACCACTTCTTGTCAAACAAAAACTTGTGATGTTGTCAGAAAATATTATTTTGATACACAGGAAATCAATGTCAGTGGGTTTGGACAGTGAGATGTTAATCCCATCCAGACCAGCACCTCATCCTGACAGCAGCTGCTTGGTATCTGCTTTGAATGCTTCCTGCCTGAGGACTCTCAAGAGAAGTGCAGTCAAGTGCCGCCTTCTGACTGATGCGATCCTGAACGTTTTCCCTGCAGACACCAAAGAGCAATCCCAAGGACGTTCCTGCTCATGGAAGTACCAGTTCCATACACACTGAAAAAGAACAAGGTCCACAGATAGAGCAGCCTCAGTAGGGGGACACTACTTGGACTATTTTTAACTCCTTGTGAAAGGCACTTAAGTGGGTATAACACTGCACAGGTTTTTTCAGGTCTTGGAGTATTTGAGGCCCTGGCCCAGGGTGCCCAGAGAAGGTGTGGCTGCCCCATCCCTGGAAGTGTCCAAGGCCAGGCTGAATGATGCCTGGAGCAACCTAGTTTAGTGGAAGGTGTCCCTGCCAACAGTAGGGGGTGGAATGGTATCCTTAAGGTACCTTCCAAACCAAACTCTTTTGGGATTCTATGATTTGTCAGAGTGTTTAAGCACAGATTTGCTTCTAAGCAAATGTGTCAGTGCTGCCACAATTAATAACATACTCAAGTTTGCTGAACTGGACATAAAAACAGACGTGTAACGCTGGTAGCTTAGTGGGGACACTCAGGGCCACATGAAAAAACAGCTCAGCAGGGCCCCCTCTGTCCTGCTCTGCTCAAAGTGGGATGACTTTGTTTCAAACAACAGAGCGAGATGTCAGCAGTCACCCTGGTGTTTCCTGAAAAGCAGCAGCAAAATTCAGCTCAGAGAACCAAAGACCTTCAGGCATTGGCCTAGGAAGGCAAAGATATAAAAAGAGACAGGAAAGAAACCAAGAGCAGAGAGCAAATGGGAAAAGGAAAATAATTAAAGGGTAAACCAGTGGTGACATCCCAGGAGACATCCAAGCAATGTTTATGTCTGGCACTGGAGGGGATAAACTACGCCTGCCTGACAAACCCTCTGCAAAGTGGCTGCCATCCAAGCTTAGGCATGTTATTTATGGATCAGAAAGCAATAAAACCTGTTGGGATCACATAAAGAGTGCTCCAAAGGGCCAAGAGGTGATTGCTGTAGCTAATCTCCCCCCAGGGAGTGCATATTTCTCTGTGGAGGGAACATGGACTGACTTGTAGCAGTAGCTTGCACTGTGCTTGTAGTAGCGGCACAGGTTCCCATCATCGGGGGGTGTCGCGCAGAAGAAGATGGTCGGGGACAGGTTGTAGCGCCCAGTTTTGCAGAACTCATCCACTTCCCTTGGGACACCCGGCTCGATGGCCACACGGTCACCTGTCAGGGTGAAAGCAAACGAAGTGGGTCAGGCACAGGGTGGCACACAGGTAGGAGTGGCACCAAAAGCCACAGAAACACTGGCACCACACAGGCAGGAGGGGCATGAGGAAGGTCTTGCTGCACACACCAGGCTGGTTCCCAATGCTCCTTCACAGCAGCCTCATCACCAAGATCTTCCCAGGTACTTGGAAAGAGATGGTGTTTCAGAGGTACATCCACAGATGGAAGCTCAGCCACACACACACCTCCCTCCAGCTGCCTTGCAGCCAACCTCAGCAGATGAAAGGGCAGCCCCCAGGCAATCACACTGTGACCAGATATTTTGCTGCATCTGTAGCAGTCAGAATAGGAAATACTGAGGATAGAGCAGGTGAGCTCGGCTAGCCACCACACTGCTGGCTGGAAAGGGCTGTTCCTTGGGAACCATAGAATCATGGAAGTATTTGTGCTGGGAGGGACCTTAAAGCTCAGCTTGTTCCAGTCCTTGCCATAGGCAGGGACACCTTCCACTAGCCCAGGGTGCTCCAAGCCCCATCCAACCCGGCCTTGAACACTTCCAGGGATGGGGCAGCCACAGCTTCTCTGGGCAATCTGTGCTAGGGCCTCACCACCCTCACAAGGAAGGAAGCTTAAGGTGCAGAACACCCAGGAGCCTGGCATGAGTTATCTGGGAACTGAGACAGCTTGATGCTACAACAGAGTAGCCCAGGGTGCTGGAAGGACACACACTGCAGGACAAAGAGCAATTATTTAATCACAGTCACAAAGCAGGATGGACTAGAGAAAACAGTGCGAGCACAGTACAGCTTGCAAGTACACAAGGGACACAAAGCCTCACATTTATTTGGCAGAGAAAGCCAATCAGAGCCAAACCTCTGAGCGAAGCTCTCCACAAACAGGCTTTCAGGCAGACATGGGGATAAGCAGGATGGTAGTAAAGAGCCATCTAGACCACTGCATTCCCACTGAGCTGGCCAACAACGGGTGTCTGACAGGACAGAGGCGGGACAAGCACTGTCCTGGTTGCAAGACAAGCACACACTGAATACTCTCCCAGCCTCACATTATACACAGCTGTGAGGCCTCCCTAGTTGCAAGGCCATTGTTTTAGTAATACTCAGCAACTTCTCCTCCTTCCACCATGTAAACTATATGGTCTGCTACATCACAGGTGAATGCTGCACCTCACTGTGCCTTGCTCTGGTGTTGGAGCCACCAAAGAACAGGCAACCAGCTCTCCCAGCCCTCCACGAGTCCTCACATCCTTGTGTTGTCTCTATAGCTCCCAGCTGAAGTTCCTGCCTTGGACATTTATCAGAGATGCTGCTCCACATCTCGTTATCTCCTTGTCCTTCTCTGAACCTTTCTCACTTGTCTTACATCCTTTCAGAAAAGAGGAGACCAGAACTGCATGCACAGTTCCAGATGTGCACTGACATCCTCTGAGTCTCTGCCCCTTCCTAACAGTGATTTGCATTTTCACTGCTGCTGAGCCAATGCTCCCATGCACAGTGTCAGAGCCAAAGGTCTCATCCTTCAGCAGTGATGGTCAGCACAGCATTTTAGATGTGAAGCTGGTTTTATTTCTCCTAACATGGGCATCACTTTGTGTTTGCCTGTGTTGAATCTTACCTGCATCTCACTGGCACTCTTGGGTCTCTCTTAACTCTTGCTGACTCTCTCCCACATCCTCTCCACCTTGCCTAAGTTGCTCTCATCGGCAAACTTTGCAGAACTCCCTGCTCAGTCTATTTCTAGGACATTCATGAGCACAGCAAGCTGTGGAGGTCCCACCACAGGGCCTGGAGCACTTGCTCCAGTGACCTCTGCACTGCAGGAGGCCATTTGCTCCTTCAAGAACACACACGGAGAAGAAACACTCACAGCAAGTCACTGGCAAGAGCTATAGATGTGGTTTCTGAAGCTTTATCAAGCTTCCTTAAAAGGCACCTTGTACCAGTATACACTCTGCTCTGCATTAAATACAGTCAGACCAGTTCAAGATATCCCAAGATAAAGCTAAGTAAGGAATATCATATACTAGTGGCCAAGATGGGTGACTAATAGCAGTGCAGTGACACTTTTTCAAGGAGAAGGTCATACTGTGAATTCAGAACCTCAGATAAATTTACGTGACAGAAAAAAACATAGCCTGTTATTGACACATTTTCGGGAACTGATTAGGAGGAAAACAAACAGATGGTTTTCGTTCCAGTTACCTGGTTTCAGATGAGTCACCCCTGAGCCCACTTTTATGACAGTCCCGGATGCTTCATGTCCCAACACCATGGGATCCTTGACAACAAAATCCCCAATTCGACCGTGCTGCCAGTAGTGAACGTCGGAGCCGCAGATGCCAACAGAATGCATGCGCAGGAGAACCTCTGCCAGAAAAGCTGGGTAAGTTCCTTGTAGAAAAACCAACCTTCTTAGGCACTGGGAAAGCAGCACGTGGGCTGTCCCTGGGCCCCAGAGCAAAGGCCAAGCCATTATTGACACGTCCAAATTTACTGGCATTTGATACACGTGCCAGAATTGTGTGCACACGTTAATAGAGTGGCACATTCGTGAGCCACCTGCTGAAATACAAAACTATGCAATGATTCACAAAGCAAGAAGGCTTAAAATAGAGTAAGACAAAAGCTAATGTCAATAAAAAATATGGTCAACAAAATAATACAATTAAGGAGAGACATTATTATTGCTGGAGCAGGAATAAAAGAGCAAGTCCATTTAATTTTTCCTTCTCCCTAAGTTATGATTTCAGCCCTGGAGAGTTAGTGAATCAAATTTCTATGAGCCCATATGCCCATCCTATTAATGCTGTCCTGCATAAGATCATCTGACATGTCCCAAGAGCCATTTACTGTGACATACACGAACTGATGGAACAGGAAGCAAAAAAGCCACATAAAGGGGTTTATCTGTGACTGCTCCAGCTCTTATTTTCAGCTGGAAAAGCAGCAGCATGTTTCAGCCACGCAATCTTTTTTGGATAATATTGTACTTCCTCAGAAATATTTTATATTATCAAGGAGCAACAAAAGAGAATGAGAAAACAAAGAGAGAAGTAAAGAAAGCAGAGAGAATCAGTCATCTGTAGACCTACCATTGGGACCTGGTTCTGGGATTGGACGGTTTTCCTATGGAGAAAAGGAAAAAAAAGCATTTAGCTGCTTGTTCATATCCCTGGGAATATCTGTGGAAACTTAGCCCTGCTTAGCTCAGGTAAATCCATAAGCAGACAAGGTTTTTGGTTATGTCTGCTCCATAAGACACGGCTGTGCCACACGGAGCCTGCTCCTAAGCTCCCCTTATTTTCCATGCTCAGTAGAGTAACTCAGGCAGCTGTAGGAGTAAGCACACTGACAGCTTGTAAATCCACTCTCCAAATTATTTTGCAGTAAATTCCCTTCCCTGCCCAGAAAAGAGACACATACTAAATTTCTCTGCACTGAAGCAGCCCCAAGTTTCAGCTGAATCCTTCATCCATCCCACTGGCTGACAAAAAAAATCACCTTCTGTAACCAGGAAGATTCTGAACACCTGTTCTATAAAGTCTTAATATAGCAGTGCTTATATTATTATTTTAAATAATACAAAACTTTTTTACTACATAATCATAGAATAACAGAATCACAGAATGGTTTGGGCTGGAAAGGACCTTAAAGCTCATCTCATTCTACACCCTGCCATGGGTGTAGCCTTCCACTAGGCCAGGTTGCTTCAAGCCCCTTGAACACTTCCAGGGATGGGGCAGCCACAGCTTCTCTGGGCAACCTGTGCCAGGGCCTCACCAACCTGTGCCAGTAATACATAATTTATACATAATAATTTATACATAATGACTTATACATAATGACTTATACCTAGTAAGGTATACATCCACATTCTCTTGTAATTCCCATGGCACCTCTTTAGGGGATGAATGAGGAAATCAGAGTTAGAAAAGTGGCCCATATCACCCTTCTTCTCAAAAGGTCCACAGAGCGTTTGCCTTCACCAAGCTGACTCAGCTGCCTCAAAAGCCAAAGGAATAATCAGCATCAGAACAATACAATACCCACCCTGAGGATCATGTCTCTAAGAAAAGCCCCCAGAGTAGTGCCAACAATAAACCCTTAAAAATTAATTTGCTGCTCAAATTCTGAGGAGCTCTGTTCTGCATTTTAACTATTTAAATCCCAGCATATTCCTCAACTTCTATTTTGTACGACAGCCTTCTAAACATCATGGAAAGAAAAACTCTGGAAACACGTTCTCATACAACTCAATCAACTGAAATTTTCCATGTTCAGACCTACAATTTTTCTATGTGGGGGCTTTGTTTTGTTCCGCTGAGGAAACAGCCCAGAGCATTATTTCTAAAAGAGGTCTATCTAGATGTAACCTCTTTTATAGAAAATGCAACAAGCACAGGATCTGGTGACACACCACAGATACAGACTGAACAGAAAGTCCACAGTGAGAGACAAAGCCAACTCCTAGCTGAAAAATGTGTGTGTGTGAAAAAAAAAACCCACACTTTTTTTTTTTTCTGGCAATAACAACTGTGCCAAAAAACCCCAGACATCTTGGTGGAAAGTGAATCCTCCAGCCTGATTTGGAGAAAATAAGAGTGACCAAAGTGGAGAACACCAAAGATGCAAGTTCTGCTTCTTGTCTGTTGTTTACTGAGAAGTTCAGAAATGGTGACTTGTAAAGTAAATGTAGCAAATATTTTCTGTGAAAGATGACATAGAAAGGGAGGCCATAGTACAAGTATAAAACAAATAAATCCTCAATGGGCAGCAAAGAGGAGCCTGTGCAACTACCTAAGGGCAAGAGGAGAGTCAACAAAAACAAAGCAAACACGTTTCCACACAGCACTGGGATCACAGTGACTCTGCCCACGGGAAACACATCCAAGAATCAAGAAAGGTGTGGGAATTACGGGAAGATGGTGTCACCCAGCTTTGGGTATCAGTAACAGATAACAAGTTCAGAGTTCACTGCTGAGACTACTCCTGTGATCAGCAGGTCAATACAGCGAGCACCATCCACATTGGGGAAAGAAACTTCAGGGAAGTTCAGGAGGTTCACACAAGGTTCTGCCAGTGAGGCAGGAGGGTACTGGTGACCAGCTTTAAGGTCTCCAGCAGCACAAAGATCCAAGGAAAACTCACACATCTGGGTGTAAGCCAGTTTAGAGACCAGCAACACAGATGTGATGGAGCCAGTCTCCACCTTCACAAGTCACCTTTCTTAAAGCACAGGGGTTTGGAAACGTTTTCTTGAACTAAATGGACCACCTCAATCCTCAACCCATTTTGATTTCTTTTGGTAGTCAGGCTACATGAGATTGTAGTGAAAGTGCAGTTGTGTCAAAGGTGCCTGGGAGCCACCAGGAGCCACTCACCCACACGGCACAGCTCAGGCTTCGACAGGTGTTGCTTGAGCTGGGTGGGAATGGTAAAAAAATCAACCACTTCTCAGGTAATCATCCCCCAAACAAGGCATGTATCCAAAGCCTGTGTTCCTGAGAGCCCTTCTGCCAGGACTCTGTGTACAGAAAGCTGTCTGCCAATGTTTACCCGTGGAAATCTTCCTTCCCCCCTTTGGCACTCGCCAAGCTGGAGGACACTGCTCTCCAGCAGCGCTGTGGTGATTCAGCATCCAGGAAGAGCCAAGCATTAGCAGCCAGAGAAGCAGAATGAGCCTAAAAGTACTAAAAAAGTAGATAATAAAAGCCCCCCCTGTCCGGGAGGGCCCTCCAGCATTTGCTCCCCCTAAACCCTCCCTACTGCTGCTCACCTGGGTTTTGACAGTCCAAAGAAGCAACAACCACCCTCCACTCCTGCTCCCTGGGATCACCCATCTCAGCTGTGAGAATGACTAATTGCATTAAAAAAAAAAAAGTTTTTTGGGGATTCTGGGTTTCAGGGATAAAAGGTTTTCCACCCAAATGGAGTTGGCGAAGATCTCAAGATTGTGTCCCCTAAGAGCATTCTGCAGCTGAAACCTTTCCAAGAGTGGAAAAACAAAAAATGTACAGGATAGGACAGCAAAGTTGGCAGAACCAGCTAAAAATAGACCATGCTTCTGATACTGTTGCATCCTTCTGCTCACATGAATGAGTGTTATCTATGAATTTATTTCCCTTGCAAAAATGTTACACCTCCCAGGCACACGAGGGCCGGTGCATTTTTTTTTCCTGTCCGGGTCATTCCCCGTAACGCTGTGAAGAGCCCGAAGCGGTCACAGGCTTCCCCACCGAGGGGATGGGGGGCCCAGCCATGGGACACCCCCGAATTTGGTCCCCCGCGCCCCCCAGGTCACCCCGCAGCCATGGGGCAGCCGGAGCCCCGCTCCCAGCCTCACCCGGAGCCGGGAGGAACCCGGGGTGCCGGACATCCCCAGCGCCGCGGGCTCAGCCGCAGGCCCCGGGAGCCGCCCCCGCCCCGC
>VZRF01007651.1:287546-322340 GCA_013396875.1 Vireo altiloquus
GGGGGGGGGGGGGGGGGGGGGGTTGAAACCAAGAGAGCACCTAAAAAGGAATGTTTGAATCAGGCATGAGGGTCTGTGAATATGCAACATGCTGGGACATCTAAGGAAATGTATTCTGAGTTAGGGTATGCTCTTGGCAGCGTGCCAAGCACCCAGCCGTTTAACCCTTTGCTTTATTTCTGTCTCCTATTGTCCTGTTATTAAACCCTTTATTAAACCTTTTAAAATTTACCAGGAGAATGAATCTTGTTTTTCACATTTGCATACTCAGATTTGTGATTTCCACAGAAGCCATCCTCAGCCCCGACTTCCTTGCCCACCCCTGCTCTCAGCTCTGCCTGATGATAAGGCATGACACCTCATATCATCCCATCAATTAATATGATAACACAATAACACAATTGTCCCCAAGGAAACACCACTCAGGAAATAATTTGAAATGTCCTTGTGAGACAAATGTTTAGGGAACAAGTGCCAGATTTTTAAGAGCATGAAGGCATGTGTGTTTCCCCTTCCTGAGAGAGGTGGCTGTTCTCTGCCCTGTCCCCAAGCCTGGGGTGGGACAGGAGCACAGTGGCTGACAGTCCCTCCACGCTGTGTGTTCGTCCCCAGAGAAACAGAGCTCACAATCAAACTCTTCTGAAAACGAGCTTTGTCTGAATGGCAGTGGTGAGTCTGGGATAGGTGTTGATGGTTGACACTGGGGCAATGTGTCCACCTAATTTTTTGTGTATGCTTTCCCGGAAAACCCTGTAGCTCTGTGAGTCACGCTGGAGACTGGCAGGCTGTGCCAGGGCAGGGTGCAGACTGCAAGAGCCACCCAGGAGTTTGGTGGAGTCTGGGGTCAGGGTCATAACCCACAGAATCTCTGCTTCACTTTGTCACTAACTTCTGCTCTGTGTGCCCACAAACAGCCCTTCTCCCTTCTCCAAGGTATCTGCAGTTTTAAAACTGCTTTACAATCAGCAAGATCTTCTTGGTAATAATCTATTCTGTTGCCTCCCATACCACTTCCTTCCTTGCTCTGACATTGCCACCCCAAGAGCAGGCAAATCCCACCCTTCCATGTCCATGCACCAGCATCATTCTTTAGTGGTGTTGCTGTGCCCCACCTGTGTGCTGTGATCCTGCTGGCAACTTCATCTTCAGCCTCCATGGCAGCCAAGCACTGTCCCAGTTCCCCAGGCTCACAGGCTGCACATCGTGGACTGTCACTAGGAGCATTTGGACAACTCTCTCAGACACTTGAGGGGGATTCTTGGGTTGTCCTGTGCAGGGTTGGGAGTTGGACTGGATCCCTTCTAACTCAGCATATTCCATGATTCCATGATTCAGTGATCTACTTTTTGGTTCAAATCAGCAGAACAAGGCAATTCAGCTCAAGCTTTACTCCTAAAGGCCTCAGACACATAAGCATCAGTGCTGGTGTAGTCTGTATTTGCTCTTCCCCAGAGGAATATTTTCAAAATTATCCAAACCAGCTGACCCGTTTCCCCCACAGAGAGTTTAAACATCTTTTAAGAGTGACCAGAAATATCAGAGTAGCAGGAGATCCTAGAAAAGGAATAGAAGAGTGGGATGCAAGTAACTGAGAGAAGGATATGTAAATCAGTCCAAAATCCATGGGAGTGGGAGGTAAGGAAGGTGTACCTAGGAACACTCTATGGACATGAGCGTGTGTGTCCCTCTAGCCCCAGAACTTCCACTGAGCAGATTAGGTTTGCCCGTGTTTACCCAAAGGCTCTGCTTTGAGCAGCAGTGGGATTTCTGTGGGCAAGTCAGGGCACCTCAAGGCACATCTCTCCAAATACAAAACAAAGACTGCTGAATGCTTTCTTGGCATTGCAGTGGCATTTCCGAGGAACATCAATCCTTGAGCTCAGTTACTGGGCACGACTCAGGCCCCACACGGTTTGCGGGGCTGATATGGAGCTGGTTCACCCCAGTCCTCAGTTCTTTCTGGGATGGTTTTGTGGAACAGCTTGTCCAAGGCAAGGTGTCCATCCCTGCTTCTTTATCTCAGGGAGACGTCTCCTCTCCTTGAATCTTTCCTCACGCGCTCTGGAGATGCTGTTCCTCACTACCCTAGCAGTGCCTCCACCATTTGGCTTTTCTTCTGGGACTGTTCCAAAATGCTGCCTTGCATCCTGCCTCATTCATGCAAGCCTGTGCTGGGAGGAAGAGACATGAAATTAAATGGAAGTGTTTACAAAAATACTGTTTTCCACAGTCCACTGAACAATGCATTCAGTGTAGTGGCTCAGGGATGTTTTTACCCCGAACAGCTCAGCCCAACTCTCCCCTTTCTCATCCTGACATTGTCTTTGATCAGTCCCTCTCCATCCTTGGAGATGCAAAGTCTAACATTCATGCCTAAAACTTTGCCCAGAAAGGAAAAGCCCATAGTTCTGATTATTTATACTAAGAACATGAGAAAACCTCTTGTTTTTTCAGTGTTCACCCCAAAGTACCTTCTCTGAGTGTCACCAGCATTTGCTTCCACTTTCCAGCTCAAGAACCTTCCGTGCATGGCAGCTTTGCTCTGATCCCATACACAAACACACTCTGCTGGGAGATCACCTTTCTCTTCACCACAACATATTTGTTTTAGAAACGCAGAGTTTGCTTACTGGCTTGGGATTTTTGTGTCTGTTTGTAATAACCTTTTTTAAGAATACAAATAGATTAAAAAGAAGTTATTATCTTCCAGTTTTGTTTTATATAATGCTTTTTTTTAAGGGCAGTCAAGAAGAGAAGAGAAGAGAAGAGAAGAGAAGAGAAGAGAAGAGAAGAGAAGAGAAGAGAAGAGAAGAGAAGAGAAGAGAAGAGAAGAGAAGAGAAGAGAAGAGAAGAGAAGACCAAGAAGTGCTCGAACAGTGCAGAAAGGTTTAAACCTTCTGGAAAACATTGTCTGCATTCAGTGTCATATATTTAATCCCTAAAATAATAGATATTTTTCTTTTTAGCTAGAAACTTTTTTAAAGAAAAAATATCTGTTCATCCTTTTATCATCAATTTATTGAGTGATAAATGACTACTGACTGTGGCCTGAGAGACCAGTCACCAGCTTACCCCTCTCCCTAAATTGCAAGAAACAGGGAAAGTTTGAGGTGGAGGCAATTCTGGAGGTCTCCAAGGATGAAGAGATCCCCTCACCACTGCTCCATTCACTTTGCCACTCTCAATGTAAATTTTTTTCCCTTGTGTCCAGCTGGAACTCCTTCCATCTCCCTACAAGGTTTCTCCCCCGCCACAGTCTCTCTCCATCAGAAATTAAAAATAATAATTTTAAACCGTTAAATGCTAAGAGAGGATTTTTAGTCTTCATTAAATGCTAACATAATATTTAAGGTTCCACCACCACATTTTTTTCACCTATATTGGATATAAGCTTTCCATGTCTGTTAAATAAAGCCAGATCCATCATAGGAACTCAGCATGTCATCCCAAGAGATACGCTGGAACTTTTGGATCTGTGGCAAGGACAAATTTTTCATAATTGGCTTTTTTTTTTTTTTTTTTTTTTTAATAAAAGAAACCAAGACAATAGGCACAGTGGTCTCTTGGATTTCCAGGTAAACCTTTTCTAGGTAAATATTAAGGAAGTAGGTCCATGTCAAAATGCTCTGTTCAAAGCCAGTTACTGCATTTCAGGAAGTACTGGCACAGCCAGACTGATTCACATGAGAAAAATTCCTCTTCAGTTCACAAAAATTGTCCCTAAAGAGGCAACTACCTACAAGTGTCAACTTCCATGGAAAAGCAATATTTCCTTGCTGATTCCCAGCCCACATTGAAGTGTTACACCAGAGGGGCAACCTAAAATAGGAGTATTTTACAAAACTTCAATCAAATTTTACCCTGTTTGGTCCTTATCAGCATTTTAATGTGTTCAGGTCACAAAGGGAAGGCTGGGATAGGATCACAGAATTATGGGATCATTTAGGTGGGGAAAAGCCTCTGAGGTGATCAAGTCCAACCACTCCCCCAACACTGCTGTGTTCACCGCTGAACCATGGGCCCAGGTGCCACACCCACACACTTCTTGAACATTTCCAGGCATGGTGACCCCAGTACTGCCCTGTTCCTGTGCTTGACCATCCTTTCAATGAAGAAATTTTCCCTAATATCCAATCTAAGCCTCCCCTGGTGTGACTTGAGGCCATTTCCTCTCATCCTGTCCCAGTTCCCTGAGAGCAGAGCCTGATCCCCATCCCCCCCGGCTGCCCCCTCCTGTCAGGGAGTTGTGCAGAGCCACAAGGGCCCCCCTGAGCCTCCTTTTCTCCAGCCTGAGTCCCCACATCTCCCTGAGGTGTTCCTGGTGCCCCAAACCCTTCCCCATATTTCCTCATTACATCCACGTGGGATTTGGGAAGCAGAGGTACAGCTGCAGGTCGGGCAGGAGAAGCTGTGGGAGGCTTTTGTGACGTGAGGGTTGTTATCAGGTGTTTCTCACCCCATCAGGGGCCCTGCTGAGCTGAGCTGAGCACTCCTAAGTGACACTGAAGGCTCAGACTGTCTGCCTTGGCAGAACTTGTTCCCGAGGAAAGGAGTCGGGATCAGTCCGTTGGCATCCACCTGCACCAGCAGGCACCTTCGGAAAGGCCACACAGGGTCACCCACTAGTGCAGAGACTTCCTGGGGGCATTGGTAGGCACGAACCAGCCCCTGGCCGGGAGGAGGTGGCAGATGTTTGGAGCTAGGCAGCCATAATGCTTCTTACTGAGGGAAGAATGATCCAGCTCAGGCTGACACCGGGGACACCGTGGACACAGAGTCGTTGACAGCTTTTCCCAGACATTTGCAAGGATCAGGCTCTCCTGCCAAAACCTTGCTCGTGAACCTTAAGGGTGACAGATCCCCGAGAAACTCCAGCACATTCTGAGAGACTCCAGTTGGGGGTGGGCAGGTCTTGCTGTCTTTAGCAGCAGAGAGGGAAGAGCACTTGTAGCTGTCCCATGAGGGGGACCATGTTGTCACCCACAGACCGCTGAGCAACCAACTCAGCCCTCAACTGAGTCAAGGACAGTGAGAGGACAAAGGGCCGAGGGAAGTGATGGAAACACATCAGTGGTGGGACCAGCCTTCCCTGAGAGTCAGTAATTGCTGCAGCAGCCATTGGCTTTAACATGCTGGCACAAGCTGGCAGTCTCCCTTTGCCTGCTGAAACTCCCGACCTGGGTGAGCAGTATGGAGACCCAGGAGAGATTCAGGAGGTCCCACTCACTCCTGGCACCCAGAGGAGCATGAAAGGAATGTGTCAGCCACAATGAAGCCCAGCAGGTAAAGCCCAATGGACAAAACCCAGGGATGATGCCCAATGGATGAAGCCCACGAGGCAAATCCCACCCGAAGAAGCCCAGGAAATGAGACATGCTCTGCCATACCTAGGGAGAATGGGAAATGGAGGGAATTTGAGAGCTCTGGGTTCCCATAGCAGGACAAACACTCTGGAGCCTACAACCCATCTGCATCCCAGAGGAAAAGCTGCGATTTCTCCTGATCTGAGTGCCCCCGACCAAGAGAGCTGGACATTTTGATGTATTTGGAGATCCTTCCATGTTTTTATCAGGCTCTGGTGTTCCCCTGTCCCAGGGGTTGCTGCAGCTGGTTCTTCTTGGTCTCCTGCCTGCGCTGGGCTGGGACTGCAGCAGTGGCTTCTTCTCCCTTTGGGCATCCCAGCTTGTCCTGGGCTAATGTCCCAGTGCCATCTGCCGTCTGTCCTGACACACCGCGGGTGACGGTGCTGCTCCTGCCCATCGGGCTCACTTGCCAAAGGAGCTGCACAGGTTGCCCAGTGCCCCGCCGGGGTGGCTCCCGTGGCGGCTCCCGTGGCCCGTACGGGTAGAGAGCCGAGTGTGTCATGGCTGTGTCATCACAGAAGGCATCATATTTCTTCTTTTTGAGATAAATGAGTAATACCAGGAGCTATGCATGGGAGAGGCACCCAGAAGAGGGACAGCTCCAGCCTCAGGGCATTCCCAGGCTCAGCTGGAACAAGCCAGGACCGGCCTAAGTGGTGATAGTCCCACCTCAGTCCGGTTGGACTATGAACAACACCCCCCACCCTGTCCCATCCCAGCTCAAATTCAGTGTATTTTTCATAACAACACTGTAGCGGACCAGAAAAATTAAAACATTTTCCTCTATTAACTTAATATAGAGATTCTTTGTCTAAAGTATCTCTACTCTCCCCGTCCCAGGGAGGAGAAGGTGCATGACAGAATGCACGCGTGTTTCCTCCACTGTCCCGAGCTGCACAGTGCTGTTGAGCTCCTTCGGGCAGTCCTGGTTTCCTGTGCTCAGGTCTCGGATGCCACCTCCTGGCTTTCCAGCTAAACTGTGCATGTCGTGACAGCGCAGACAGAGAGTGCATTTCTCATCACACCATCCCAAATAACAACGCTGTTAAAGCCTGACTGGGTCAGAGCAGCTCTTGTTCTTTGCAAATCTGACCCGATACCGTGTATTTTTGAATTGCAGTGGAAGCACCTCCTGTAATTAATAACCCTCAGGATCCCATCGCAGCAGGACAAGATCCCCTTGCCTCCCAAGGTCCCTCTGGGATGTCATCTGTCACTTTGGGGGTGGGACCTGGCACCCCTCACCTTTCCCTAACAGTTATTTTTTGGGTGTATTTTGTTACATGATCCCTGTGCCATCCATTGTTTATCACCTGTGTCTTTCCATGGGGGACTGGGGATGTCAATTCCAAGTCTGTAACAGACTTGTTGCTGGGTTAGGGAATAATTCAACAAGTAGGTGTTCGGCAGGGGAGAGCAGAGGTATTTTTGGAGCTGTGAGCGTGTGGTCATATCCAAGCAAAACTCCTGAGAGGGAGCTCTGTGCAATAAGGAAGTCAGAACGTTGTCTCCTTCCTGCTTGGTGTCCATCATTCCCTACCTCTTCCTGCCCTCCTGGTGATATTTCAGGCCTGGCCGAGCCTGCTTGTACACCTGCCAGCCCAACCTGCCTCTTCCAGAGGTGCTACCAAATTCATCCATCATTATCTGTCTCTGCCAGTCATTTTATCTGGCCATGTGCCATGGGCTGGGGCCCCACAGACGTGTGATGCTCCCTGACCACAGGAGACCTGCTCCTCATCCTCATGGGGGTGGACAACACACATTTGCCAGAGAAATCCCAGCAACATTGCATGAGATGCGGCTTCTTGCCACAGCTCAAATCCTGTGTTCAGCTTTGGGCCCCTCATGACAATGAGGGGCTGGAGCAGGTCCAGAGAAGGGAACAGAGCTGGGGAAGGGGCTGGAGCAGCAGGAGCAGCTGAGGGAGCTGGGAAGGGGGCTCAGCCTGGAGGAAAGGAGGCTCCAGGGGGACTTTGTGGCTCTTCACAACTCCCTGACAGGAGGGGGCAGCCAGGGGGGGGTCGGGCTCTGCTCCAAGGGAACAGGGACAGGATAAGAGGAAAAGGCCCCAAGTTGTGCCAGGGGAAGTTTAGGTTGAGTGTTGGGAAAAATTTGTTCCCTGAAAGGGTGGCCAGGCAGTGGAAGGGGCTGCCCAGGGTGGTGGTGGAGTCACCATCTCTGGAACTGGTCAGAGATGTGGTGCTTGGGAATGTTGGTTTAGTGGTGGACCTGGCAGTGCTGGGGAATAGATGAACTCAGTGGTCTTAGAGGGCTTTTCCAACCTAAAAAAATCCGTGACTCTATGATTCCTGGAAATCAGTAGGGAGCAGTAGATGCTAAAACCTGCTGCAGGATGGAGCTGGGGCTCTCTGAGGCATTTCCTCACAGCTGTGGCCATTGTTCTCTGCCTGATGGGCAAACAACTGGCAGGTCATCAGTGATGTTCAAAATGACGTCTAGCCATGACAGGCTTCTGCCTGAGAGGGGACAGGAAAGGGGACGGTGGCAGCAGTGCTGGCACAGACCAGCAGATGGAAATTGCTGGGGTTTGATCCTTTACAAAAGCCCTTTGAATTGTTCTTCATTGCATTTCCCAGAGAAATGGGCAGAAAGCACTGATCATCACCCACATGACTGAGCTGCATCTGGGGACCCTTAACCATCAGCAAAGGTGTGTGGGACATGAGGGGAGAATCAGCTCTGTGGGATGCTCCTGACTCAGAGACAGGAGCTCCTGTGACCAGCACATCCCTGGATGAAGGCTGGTGTGAGATAACCTGAACCCCTTCCTAACTCTCTGGTTGCAGAAGGGACAGAGTTTTCGATCTGGCCCCCCTGGCTGGCTACGAGTGTGTCAAATCACCTCCAATAGGAGCAGCTTGCATCACAACAGCTGGATTTTCTATTCCCAAAGTGGTCCTTGCCTCAGTGCCCAGACCACACGCCATGGCAGAGCACAGCATGTTGGGGAGAAAAGAGTCCAAAGCTCCAAAATGTATCTTTTGTCCCACCTTCAAAACAAGGAAAATAGAGGGAGTTTCCACTAAAGTGTAAAATGATAGCATGACAAAAGCAGCCTTTTTCCCCTATGTTTTTTCCCACCTCTTTGTCATCACGTTCTCTATTCCCTGGTAGGTTTGTCCTTTGGCTATTATCCAACATGCCCCGGCACCACAAGGACCAAAGGTGCCATGAACTGCACCCTTTCCCTGGTGATGCTAACAGCTCATGCCCCACACAGAGCTTCCCTGCACCTAGAGCTTAATCCTGTCTGGGGATGTGGATATTTTGGGGGCATTCCCTGTCCCCAAACCACCTCCCAGAGCATCCCTTTGAGTAGGACCCCATGGGGAGCAGCCAGGGCGGGGCCGGGGCAGTGCACACGAGGTCGGTCCGGGGCACACTTGTGGCCACACGCCTGCGCCGGGCTCGCTCCGGCTGGGGAAGGGACGCCCAGGGACCCTCGGAGCAGACGTGACCTACTTTAGCTATGAGGCGAGCGGGTCCCAGTGTAAAAGCTTAATAGAGCTGGGCGTAAATTATTCATGGCCTGGCCATGTTAATGCATGTGCTAAAGGCTTTTTAAAGAAAAAAAAAAATAAAAAAAGAACAGGAAAAAGTCTGCTCTATAATTTAAAGCCTTGCACGCTCGCAACACCAGGCCCCGCTGCTCTCCGGGGCGTTTCCGCTCAGGTGAGCAGAGCTGAGAGATGTGGACAGACCCAGCAGGGAAGAGCTAGCCCACTAGAGCTGGGATTGGGGCTGGAGCCAGGATGCAAGCAGGAGCCTGGGCAGGGGGTGGGGGGAATCCCATGGGAAGGGGCTGGCGGCCCTGCTCTGGTGCGGGCAGCCCCACAGCGAGTCACTTCCCCCAGCAGCAGCACTCGCTCAAGTCCATTCCCAGGCATGGTGGCCAGCAGAGCTATTTTTAGACCTGCCTTTTTCTAATTTTTTTCCTTGCTTTTACTCAGCGCTGCACTCAAAGCCCCAGGGAGAGAGGAAAACACTGATCCCTGGGGCGGGAAGGTGCGTGGGAGGCCTCTGGAGTGCCCCAGCACAGGGGTCAGTGAGTTAGGCCATGGGGACTACTGAGGCACAGCAGGGAGAGCCCCAGCCCCCGCATGGAGATTCCCAGCGGGACAACCATCCCCAGCCCCAGGACTGCTGTTCCCACAGCTGCTTTAGTGGGTACAGATAAGGCCACAGAAAGGTTTGGGCAGCCCAGGCACCAGAGCAGGAGCTGGGCGGGCGCGAGGCAATGCTCCAGCCACAGAGAACATTTGCCTTCTATGGAGATCTCCTTCTGCACTGCTGGCACGGAGGAGAGGCCCTCAGCCTCCACAGACACTGGGAGGGGGAACAAAAACACCCAAAAAAGCTCAGGGCTGCCCTTGCAGAGGCCTCCAGCAGAGCTCAGCACCACCACCTCCCCAACAAGGGGACTTGCCCTTCTCCCAGCAGGGTAGGGAAGATCCCAGCTCCTGTCCTTAGCTGCATCCCAAACCAGCCCACATCCTTCCAGCCTGGGAAGTGGGACCAGAGAGGGGCCAGGCTGGGCCTGAGGCATCCCACACCATTCCCACAAGAAAACACCCAAGACCACAGAAAAAGTCACAGCAGCCTCTGGGTTTTTAAGGTTTGTTTTTTTCTTTTGTTGCATTTCATATATTATCCAGTTTCACATTCTCATAGGATCAGCAATTATAGAGCAACTTATTCTCAAATCTTTTAATACAAGCGAGACAGCCATGGTCAGATAATACTTAAAGCACTTCAATACCAAGCAATAAGATGCTAAAACAAAAATTGCACAATTTCTTGTTTACTATGCCTGACTGAATCATTGGTACAGAAGACAACCCTTCTTTTTCAAGCTTTTAACTAAACATTAACTTATCTTACAGGATTACAATTTCTCTTTAATAATAATAATAATTAATTGCACACAAACACACAAATTCTTTATGATGCATAAATATTTCCTTATTACACATGGTACAAAAATACTCATACTTTTTTTTTTGTTCGGTATTCCCATAAGGATGGATGATTATTTTGCAGGACTGGATGCTCTCCAATCAGAAGGATGTGGGGGAAAAAAAAAAGAGGTTAGATATTTTACAGTTGTTCTATATATAGAAGTCTAAAGAAGAAAAAAAATAATATAATAACCCTGACTTTAAAACCAGAGCAGAATGGATGAGAAAAAAAAAACAACCCAGTGCATTGTACTTTTGAAAAAAAAAAAAAAAAAGGAAAAAAAAGCATTTTTCAAATTTTTCTGGTCGTCCTGAGGAGGGGAGGGTGGAGGTGGGAGAAGGGGTGAGACAAGGACAGTTAGTATTTCTCAAAGCCAAGTCTTCACCGAAGCAAGAGGAAAACCTTGATGGATCAATCCGTTGGGCCAAGACCTGTTGCTAACGGTTACACAAACGCTAGAACAAACAAACTTACACTCACACAGACACAAGTTAAGTGTTTTAATTCATGCCAGAAAACATGCAAAACCCATTTTGCCTTTCGATTCCTTCAGCCGAGCTGCCCCCGGGGCAGGGTGAGCCCGGGGAAGCCCAGGACCTAGCCCCCGGCTGGGTTTCAGTGCAGCCGGATGGCAAAGCTCGGTCAGGGAGGAGGTCCTGGGGATGGCTTGAGGGAGGGACGGAGGGATGGACGGAGGGAGGGAGGGATGGAGGCAGCGCACAGCCCATGGCTGGGGCCGCGGCGGCGTCACGGTCCGGGGAAGGGGGTGGTGGTAGCCCCAGGGGCAGCGTGGCGGGGCCGGGCGCGTTGTCTGCTGGCCGCAAACCAAACCCAGAGGAGTCGGAGCAATCGTCCCTGGCACATCCCTCTGCAGAGAGGCAGGGAGGAGGAACACAAGCCGAGGAGAGACACTGTGGGAGAGGAGCACGGTCAGCAGGGCCAGCTGGACCTGTGTCCCAAGCGTGTCCCACGGCCCCCTCCCCACCCCAGTGCACAGGGGGTCTCCCTGCTCCCATCACCCATCTGGGAAACCCAACCACATCCTTGGGTGGGTGCGTGGGGCTGAGCCCAAGCTCCCGTCCCTCCTCTCCACGAGAGTCCAAGGAGCCCAAGGAAGAGCAAGACAAAGACCTGACTCCAAGAGTAATTAATTACTTACTAACGAACTAACAAAACTGACGAGACTTCCATCCTTGCTGAGTAGCTTCAGAGGGAGGATACCAGCGCATCTGGAAAAGAAAGCCATGGCAGAAGTCCATGATCCAGGATTACCTCAACCAGAGCACAAACCTTCAGCTCCTTCAAGCCATGAGCAAGGCCCATGGAGCAAAGAGGTCTCTAGCATGGGAAAGGAGGCTCCAGGGTGAGCTCCAAATTCTACTTCAGTAGCTCCACTCTCAGCCAGCCAAAGGAGGCACTTCATGACCATGCATTCAAACCAGACATCCTCTACAGGACACATACAGAGGAAGAAGTGGCTCATCCACTACAGCAGAGGCCCCCAGAGTTTTCCAAGCTCCAACCCTGCTACCAGGAGTGGCTCTAGGCAAACCACACCATTGGAAGAACATGGCAGAGCTACAAATCAGTAAGACTTGGAAGCTTCCCTGGCAGGTGCTTGCTGCCACATCTATTTCTCAGACCTGTTCCTTGCCAAGGAAGGGCCTGGATGGGGACCTAACAAGCAAACAAGGGACAGTAACCGAACAGATACTTTCCAGCCCCTTAGGAGACACAGTGAGCTAGCAGCGTCCAGCCCCACAGCCTCGGACATCCAGATGATCCCATTTGGTCAGCAGGGCCAGTGTGTCTGGCTGGGCTGCATCAGCAGCTCTGTGCCTGAGAGCAGCAGGAGACAAGCCCATGCCACTTGACTGAGCATGGATTCAGCAGCTGGAGCAGCAACTGGAGCTCGGTCCTGCTGCTGGAGCACAGCAGCCACCCTCCGCTCCTCCCTCTCCAGCTACCAGGAGAGAAGCACAGCTTCAGTATGTTCAGGGCTCTGGGAACCAGCACAGGGATGGACTCGGCTCTAAGACAGGGAGAAAAGTGGCAGAAAACCCCCTGAAGCTCCATGTGAGCCATTTCCCTTGTCCCATTCATCCTGGCACAGCTATCCTCTCACCCACACAAGCCTGGCTAGATGCTCCTCTCCCAAGCACTTGCAGAGACGTGCAGCAAACTTCCACAACCTTGGCACTGCTGCCTGCAGTATCCAAGTCCTCCCCCAGGCCAGGAACTGCAGCCACATGAGCTGTGGGTCTTGAGTGCCTCTCCAGGAGATGGCTCCTGAAGAAGCCCTGCCAGTCTGCAGAAGCTCTGTCCTCACAGGAGCCTCTCATCAGCTCAGAATAAGGCCAGTTTAGACAAGACTTGGAACAACCTGGTCTAGTGGAAGGTGTCCCTGCACATGGCATGGGAGTGGAATGAGATTGATTTAGGGTCCCTTCCAACTCAAATCACTCCATGGTTCCATAATCTGCTGGACACTTGCCAGACACCTTCACAAGGCAAGCAGGTGCCACTACATCAGCTCCCAGCTCTCCCCATACCACACTTCATGGCACAGCATCCAAGCTAGTCCAGCTGTGGCAATCAAGGGCATGGACATTATCAACACCCTCCTCCCCAGTGAGGGGTCCCATCTAGTGCCAGTACCAAAGTACCATGCACAGCAAGTTTTCGCTTCTCCTTTAGCCTGGGAGAGAAACCTTTGCTGCCCAGCCAGGGCCACCACACTGTACACAGACACCACCCAGGAAGGCTTGGAATGGGCAGAAGTATGACTTGACAACTTACAGGGCCACTACAGCAGCTGCAAGAGCAAGGACAGGAGTTTCTTGCTCCCCCCAAGCCCCATCACCAGGAGGTGCTTGCTCAGCAGAGCCACATCTAGTCTGCAGTCGTCCTCCCTGGCCAGTGTCTCCCATTCCACACCCCTCCCCTCGACAGCTGGAAGCAGTTTCCTCCTGCCCGGCAGCAACAGGAAACTCCCCCTTCATTCACAAGGCTGTGCGTGCTTAACCCCGAGAGCCTCCTCCATCCCACGCGAGCTCGGCCAAGCAGCACAGCCGGGCCATACGTGAGCCAGTACAGCCCAGCCTGTGGCCCTCCATCCTGTCCCCAGAGCCACCTTGTGGCCCACCTGCAGAGCCTCAGCACCTCCACTTTCAATAGAAATCCCGGTTTTGTCTTAAAACATGCACTGTTTGTAGCTCTGGTGCCAATAAACCATCACTGCAATGGACCACCCCTCCTTACCTTCCTCCTGCAGGTCTCCACTGCTCACACACCAAACCCACCCAGCCTGAGCCACCATGGCCCCACAGACCACTAGCCCAGCCCTGCACTCAGAGAGGCTCAGCCTGGAGCTCCAGCAGGAGCTTCTGCAGACGTGACAATCCTGGATATAATCCAAGGCTCTGACATGCTAGCAGAGTGAGGGAATGACCTGCCAGGTCTTTCAGCCCACAGAATGATTAAGGGTTTGATGGGACAAGGCAGGAACTCAGTAGGAGGGATGTTCCTGAAGCTAGCAGAAAGCATTGGAAGCAGCGGATCAGAGGCAGCAGATAGCCAAGAGGACACTCTCTAGGCACCTGCCAAGGCAGTTTTCTCTTCACACCCCTCAAAATACTACAGCCGTCAGGGAGGAAGCTGAGAACTTAGGGAGATGTCCAGCACTGGGTGAAGAAAGCATAGCAAGAGAGGCTTTTACTGGAAGAGACACAGTTGTTTCTGGAGAGGCATTAGCTCACAGTTGGAAGCGAGTCTGGTCACACCACTGAAACATCTCCCGCTCGCAGGGACGAGGCAGCCACTGTCAGCCAACTGCAGCAGCCTCGTGCTGCTGCCTTCAACATCTGTCCCAGGAAACAGCTGGAGAGGAGAAATGTGGGCCTCTGCTTGCCACCTCCCAGAGGCCAGGAACCTCTCCCTTTCTGCAGCACAACACCAGCAGCTGCCTAAAAATCACAACAGAATTATAAGTGGGGCAGAGAAACACCCCATCAGAGCTTCATTCTCCTTTGTCAAAACCTCCTTTGTCTCTCCCAGTTGTCCTCAGAATTTAAGTATCCAATTGCTCGCTATCCTCATGGAGAGCAAGTCCTTCAGAACGAAAGAGGGGAAGCAAGGACGAAGTATGCAAGCATGTTCCTCCTGAGACCACCACTGGTTTGGAGGACCTGCCTTTCCTCCTTAGTTACCTCTAGGTCTGCAGCCAGCCCCAGCAACCCTTGGAGCTCCGATCTATCTCTACAGCTGGAATGGTCTCCAGGGACCAGAAAGACTCCCGGTGCAGGCAGGGACAAAGCACTCCTTAGGCTCCCAGGAGCTGGTAGGATCCAACTAACACGTCCAAGAGTTGCATCTTGCTGCCAAGCTGCTGGAGCGCAGAGCAGCATCTTCACTGGTGCTGCTGAGATCCTCATATCCTCAGCCTGGTGAGCCACGAGCACCTCGCAGGCAGTGCCGCAGGTCACCGGGTGTGAGCCCCGGGCAGCCCCCGCTGGCAGCTGGTGAGAGCTGCTCTGCTCCAGCTGGAAATGCAGCCCATGGGAATGTGACCCAGGCAGGCAAGGACAGGACAGGCAGCACAGGCACCACCTGGTGTGTGCTGGATGCACCTACTTGAGGGCCCCTCGGGGCTGGTGTTGGTAGACAATGAGGTGTGGGACCAGAGCAGCTCAGCCCATCACAAGGAAAACCAGATGCAGTTGGATCGAGCACATGTATCTCCCCAGGCAGCTCTGGTGAGGGAGAGCTGGAGGATCAGCACATCATCCCACAGCAGGGCAAGGAGCATGTGGGAAAAGACAGGCATTGATCTGTCCTCTTCTCTAGGAATGTTTTAACAGGCATGCAGCCATCCATCAATCCAGTGCCTTGCACCTCTAGGGCTCAGGGAGACACACACCTCTCTCAGACTGCAGCAAACAAGCATTTCCCCTTTTCCAGCAAGTTGTGCTGCTTTCTTTTGGATTGAGCCAGCCAGGGAGAGCACCACTGCTGGCCACAAGTCTCTCCTGATGGCATCTCAGTCCCGTTCACCCACCACTTAGTGAGGACAGCTGCTCCGGAGCATGCTCTGCATGGAGGATGCTCAGAGCATCTCCTGCCTGCTTTTCCCTGGCTAGGAGGGAACTGCTGGCTTGGGGTTGCTTGGCCAGCTATGCCACCACTAAGTCACTGTAGTTTAGGAAGTTACCACAATCACCAACATCTTGAAGAGGCTTCACATCTCTGGGAAGCATAGAGCTTGCCCAGAGAGAAATAATCCTGGGAAGTCCCTACACAACAGCACCAACAAACAGGCAACAAGTTATTAGGGACAGAAAATTCATCCCTGTCTCCAGTCTAGGGAGGGTTTGTCCACTTAGCTGTGAGGGGTTTGGAGTACTGACCTCTGCTTTCATCAATGGGATCAGACTCAACCCAGTGCTACGAAGTCCCAAGGTCCTTCCAGGCTCTTGTACAACCACAGAGCCATGATCCAGGGCTGCTCCCTCCATCCACCACTCATTGGGACAGGTCCCAGAACCAGAGACCCACCTCTGCCATCTCCTCAAGGTCTCCAGTGGATGCTTCGAAGGAACCTTGGGCAGCCCACTCCCAAAAAGACCGGCATCTCTGTGCTCTCAGGCCTTGACCTGGTTGCCTGCCTTGGAAGCACCTACCAGGGCCTCCAGGGCTCCAGGTACCCAACACATCAGCTGTGTCTCCAGCAGCACCATGTGGTCATGTTCTCATAAGCCAATCCTGCATCCAGCCCCTGCTTCCCAGGGCAAGTCCTGCCCAGAGCAGAGTCCTGTCCTCATGGGTGCTGCCACAGCTAGAAGCATCTCCTTGCAGAAGAGCTCAAGGACCGTGGATAGCCCTGGCATTCCCTGCTGCCCACTCAGAGCCTGGCTTAGAGGCACCCCAAAACCAGTGGTTCCACCTCAGAGAGGCAACGCAGCCCAACTCACTCCCACCAGCAATGGATGGACCTGTCTACCAGGACCAAGCAGAACAAGACAAGCTGTATCATTTGTCTCTATGCCTGCATCAAGCTCTTCCCATCTTCCCAGAAGGCCAGCTCTGCACATCTTTTCACCTCACAGCTTTCCAAGGGCAAAGGCAGACCTGGGCCCTCATCTTTGGTGGCTTCTTTTCCCATCATCACTTCCACAGAGAGAGGAAAAAAACTTTGCTCAGAACCACTGCAGGGAGAACTGAACCAGGGTTTGTTTCCTTCAGTCAAACATCAGCCGTCCTCCTGCCAACCAGTCCCAAGCCCTTCCCTCTTCCCAAGTTCCCAGTCTCCTACACCGCTCCCCTCTCTCCCAGGCTGCCGATTCCCTCCATTACAGCTCACACGATCTGTGTCCTGCCTGTGACTTCAGGCTGCAAGAGAGAAGCCAATCTCCAGGTAGGACCTGTCTCCATTTCCATTACTGGAGAGGAAAGAGGTGAGATTAGACCCATGATTAAGGGCAGGGTCTGTCCCGGTATGCGATTCTGGAACAAAGTGACCGGCAAGTGATGTTTTCTAAGGTGCCCACTAAAATTTAGTTGTGTGCTATCACTACCACGTCACTCACCTCCCCCACCGTGTGCCAGGAGTGAGGTCAAGGTGTATTTCTGGTTGCCCTCGAAGGGTCAAAGTTGGGGAGAAACCAGGTTTCTTTCAGGCCGAGTGGCAGGATGGTCTCTGCCCCGGCTCAACCGGGCTGCTCCCCTCCCACCGGCGGGGCCTGGCCGAGCCTGGCTCAGCTGGGAGGAGCTGATGTAAGATGGTGCCATGCTGTGTGCGCCATGTCATGTGCTGCGAAGTTGGAGATGTGGGTTAGAAAGAAGGCCTGGCATCTCATTCCCCAGGCTCTGGTGGGTGGGTAGCGTGAGGCCCATGCACTGGGTTGCCAAGGAGATACGGGCTACAGAGATGGGCAGAAGCTTGCAAATCCCACGGTGCACCTTGGAGGAGAGATGGTTACCTTACCAGTCTTTCCAGACGTGGCTGCCATCATGCTTAACACTTCTAGGAATGGACCTGTAGTACAGCCACTCCACTAGCTGCAATAAGGCATCACTAGGGCGTCCCATCTCCAGGGACAGCTCTGAGCTTCGGGGCTAGCCTGCGCTGGCATCATGGCTGGAGTTCACTAGGGACATCAAAGGAGGGATTTGAGAGAGGGTAGGAGGGAGGGAAGGCAGATGGGACAATCTTAAAGTCAGCAGTGTCCCCCGTGGGGCAGAATCAGGCCACAGTCACAGCTACAGCAGCCTGGTGCCTGCCCATAACATCATGGAGGCATGAACATGCCAGGAGCAGCACCCATCAGTCTTGGCTGGGAGTGGCTTACCAAGGGTTCCCGAGGCCAGACTAGCCTCTCACCACCTCCTGCCCCTCATCCCTCCTGCCAGCCCTCTGGGCAGCTCTTCAGTAGGCCAGGCCACCTCCTTTTCCCCCTTGCTGAACTCAGCACTGCAAGAGGATGAGCCCTTCAGGTTTAAATCTCTTGTGACAAGATCTTGGTTTAGCTACAGCCTCCAACTTCTTGCCTGCCTCAAGGCTGATCCCTACGGAGCTGCTACAGCTCTGGCCATCCCGATGGACGCCCTCCAGCCAACACCAGCCCACCAGGAGGAAAAACTGTGACTATTCTGAGCCCACCACATGAGTGAGCCAGCCCCTCCCAGTGAGGGCAGAGGGCTCAGCACTCCCAGACTAAGGGCACAGCTTTTAGCCCAGTTTGTGAGCAAAAGTCATCTCCCTGTTGTGCTCTACCCTCAGCTCTGCAAAGGACAGGGCTCCAGCCCAGAGCTGCCAGTACGAGTAATGTTTAACCCCACTAAATTTTATTGGTAACGTATCCTGTGCCAGGACGTGCCCCTGCAGGGTCAGCACCAGCTCAGCACAGCCAGGAGCAGCTGGGACTGCCCAGTGGCCTCTTTGGGAAAAAGCTGGGTCCAACCACAGCCTGGAGGGGCTGCACTGGCTCCCTAAGGTTTGGTGGTCCATCACCACCCATGGACCCCCTTGGGCAGGGGGCTCTACCTACACAGGGAGCTCCTCAGGGTTTTATGGTGAGACCAGACAACCTCTTTGGAAACCAGTAGCTCACCAGCTGGAGGATAGGAACTAATATCCCAGAGGGAAAAGATGTAGCTGGAGGCCTCCTTAATACTCTCCACTCTACAAGAGCAGAGTTTTCTCCCCCACCATGCACCATAAAGTTCTGGTGTCTAAACCCTTACTCAGGGTCCCTATACAATCATCATCCTGGAAGAAACTGCAGTAAAAGTTTCACCCCCTAAGCCACCTCAGACAGGCCAGAGAGGCTGTTTTTTTCTTGGTCCTCCCTTCCAGTGACAATTCAACCTTGACCACCACCCTACATACACAAGGGGCAGGAAGATGCCTCTCTCCTGGGCCACTGAGGAGCACAGCACAGCCCTGTAGTTGTGGGCACCACCACCAACTTTTGGAAAACACCAGCAAGCACAACATTCTCAGTGAAGAACCAGCCTGGCTCTGGAGGTCCTTGGAAGAACATTCCCATACCTGGTACTTCTCCCTACCCCACAGGAGCTTCAGCCCAAAACCAGCTCACCTGTAGAAGGGCAGAAGCAGGAGAAGGTCTGCAGGTGTGAGAGGGGCAGGACACAGGACAGGAGTTGGCATCCACTCCACATGGCATTTGGCAAGCAAGCTCAGCTTGAAGCTGGGCAGTTACCATCACAAAGCTTGTGGGAAGCAACAGGATGCCCCAGGGCAAACATAGCTCACTGCCAGCCAGGACAGCAAGGTGAGAGGACACAGCTCCTCTTCCTCTCCATTTAAGCAGGGAATAGCAGGAGCCAACATCCTACTTGGCAGGGCAGAGAGCAGAGGTTAAGCCCCAACGCTCAGTCCCACTGCCCCAGTCCCCCATGGCACCACTAAAGGAGCAGAGATGAAGCAGGCAGAGCACAGCTGGCTGGTCACGCTGAGCAGGGCAGGGACAGGGACTCCAGCTTCTCCTGGACAAATGCTTCAAGCCAAGCACCTTAACTTGGAATTGGGACACTGCTACTCTGTTTTAGCTTTTCTTTTGCACGTTTATGGCTTCAAGGACTTTATGTGGTCTCTGTATATTAAAGCAGCCCAGTGTCAGACCAGTAACAGGCATCCTTACATCCCCAGCTGTTAGCAAGCAAACCCTGGGAATACCAGGCAGCTGGTTGCACCACCACCTGCACTTTCAGAGGTGTGCACGGAATGACCCTTCCCACTAGCCTGTACCTAGAGGGACTGGCACCCTGTTTCATCACAGTTTCTCGCTCTGGCAAGGCTCTAGTCACTGATCTCCTGCAGGACAACCTCCTCCAGCTTTGGAAGTATTTGAGTCATTTGGTCCACGGGGTCCCAGCTGAGCCCCTCAATTCAGCACAGACCTGAGTCCATTGCTTTCGCTGTGACTTGGGGTGACATTTCATAGCTATGTTACTTGCTGGCAGGGAGTATTTCCTCCCAGCAGTCCCTCAGTGTAGTTCTCTGGCCACAAGGAGCAACAGGGCCAGCCAGAAATCGAGCCCTGACTTCCTCCCACCCGCCTGCCCCTTGAGGGAAAGCAAGCTGGACCTGCAAGGTCAGAAATCATCACCCAGCTCTGCCTGCTCTCAGCCACACAGACCCCTCCCTCAGGCTGGCTCGGGCTGGGTGCCCCTGCCCTGCAGCCGGGAGCAGGCTCTGCCCAGGAGCCAAGGTGCAGAGGCCAGGGTTGAACCAGCCAAGCGGAGACCACGGCAACAAGAGCACTGTGGCGGGGAGAGAGGAGGGCCCAGCGCTGGCACGGGAGGCGGGGAGCGACTCACCTGAGCGTGAAGAGCAGCGGCCGCAGCAGCAGCCGCCGGGTACGTGAAGGCGGCGTGGGGGATGGCAGGGGTCAGCTCCGTGGTGTACAGTGGGTAGGGTGCCCACGCTTCTGGGGACGCTGGGATGAGAGCCGCTCCAGTCAGGTCATCTAGACAGGAGGAGGAGACAAGGGGACAGTATCTCAGTAGCTGGCCCCAACAGCCTGCTTTGGGACAGGCTCTGGATTCTGCATCCCAGCCTAAAGCTTGGCACTGACATCTTGGTGAGGTATAAAATCTGTATGCACAGCTGCTCCTCTGGCCTCCCAGCCTTGCCAGGAGAAGCCAGGGATGTGTTGCATTACATGGGCTTTGGACAGACTGGTCCACATAGGCAGCACAGGGGTGGTGCCACAGGACAGGGGGCTCAGAGCCACATTACAGGTCACCCCGTGAGCCTCAGAGGGGCTACGCACCCCATTGGGCTACACAGAGGGTGATGGTACAGGACTCATCCTTTATGCTTCACAATTAGGGATGCTTTAAAGGATTTATGGTATTGCTTGAGCTACCAAATCCAACTTTCATGTCTCAACAGTTCTGTGTTGGCTAGATGCCTGATATTCTCCTGCAGCTCCAATACCCTGCTGGCCTCCCTGCCCCAGGCAGATTTCAGGCAGAGCAGAGGTCGGTCTGGGCTCCTTTCCATCCTGGCAGCATTCCCAGAGTTGGGCATCTCTCAGGTTGGAGCCACGACCTCCAAGCCCCCCCCAGCATACTCACAAGGGTCCCGTGCAATGAAATGTGCGCCCAAGGCAGGGTGGATGTTGGTGGGGTTTGGTGTGGCCATCAGCTTGCTCTTGGCCATCTTTGTGTTTGCTTTAGCGAATTCTAACCGCAAGGTCTGGGGGTTCTCAGGGTCAAAGCGGATGCCCTGTCACAGGAGAGAGCACAGGAGTTTCTCAGAGGTGATGCTCCAGTCCAAGCACAGGCTGTGGTTATTCATGGAGCAAAACCCAACTGAGGAATCAAGACCACCACACTACAGTCACACGCCCAGATTTTTGTCACCCCACTGCAACACTGAAGCTCACATTTAGCTGGCCCAGGACCACTGCTTCCAGCATGAGGGACACAGTTCTGCTCCTTATGTGCAGTTCACCAACCGCTATAGCAGGCATGGCTACCAACATGGGTCAGGAAAGGCCTGTCTGCTGGAGCTGGGATAACCTTGTCTATACTGGAGCTGGAATAACCCCCACCTGTGTGCCTCTACAACTTCTGCCAGCCTGAGCAGAGGCACTAGCCGGTGCCACAAAGCCCAAGGCAAGGTCTACAGTACAGCAGAACCATGTCTTGCTGACCAGATCCCACCAACACTCGTGCAGGACAGGGATCATTTTGGGTGTCACTTCCATGTTGACCATCCTCAAGATATTTTCTTGAGTCACACAGTTCCCCATGCTCTCAAAGGCCCTGGAGCTGTCCTCCAGTGGTCAAAAACTACATGGAGACAGCTTGCATCCATTTGCCCAGGCTGATGTCAGCCTTGAACAGCTCTCCTGCTTCCCTGGTGGGATGCTGCAGGACCATTTCACTTTCATAGTTGAGGGCACAGCTGGGAGACCCTGCCCCTCCCCTGCCCTCAGCTCTGGGTCCAGCAAGGCATGTGGCCCCCAGCCCCCTCAGCCCCCCGCACTTTGGGTACTCACATTCAAGGCGTTCTTCGCTGCTTCAGCTCCAGCCCGGCTGTCGAACGTCACAAAACCCACTGGCTAAAAGAACACCAATTTCAGCTTGGAAGCTTCTTCCAGCTCCTCAGGCTGCCCTGCCACCCCCTCTGCCCCCAACGACCAAGAGAAGAGACCATCCTAAGCTGTATAGAGGCTTCAAGCAGTGCTTGGGTCATTGGCCCAAGATTCCTGCTCTGCATCTGCTCCCACCACAAGGTTTGAGGCAGAAGCCTCAGGTCTCACCCAGGGCAGCAAGAGAAGACATGGAGACATTCAGAGCATGCTGGGGTTAGTAGAACCCCACTGTGTAGCTGGTGCTGGCCCAGACAGTGCTTTACGTAGTGAAATGGGATTTTTCCCCTCTCCCCTCCAGGCATGTCCAGTTTTCTAGCAAAAGCCAAAAACACACAGGCTGGAAGGAGGTACCTGCTTTGAAGTCAGCTTGATCAGTGACCCTTCATAACCCTGCAGGAGGGAAGAAAGCAAGTCAGTGTCAGGCTCCTGAAGAGGCCATGCTACAACCAACATAACATGACAGCTCCAGGAGTTCCTGCAGCACCAAGCCCTCCATAAGGGAGGGGCCTGCAGCAGGAACAGGAACAATAACACTTCTTTTTCACTAGTGGAGAAGACTAGGGGCAGAGCAGGTGTTTTAGCTGTTCCATCCTGGCCCTTTGGGAAGGAATCCCATTTTCCAGCTCTTCACCCAGCTACAAAGATGAGCACCCTGCCCTGGCTAGTGCCTAGAGAAAGCAGAGCACCCACCCTGTGCTAGAGGAGTGCAAACAAAGGAACCTCACTTCCCCAGAGACAGCCTGGGTGGTTATTAGAGAACAATGGAGTTTGGGGGATAAAGACACATCCTCAAGGAAGAGCTGGTCCAGGTGGGCAGCAGAGCTGACCAAGCAAGTTTCATCAAGCTTAGAGACAGCACAATTCTAATGGCAGGCTCCCAGGGAGGTTTCCCAGTTGAGCATAAATCATGGGATCCCATGGTGGCTTCAGGTTCCCATGTCATCTCTACTTCCCCTGACAGACCTTTGCTGCCAGGTCATCCATAAAACAGCATCTTTCCCAACAAAAACCAGATCTGAAGACCTTCTTACCTTGAATGGTCGGAAGAGAAGGTAGAGCTCTCTGGGTTTGATATCCACGGGAAGGCCACTGACAAACAGCGTCCGTACCTAGGGGAGAGGCCAACCAGCTGTACCAAAAAGAGATGTTTGGCGCCCAAGCAGGAGCACAGCTCAGAAGATTAAGTGCAGTAAGAACAGGACACCTTGGAGCAAAGGTCCACTAACCCTTCCCTGCATTAGAGGAGCATTTTCCAGGATAAAACACACCCAGCTACTTGCTCCCTGCCTCAAAGGACTGAGGTCTTTACAAAAATTCAGTCTCTGGCATCATGGCCTGAGTTGATCAAGGCACAGACACCAGCCCTGCAGCCCGATGGGACCTTGGTGGCTAAACTGGAAAAGACCATACACTGCCACAAGAACGAAGTTTGACACATCCCAAAGGTCGAAAGGAACCAGTACAAATCCCAGTTCTTTCCACAGACCACATACTAGATCTCCTCTCCTCAACCTACCCTGGGACTTTAATTACATCACCAATTCAAAGACAGCCCTCAATTTTGAGAAACACCTCACTGCCCCACTCGTAGTTTTTGACTTCTGCAACAGCTCCAGAACATCACTTCAGGAAGATTTTTGGGTCCATCCCAGCTCCATCCCCAGCACACCTCAGACCCTTCAGAAGTTGCTCCCAAACCCCCTCTCAGAGCAGTTGTTCTGTTGTTCCCAGCCAAGAGCAGCTTTGCTTGGCCAAACCCCTGTAGGCACCTGCTCTTCCCAGGCTGTTCAAGTCATGGACCAAGTCCAAACACACTCCTGTCAAAACAAAAAACACAGTGCCAGGGGTGGATTTCAATAGATAATCCATTAAAATTATAGATAATAGTTCACTTGAATAACCAGGAAGAAGAAAGTGCTGAAGGCTCATGGCCCGTGAGAATTCTGCCCAACAGTCAGACTCACCATGAGCACCTTTCTCCCTGCACACTGGCTGGCAGACTATTTCCATAGGAAGCAGCATGATGAAGCTGCAGAGACTTCTTGTAAATCAGCACAGAGCTGGAAAGGGAAGTTATGCACAACAGAGGTCACAAAGACACTTATTATTAACAAGGAGCAGGAGCCCCAAGCCAGAACTCATCTCCTGGCCTGCTTCCAGCATGGAGTGACCCCACTACATTTGCAGGGCAGAAGGACTCTGCTCCCACAATTTTGGTTTTGCTCAGCCATTTCCCCTTCCCCAGATGGAGGGGGCTGTATCTAAAACCTCTTTTACCACCAAACTAAGCAACACATGCTTGCCCTGCTCCTGGGCTCGAGACAGACCTGGAAAACACAAGAGCCTCTGCCACTATAATTCTTCAGGGGCAGCCAGACACAGACTCCTTCACGCAGGGAAGTTTCTCTCATTTATAGATGAAAACTCACCTCCTTGAGCGCCTGTGCCCAAGACAGTCTTGCCAACACAGACAAATGCCGTCCCCAGGGTAAAGCCCCCCAGGATGGACAGTGATTCTGAAAGGCTTGGGGTGCTCCTGCTCTCTTGTGCATGCTGAGACTAAGGGCTGCCACTGCCCCCCACTAGTGTGAGGAGCCCTTCTCCGGCCCAGTACATCTCAGGAGCAGAACCAGAGCATCCTTCCCATCCCCTCCCCTGACCCCTCAGCATGGATGGCTCTACCACACACTCTTGCTTTGCCCTGCCTTGGGAAGCAGGATACTATGTGGAGCACTCCAGGAACACTTTCCAAGTCCAGACTTGGTATGACAGGCTTCCCAACCATCCCACCCCTCATCTGATGCTTTAAGGCAGCACTCCAAGGCCATCCCATGCCTGGACAGAGGGGATAATGCCACTGTTACTTGGCTTGCTGGCTGCCTCAAAGACCTCAGCGCTTGCACTTCAGCATGAGCTCCACAGAGTGCCTGCAGTGCATTCCCAGAAGACCCACGGCCATCTCTTGCAGGGGAGGACTGCAGAGCGTGGTGGCACACATGCGCCTCAGCCATGTGAAAGCACTGTCCCTTTTCAATATTTCAGGATCCGAGTGTGCTCAGCCCCCAGAATGGATGTTTCTTCCGAGCAGATAGAAATCTGCCTCCCTGTTGGGTCTCTAAATGGCCCTGTGATGCGTCACTTGGTAAGTCCTTGCGACAGGCATGACAGGATGGAAGATGCGGGGTGGCTCAGGGAAGAGGGAGTTAGAGCTAGAGCCCTTACATCAGTCTGAATAGAGAAAGGCAGGTGCCCAGGAAAGCTCTTTGTCAGGGGTAACAGGTTCCCAGTGCCAGACCCATAAGCTGCTGCCAAGGACAGAAGCAAGAAACCTTCTCTCGCTGGCCAAAAGTTTCTCTTGGCCTCCAAGTCCTGTTTGTCACCATCCACAGCATTGGAAAGGCATTGGAAAGCCAAGCCACAGCACCCGTCAAGGGCTGCCATGGCTCCAAAGCCTAGGCAACTCCAAATGCCACCAGCCAACCTCTCCAAAGAGGGTCCCAAGACAAACTGAGGAAGTCCCTGCTCAGAAGAGCTTGTTAGAAGTGACAAGACCAAGCGGTTGGTTTTACAAGATCTCTGCAATTCAACACATCCATAAGTGACATAGGGAAGGGTAAGAAAAAAGAGAGATCAAGTTATTCAGTGGAGGATGAGGCTGGTGAGAGACGTGAACAATATTTTCAAAGGACAGAGTGAGCTAAGCCAGAGGGAGTTCACTTCCAACACCAGGGGTAAAGCAAAGGAGATCTGGGTTATCCCACAGGAGAAAAGCAGGAGGCAGCTCACCAGTCTGAGCCTCTCGTGCACTGTGGGCAACCTGGTCCAGCCTCTTTCTCTGCTCCTAAAGAGAGGAAACTGTTGATGAGGGTAACAGAGTCTAGACAAGAATCTTCCAGTGGATTAAGCAAACTGGGACTCTCCAGTCAGCCCAAGTCCCGCAAGTTTTGAGAGCCCAGTAGTACCACCCAGGGCTGACAAATCCAGGCATCCAGCTCTTACACTCAATATGCCATGACAGGATAGCTTCTGCTAAAATATATTTGCCCTTCTTCAAGTCTCTGCCACCAAACACCAAATCCAGCCTCCCAACAGTGCATCTGGAAAAGCATAGGACAAAAAACACCAAACCAAAACAAACAAAAACATCATCAAAAATATTCATCCAGGGCTGGATCAGAACTACCTGGCTCAAACTACATGTCCTGACATCCAGCAGGAGCAGATCTCCAGGAATACCATGTTCTTCTGCTTGTTCTTAGGTGCTGCTGCCAGCCACTCAAAAAGAGATGCCAGATGAGAGCAGCCTCATCCCATCCACGACTGATCTGAACTGGACACACAGGCATGGGGGGGAAGCAGGGCAGAGAACAGCTCTCACCTAGGACAGCCCAGTAGGATCGCACTGCTGCAGGCCCTGCAGGAAACACTCTCCCTTCCCCATCCCTGCCCCTGTGGGGATGTCCTCAGTCCAAACACCTGACAGAGATGGAGGAGAGCCATGGAAAACAGGATTCATACCAGGAGGGACAAGACCATCTAGGCCACCTCTTAGAGAGGGAGGATCCCAACATAGCTTCCCACGCAGGAGGAGGGAGGGACAAGGACAAACCATTTAGCCCTCAAATTCTCAGTGTCAGTCCTTGCACAGCTGCATCTCCCCAAAGAAACACACATCTTGTGCCAGCACAGCCAGGAGTTTTGCACCAAGGCTGCAAGGGAGCCAAGCAGTAGCACCTGCCTTGTGCTACCGCAGCCCCAGTGCCACCAGGATACCAGCAGAGCTCCCACAGCATCCACAGCTCCTGGTCACAGCTACTTTGGAATAAGAGCTCTCAAAACGGAGTTCTGAACTGCCCTACAGCCCAAAAAGGGAAGAGTTATGTCAGAAGCGTCCGATGCAAGGGCACAGGTACCCACCCCCGGAGGCTGCATCGCCTGGTATTTCTTTATTAGAAGACTGCTCTGAATCGCCCTCCCAGAGCTAGCAAGGCTGACCCTCCCCTTCAGAGAGATCAGCCCTTTAACTAGATCACCCATGGCACAGCTTGGGCTACTCCAGCCCCCAAAACTGGTCTGGTCCTGGATCCATACTTCCAGCATCTGGAGCACACAAGCCTTTACCAGCAGTGGCTCAGAGACACCTGAGGATAGGTACAGCAGGAATGTGCTCTAATGCTCCCCCATACTGTGCCGTTGGGTATTCCCCCTCTACAGGAAGCCATTCCAGTTGCATGCCAGTTTTTCCTAGAAATGAGCCATTTCCCACTAGTTCACACCAATATGTCCACTCAGCCTTCTTCCTATGCCACCAGCCCCATGCCATCCTGCTGAGCACAGGGACAAGCTCTGCCACAGCATCCCAAAGGCACTCCCTGCTCCTGGCAGCCACCTTGGGGTGCCAGGAGCTCAGGGACATGGACTACAGCTTTTCCCATGGGAGAGTATCTCAGAGGGGTGCCTCCCTGGCATCTGGGATCACCAGCGAGGCCAGAGGGAGACACAGAGCCCCGGTCCTGGCCAGCGCAATACAGCCAGGGCCACTTGACGCGAGACCGCTGGAATGCGGCGAGGCTGCGGCTGCCCCCGGAGCCGGGACTTATAAGGCACGGGAGCGGAATGGGGCGGTGAGCTTGCACAACAGCGCTGCGGGGAGGGGGAACGCACAGAGTCCAGTGGCGAGGCTGAAAAATGGGGCAGCACCCTCCTCTCGGTGTCTCACGTGGGCCGTGGGGCTGCAGAGTCCTGCCACTGCAGCCCGGGGCTGCTTTGGTCCTCAGCACAAAGTCCCAGGAACCACAAGGAAGGAGAAAACTGGGAGAGAGAGGTGTGTAGTCTGTGCGAGGGAGGGCTCGGCAGGCAAGCAGGGCAGCCTCCACACCAAAGGGCAAGAATCCTGAGAGAAGGGGCTTGTAGCAGGCTACTTCACTGCTCCATGTCTCAGTTTCCCCTCCACTAATCAGAAGAGAGGGGGCAAGAGCCGGGGGTCTGCTGCCATTTCAGCCCTAGCAGAGCTCCGGTGTCCTCAGGCAGGATTGCACTGAGCCCCAGCAAAGGATCAGGCCAGGAGCCGCTCCAACCAGGAAGGCCCAGGCAGGCACAGAACTTCCCACCCTCTGGAAAGATGTTCACACATCCCCAGAGGGGAAAGAGGGCCTTGAACCTCCCCCAGCACTTGCAAGGCAGGTGGGCTTCAGACATTTCCCTCTGAAAACAGCCTTTTGCACGAAAGGCACACAAGGACCAACACCCCGCTGGCTCAGAGGGAAGACGACTGACCACAAGCCAGCCCAAGTGCACTAGCATTTTGTCCCCAAGGCTGCAGTGTTCCACACTGCTCACAGCTGGAGCAGCCCCTCCCCAGCACTGCTCTTCCCCCACATCAGGCAGGGGATGTCAACGGGGCTCAGCCACTCGTGTGGTCAGGGGAGGAAGACACTCCAACAAGGGGGAAGCAGAGAGAGGCACCAGCCCCACTCCGGGTGAGCAGGATGCACATGGGAGCTGATAAGTCCAGGCGCAACAGGACAGCACCCAAGAATAGACCTTGGCCCTGGCAGAGGAAGCAGCTGGTGTGGCTTTGCCATGGATGCTTCCTCCTGCTGTCAAGTCCTGTCACCTGTGTCCCTGCAGCATCTCATGATAAGGACAGCATCCAGATGGGCTTAGACCACAACAGGGGCTCAAAGCTGATGAAACATTTGGAAAGGTCAGCCCCACAATTCCCAAGAGATTCCTGTCCAACAAGGCAGCTCCCCAGCACAGAGAAGTGCTGGCTAAGCACCCTCAGGTTGCCATCATCACCTTTCACCCTGCCAAGAATTCCACTAAGCCAGAGGAGACAGGCACAAGTGCCACAGCAAACGTGCTGAAGGACACTCGCATCCACGCTGGCCCTACCACACTAAGCCCTGGGCTCCAGAGACCCTCACCTGCCACTCTCTGGTGTTGGGGACCTGCAGATGCGTGTCACCATTGGCTTTACCTACTATGGACCTTTACCTACTACGGACCAGCTCTTCCTGCCCACACCCAAGCACCTGTTCTCCTGGCAGGAGACAGTGGTGAAACAAGTTCCTCCCCAGGATAGAGGCTGGCAGGAGACATGGGTCTGGAAGCAGGACCCTCACAAGAAACATTCTCACCTCAGATCTTTCAGTACATCCATATCTGCTTCACCTCACCACACAATGATCCCAGAGCATTTTTCAGTCCTGTGCCTCCCAGGACACATCCAGAGATGGGGAATCTCTCCTCAAATCAATCCAATTTGGGGTAGCACACCAGTGGCCACATCCTTGTCCCATGTAGCACATCAGGTACCTCCACAGTCCAACAAGCAAGTACTCCATAAAACCCTGGTGATGGAGAGCTGAAAGCTCACAATAGCTCTTCACTGTGGAAAGCAGTTTTTGGAGAGTCACCCCCCAACACAGGGAGACCTTTGGGGACACTGGGAAGATGACAACCACCCACAGGACTAAGCCGACATTGCATCAGTCCAGCTCTTAGCAAGACAGGGTCACTAGGCAGCAGGGAAGGGCTGTGCTACCAAAATATGGACCAAAAGCGCCAACCCTAACCCACAACACGTCTCTGTTCTCTCCCAATCCATAGCTCATGCTGCACTTCAGGCCATTGCTACAGGTGAACCAGGACGGTCACATATTGAGGGAGACACTGGCCTCCTGTCCTTGGAAGATGAGAAGGACACACATCTCCAGGCAACACCTTCCTGCTCATGGGCACATACCAAGACTGACCCCATAGTAATGTAAGAACCTGTCACCACCTGCAGCACAGGAGGGAAGGCACTATCTCAGACCGAGAGTCAAACATTTCCATAGCTTCTCCTGGGCTGTGCAGCAGGGCTGGAGAACCTCCACAAGGGTAAGACCACCCGCTGGGCCCTCAGGTTTCCAGCCATCCCAGCACATCATGACCCCATGGGGCAGTGGGCAGAGCTTCCTTGCCAAGCCTGTAGCACCCACTTCTGCCATGACAAGGGCATGGTCACCCGGTGCCACTACTCCCTCCTCATCAGATGTCCTGAGCTGGCTCAGGATCACACCTCGGTAGGGGACAGGTTCAGCAACTCCAGTATTGGGGCTGTCCCCCGCTGCCCTGCCCCTCAGCAGGTCCAGCTTCGCAGGGCCGGGCACACAGGAGGAACTTGGTTTCCACCATCCCACATGGTGCAAGAAGACGCTGAATATTGTACATTCACGCCACAGTGAAATTTCAAGCTGAAGCCTTTGTTTCAGTTCCAGAACAGGCAGCAGCATTGCTCACTGCTCTGTGATCCAAGCTGCAAAGTCTCCATGATTTGGCATGGTCAAGACCAGCAACCTCAAAGGATCTTTCACTCCACAACCTTCCACATCAGTTCCAGCAAGAGTCACTCTTGAATTCCCACAGTGCCAGAACTTCAAGCAGAGCTATGAGGAAAGACAGCAAAGCCTGAACTACTCTTAGCTACCTCCCAGACATCTCAAAGGGCACTTCCTACTTTAGTGAAGGGAAAGCAGAGACGTAGCAAGGGAACCTTTGAGTTTGGCCCTTCCTAACTTCCACAAGCACCACCAAAAATCTCTTAATTCTGAGGCTAAGTAGGGAAAGCTCTGCTCAGCAGCTCCTCAGATTAGCCAAGGAAGAAGACTCATTTCTGAAGCTGGGTCTCACTTAGTAGCCCAGGTAGCAGAAGAAAGAAGTTGCCCCATCACGGGGACTAGCTGAGTTGGGATGTCAACACTCAGACTCGTGTCTAAGAAATTTAGATTTGAAAGAGCGAGAAAGGAGAAGGATGCTCTTTCAGAGGGTATTCACAGGCACCAGGACACAAGGAGATAATGGGGAGATTCCCACATCCCTCCTCCTGTCAGAGCAACTCAGTGCTCAAGACCAAGAGGAAGTCTGGGAACACACCAGTTCCCAGAACCTCTGTGTGCATGGTGACTCTAGGGTGTCTGCTCAGCCAACAATCTGTCACTAACAGAAAGCTGCATCTAACACTTAGGCGACTTCTAGGGTGCATGAAAACAGCTCTGAGGCACCATCCTGCTTCAGCCAGGCCAAGTGCAAGAGGATTAACGAGTGGTGATTGTAACTACTACAGCCTCATGTTCTTCGTAGCGAAGAGCAGCATCAGAGAAGACTTTTGACTCCAGAGCTTACACTAACCTTATTTGTTTGCAGCCATAGAGCTGGAATCCACACATGCACGAGGTATCTAGGTCCACTCAAGCAGAGATTACAAAAGTCAAGAGATGCCTGGCACCAGTCCATGAAGTGCTACAGACACCCAGCACATAACACAGCCCACTCATCAGCAGCATTCCCAAGCAGTTCCAGCAGCCCTAGAGTGCAGCAGCCAAGGAAAAAGAGATGAAGGACTTGCTACTGAGGAGGTTGTCTGGAAGCCAAGAGCCTTCTTGCCTCCCCAACACAAGAGTTTTCTAGCCCACAGCCTTCCATAGACCAACAGGGAAGATCACAGAACTAGAGAACGGTTTGGATTAAAAGGGGCCTTAAAGACCCATCTCATTCCACCCCCTGCCACGGGCAGGGACACCTTCCACTAGACCGGGCTGCTGCAAGCCCCATCCAACCTGGCCTTGAACATTTCCAGGGGTGGGACAGCCTCAGCTGCTGTAGGCAACCTGTGCCCAGGCTCTATCCTATCACATGGAAGTATTTCTTCCTAAGATGATCCTCTCTGGCAGAGCTTAGCCAGGTCCTCACCTGGGCTCTCCCAGCACAACCTCCCATTTAATGCTTTCCACCCTCAGCAGTCCAGGATGCCCAAGCTCTACCTCAAGAGCAGCAGCCACCACCCATGGAGCTGCAAACAGGCCCTTGAGACCAGCCAAGAGGACACACAGGATAACCAGATTTCAGCAGCTGGTTTGGGCATCTACACAGCCAGCTCCGGAGTTCTCCTGCTCCCGGTAGAGCTACAACTTCGCAGTGACTTCCCAGGAGAGCAAACACGACTTTCTAGAGTAGAACTGTCCTGGGTTGTAAAGTAAGACGTGACCGAGGACAAGAACCAACAGGCAATCCAGAAAGCAGGGTGAACACACAGGGTTTTATTGCAATACAGACACAACACACAGTGTCCATGGGAAGCATGAAAGCTCCTCCAGCTGCCGGAAAAAGCTCTGCCTGCCAGGGGTGGGAGTGCAGCACCTAGGCAGCTGCCCGTCCCACGCTACCCCTCGGGACTGCCAGGACAGATGCTGCCACGCAGATTGGCGGCTGCCTGGAAAATTAAACAGAAGATAGCAGCAAGTGGGGAGGGATCGCGTTTGGGGAGGTGTCTGGTGAGGAACAGCAGGGACTGACATTAGGCCCTGTTTGTTTAACATTCCCGTTAACGACCTCGAGAGGAGCGAGAGGCATTCCTGTCCTCCGCATGTCACCGGCCAGGAAGCGGCTGCAAGATCCAGGGGCTCGCAGATAAGATAAAGGGAAAGGCTGAATTTGGGAGCTTAAGCCCGCTCTATCTGGGGCACACAGCACCAGCGCCCTTCTGTGAATGCTTGGGGAGGCAGCAAAGGAGGCACACGGCAGGGGGGATGGAGGAGTGTCTACAGCGCCAGGATCTGGCAGTGTTATCTGTGCAGTGTGGGAAAATATTCCAGCACAACCTCCTGCAAATGTTGGGACTGAAGGATTCCACTTTGCACTGAATATATTTATCACTCTGTATCAAGGGGAGCTCTGGGCAAGAATTTGGGCCCCCAGACCATGCTGGGATCCTGAACACAAGGTCACTCCTTATACCTCCATTAGCTTCTGCAGTGAGGAACTGCTCCTGGTCAGTCAGGAGGAGGTACTGGAAAAACAAGCATTCAGAGTAGGCTCAGGGTAGCCACCATGGTGCCCACACTATGCTCACCACCCACAGCATTATTTCTGTTGGATTCTGGTGGAGAGAGGACTTTCCAACAGCAATCCCACCAGGGACTGGGACATTAACCCCCCCCACCAGTTCCAGCTTAACCAAGGTGCTGGGTGCTTTGCTGCAGCTCTGGGTGCAGGGTAACAGACACACCCAGCGAGGCCACAGACCATCCAACGAGGTGGACAAACTGTCCTCCTCTCCACATGCTCCTGGAGGCTGCACAGTGGAGAGCAGGAGCTGCTTCTGTTCAACCTCTGCCCACTGCCCAGGGATGCCATCTATAACTCAGTTTTCCAGCCTTCAAGCTCCACTCCTGAGAGGACCAGCCTCTCAAGAGGGTGAGGATTTCCAGGCTCCTGAAACGCTCCAGCACCCACTTTGCCAAACAACCACCGGGCAGCGGGGAACAGACTCTCCCCCAGCACCAGGAGCTCACCCAACCACCACCTGTGAGGCATCAGCCCAGCTGGAACTACACCACTGGGACAGGATGCACCAAGTGACATCGACCTCGGGGAGCTTTGCAGGCCAGTGAATAATTGGATCAAGGAGCCGCACTGAGTCTTCTGCGCATGCGTACACAGCCTGTGAAACCCCCAGGCACAGAGCCTCCCTCCACTGGGAGTGGCACAGGGCCCCAGGTGCTCTGGCTCTCAGTCCACCCACACCAGTGCCACCCAGTGACACTGGGACATCCCACCAGCAGCATCCACATCCCACTGCACCATCGCATCATCTGTGCCCTGCTCCGCGCCGGACACAGAATTGCTAAAGCCACCACCTGCCAATCCATTCCACCCCATTACTCAGGTCACCCTTGTCAGGGCTGAAGCCCAGGGGACACGATGGGCCCAAGTCAGCTGGTGCACGGGGCCCACGCGGCCCCGGTGGGTGGTGGAGCAAGCCAGGCGCCATGTTGCGGCGGCGCGAGCGCACGGAGGACAGCGAGGGGAGGGGACTGAGCACCTCCCTAGTCCTGAGGGCCAGGCGCGGAGGACTGCAGCAATACGTTTCCAAGGCCGGGCATTTTCCAGAGCCCTCTCCAAAATGGAGGGCAGCTGATAACCCACTATGCCAATACCTGCTCAAGGGGTGCAGTGTTGACATCAGCCAATGGCTCCAACAGCCAAAGTGCAAATGTGGAGGGCTTCAAGCTTGGCTCTAGCATGTGGCTACAGAAAACCGACCCTTACTAGCCTTCTCGATCCTGAGTCCAGCAGCATTCAGGCTCTGGCTTGCAGTGGCATCTGGGGGAAGGGGCTGCCGGCAGGTCAGCTAGCTCGCAGCCCTCGAGCCGCAGCCAGGTTGGCAGCACACAGGGAGCAGGACAGGGGCTCCTCCACTATTGTCCAAGCGTATCCCTTGCAGCCGACACGGGCAGAACGGTGCTGGATCCAGGAGGCCTCCAGCTGCAGGGACTCGGCAACAGGAAACCATCCACACGGACATCGGCTGCGCTGGATGGAGCAGGGACCTACCAGCCCCCTGCCCCGCAGGGCTACAGGGACACTGGACTGAGCAGGGGACTCGCCCTGCCCGGCCCCAGTCCCTCCTCGAGACGGCCCAGGGACTCCAGCGCCGGCTGCCCGACACCTCCGTACTCTGGCTCCCACAGCCTGGCCCCAGCTTTCCAGCCCGCAGCAGCCCCGGCATCTGGGTTCCCCAACGACTCGGGGATCCAGCCCTGACGCCAGGTCTTCTGTTCCCCAAACAAGGCGCTGCGCTCCTTCTCGGCTTCCCCGACGCCCCGGTGCCGCCACCGCAGTCCCCTATGCCGCTCTGCTCCATCCCCGATATTCCAGCCCCGGCTCCCCGACTCCGCCGCGCTCCATCCACCGTCCCCCGATACGCTGGCGCTCCATCCTCACCGCCCCGTCCATGGTCCCGCCGCCGCCGTCGCGACCCAGCCCCAACCCCG
>VZRF01007651.1:322536-337056 GCA_013396875.1 Vireo altiloquus
GCTGCTCCGGAGCTCCGCGGGGCCGAGCCGGGGTGCCGGTGTGGTGCCGGTGCGCGGGGGCGGTGAGGGGCGGTGCGGGGCAGTGTGGCGCTGCCCTCCCGGCTCACATGCGGCGTCCCGGGANCGCCGCGCACCGAGCAGCGGGGCCGGGACCCGCCCGCCTGCCCCGCCCGGGGCCGCCCCCGGCCGCAGCCGCCGCCAATCCCGTCCCGGCACGGCCCCCCGGGACCGCGGGGATGTTTTTTTTGTTGTTGGGCTCGAGTTATTTTAATTATTTTTTTCCCCTCCTTTCCACGAAAAACTTTGTCAACTTTGATGAACTTTCGGGTTTCGACTTTCTTAAAGGGCCCGCCAGGCTCTGAGCCCGCAGTGGGGCCGGGCCGTTCCCTCCGCGCATCCCCGGGGCGGGGAGACGTGGCTCAGCCCCGCGGGGGTCCGAGAGCCCCGGCACGGCACCTTTGTGACCCCCGATGACAGCCCCGAGACCCAAAAACAGCAGCTCTGAGAGCTGAGGCCAGGGATCTTATAACTCCACAACAGCGGCCCTGAGCCTTAGGAGAGCAGCCCCAAATCTGCCCCGACAGCATCCCCGGTCCCTTGGTGACAAAAGCGTGGTTCCTCTTGCCAGGGCAGCCCCACATCCATCCTCACGGACATCGATGTGCGCCCGTGCAAAGCCCTGTTCTTGGGCCTGGGAGGAGGAGCAGGGCTGAGGCATAGAATCATGGAATCCCATAGAGGTTTGGGTGGGAAGGGACCTTAAATTTCATCTCATTCAAACTCCCTGCCATGGGCAGGGACGCATTCCATTAGATCAGGTTGCTACAAGCCGCATCCAACCTGGCCTTGGACACTTCCAGGGATGGAGCAGCCATAACTTTTCTGGGCAACCTGAGCCAGGGCCTCACCACCCTCCTCATTCATCTCCTTTCCTTTCTCCCTGCCCACATGGGTGACCAATTGGCCACATCCTAAAGCACTGCCCACAGCTGAGTAACATGAGCAGAAAATGGAATACGTAGCCTATTCCTGCACATTGCATCCCACAGCTTGGTCCCTCTGTGAGGCAAAGGTGTAAAACCTTTGGGTCAACCTGACCAAGTGGGAGATGTCCAGGGATCTGAGCCCTGTTATTTCAACCAGCATTTCTTGTGCCCAGTCTGTGCTTCTTCCCCAGCACCAAGGCCAGGTGAAAGAAGGGAAACATCAGCTGTGCCCTGCCCTGGAGGTCCTATAGCCCCCCCTGCACAGTAAAAGCCATGTGTGTTCCCTGTCCTCCGTTGGCCCTGTCTGGAGACACCTGTGCCGTCCCCATGGCACTGAATGTCGCTTTAGAGTCAAACTGAGTCCACACCTTGCTCTGAGTGACCATTTCATTCCAGCAGGAGCTCAGGTTTTGCTCATGTGCATGTTGTGAAGAGGTGTGAGCCTGGCTGGGGGTAACCACAGCTGATTTTCCACCACACCTGGGTCCACTGCCCTGTTCAAGCCCCAACCTCTGACTCTATTTGCCACCTGGCTACACAGAGGCTCCCTGTGAAAACGTAACCCTAAACTCAGCCATCCCCCTGCACAAGCATAGTCCAACACAACCCACAGCACTCCAAGTCTGGCACCAGAGAGGCAATACAGGAAACACCATCACCGAGGTGGTGCCACAGCCAAGTGTGGGTCCAAGTAATTCCATCACAGGAGGTGTGTTGGAGGGGATGAAACATCCTCCTGGGAGCATTGGCTTTATGTTTCCCCACTTTCTAGGTTATGGCTTTTAGCAGCAGCAGCTGTTTGCACGCGGCACAGAGGGTTTGCGTACAGAGTCCTCACACCGACAGCGGCAAAGCGACCGCTTCTTTTTCCAAAGCATTGTAATGAACCCCTAAACCAGAGAGCCTGATCGCTGCCAGGTCCTGCATGAAGGGAGAAAACTCCCACTTTTTGACTAAAAAGCCCCCAATTTTATTTAAAATGCTACCCTACAGAATGGTTTTGGAGAGACGTTTCATGCACCAGCTCTGAGCACCACAGCAAGAGTCCCCCCAGGCCACGCATGGAGTTCAGCATGGACAGATCCAGATCAGAGTGAGGACTTTATCTGGTCTTCAGGGATGCTGCCTTTCACCAAAACTTTGTCCCCAAGGCTGGGGGACACCCCCATAAGGTTGTGCAGGAATAATTCCCAGGAATAGTGCTGCCTGCCATTCCTTAAAGACTCAAAGCAAGCCTGCCCTGACAAAGACCAGGAATATTTGCTTCCTGTGCTAATTGAGCAAAAACCAGCATAACCTCACAGTGCTTTCTCTGTGCCTTCTACAGACTTTGAGTGCGGAGCCTGAGGCAAATGGAGGAAGGCACAAAAGGGTGGAAGTCAGAAGCAGCAGCGGGTTTTCATCAGACCCCCAAGGAAGCCATGCTGCACACAGATGCAGAGGAGATATTCAGCCTCTGCCAGAGCAGGAAAACCCTGGCCACAAGCAGAAACGTTTCTGTTATCTATTGCTCTGGGGCAATAATAGTGGGTCCACCATGTCACTGCCACACTAATGGCCACAGCCTGTGGTTTATTTTGTAGGAAAATCCATGGCATTGGCCTGGAGATAAGTATCCTCCTTGCACACCCACCCCTTAGAGCTGTATGTGGTGGCAGCACCCCTATGTCCCAGTATCTTGTGGCTCATAATCCCTTTGATATTTTCATAAACATCACACCCAGGCAGCCTCTCCTCTTCCAAAGCACTGCAGCTTCAACACATGGAGCCCTTGATGGTCCAACCAGCTGCACAGAGAGGGTATGTTTTCTTCCCCCAGGAACTTAAAAGGATGGACAGAAGGTGGGACAAATGAAGCCATCACTGCTACCAGCTTGTGCAGGTGAGCCAGTCAACCAGAAAATGGTGATGTCTCTGCAGAGATTTTGGCTGAGGATTCTACTTCCACATGGAGATACTCAGCTTTAATTGTGCAATCCAAGGCCACACCAGCTGATCCAGTGCAGGACCAGGTGACACTTCATTTTGGGCCTTGCTTACCCACATCTTACAGTGATGTATTTTTACACCAACACTTTTCCTCCTAAAGTATCTTCCCCTCAACAGCATCTGGCTGTGCAGTCTGGCCAAGGGCTGCACCAGAGCCTTGTCCTTGCCATACCATGTCCACCAAGATATGGTGGTTAGAAGAGCAGAGGTGATGCTGAGACCCATCCAGCATCCATCTACCTCTCCCACATCAATTCCTCATCAGGGTAGACAAGCTGACAGTGAACCCTGCGACAATGTCCCCCACAAGCAGCTCCAACCATGCTGTCCTGCCTGCAAACCATGGGAACTGCAGAGCCTCACCAGGGAAAAGGAGTAAAAGCTGTGAGGTGTTCACAACCAACAAGCAGGTCCTAGAAAGGGGGTTGACAAAGTACTTGAGATAGAAACAGGTTGGAATCAGCTGAGACATCTAAGTAGGACTTGAAATGACAGCCAGCTGTGGACAATCTTGTGTTTTCACGCAGTTTCTCAGCTTTGCATTATCCAAGGGCTCTTTCTCACTCTTGAGCAAGCAGGTGACCAGCTCAGGACACTGGTTAAGGTGATAATGAGGAATGTCTCTCTCCAGCTGGGCTCCTGTATCCTGCCCACTCATTCTGGGATCCCAGACCTTCTTCACCTGCCTGTAGAGAGGCGATGAATGTATTTTGGGCATCACTGGTGGTTGTCATAGGGGGTACTTTAGGCCCCTGTTCCTGCCGAGCCCATCACACGCAGTGCCACACTGGCTGGATTGTTTTTGCTGTTTCTTGGTGCTTATCTGGGACAACAACTGAGCCTTGGCACTTGTCTCAGGGCAGAGAGGATGCTCTCATGCCACTTCCAACATTTCTGAGGTACAGAGAAGGGAGGAGTTCCTCTGCTTGCCACTGGCACCAATTTCTCTTCCTCCTCCTGTCCTTGTCCAGGAGGTCCCACATCTCCCCAGACTGCTCTGCTGCTTTCCTCCATCCATTCCAGCTCTTGACTTATGCTGTTAGTCTTTCTGGTTAATTATTCTGGACTGGGATTTGCTATGCTGGCTGAAAAGAGGCCACCAGCCATGGGACATGGAGGAACCCTGGCTTCCAAGCAAGCAGTGAGACCTGTGACACCCTGTCACTGCTCAGGCCAGTGACAGGCTGGTGTCACCAAAGTCTCTTTACAGGGCCTCTGATGAGTTCTCAGAAAACCTGCTGGCCACAGGCAGGCAAAGGCTTTAGGGCTGCTTTTGGTACAGATCAGCATCCAAACATCTGGGGACTTGTTATAGCAAAGGTGGGAAGGGACCTCAGAACTCTCCCATCCAACATCCTGCAGGACTGTCACTAGCACTGAGTCAGGTTACTCCTGCTTTGAAAACCCCTGGGGAGGGACCAACCCCACCTCTCCAGGTGTCCATCCCAAGGCTGCACCATCCAGCAGGGAAGAAGTCTTCCCTAACACCTATCCTGACCCTCTCAAGCCACCATGTGTGGCTGCTGCCCCATGTTACAGCATCTGCTGCCGCTATCAAGGAAAATGTCAACTCCACCATCTTCATAACTACCCCTCTAGGGAGGTGCAAGCTGCAAGTAGACCCCTGTTCAACCTCTTTTGGCCAGACTAACCCAGTCCAGTTCCTTGCTGATCCCTCACCAGCACCTTCTGTGCTTCCCCCTCTTCCAGTCTGCATCTCTGCCTGACACATAACCTACCCAGCCATTCCTCCCACCCTGCAGCCTCTTTTGTTCTGTCTCAAAACAGCACAGATGGCACTTGTTCAAGGCCAAGCTGAAGAGAAGCTCCCAATCTCTTCCATGGATTTGATCCTTCCATTGGACCAAATGCCATGTGGCTACAACAGCCCTAAGCACCACAAAGGGCAGAGGATAAGAGGTGTTTCAGTAAAATTGGTTCCAGAGACCACAGATATTTGGGTATTGAATCACAGGGTGCAGTCATCCCCATCCTGGGAGCTGTGCAGGACTTTGAGTGGCCCAGTGGGTGCAGGGCAGACAAGCAGCAGTGGAAATGCAGGGCTCATCCAGCATCACATGCCTGGAGTAGCTGCTTTGAGGACGGCGGTGAGCATTTTCAAACTTTAATTCCTTTCTGTACGTCACCGCCAGTCTCCTCCAGCTCCGCCTTCCCCCAGGAGGACAAGCTGAAGCTAACTGAGAGAGACAAGGGCTCGGAGGTGTGCGCAAATGTTTGCTCAGACGCATCAGATCGCTGCAAAGCTGCTTTTATGGGCATTTCGGAGCAGCTCCTGGCAGCGCCGCCCCAGCCGGGCTCCGCGGACGCTGCGGTGCCCCATGACGTGAACCCACCAAGTGGGCTTCCGACCAAAAACGGGTGAGGAGAGCTTGTGTTTACACAATTTGAATAAAAAGATAGTGCCAAACAGAAAAGCCTGCTTGGAGCCAGGAGCGGGAACAATAAACCCAAACGCCTTCTCTGATGGGTTGCAGATGCAGCATTGCCGGTGATCTGGTAGAAAAAGCATGGCTGCATGGGGGGATTTGTCCCTTAGTCACCTAGGAGATGAAGACAAGACTTTAGTCTTCCCCAAAACTCATAGGTTTTTTGCCTAGAAGATGAAATACAGAGAAGAAAGAGGGCAATGCTTGTGCAGCACTGAAACAGTGCACTGTTATCTCTTTAGTTTCATAATTAATGTGTCATTTGCACTGCCAGGCACATTAAATATGAGGAAATGAACCAGGGGGAATCCTTCATAGAGAATTTATTAACTAAAGGCCCCAAAGCTAGCTCAGCCCTGTGCACAGGATGGCCACACACCTGGCTCTGGCACTCCTGCACTGAACTGCTGCCCAAGGGACATCCATGGCTGATCATTAACAAGGACTTTTTGAGGTGTGGGGTACAGGCTGTCCCAGCTCCAGGTCCAGAAGATGTGCCCAGACCTGGCAGACATGTTGGAGCATCGAAACTTTCCCTCTGTGTCCATCCCCTGCAGCTCCATCATTCAGCCATGAGAGCAGCTGAAGCCACCATGGTGGTCTTGTGGGCTAAAGTTCTCATAGTGCAGCTGGACCTTGCCAACAACAGGATCATTCCATTCCCTCATCCACAGAGGAGCTTCCAAGGTTGCTGTGGTCCCATGCCAGCTGTAATGGAGGGATTTCTGAAGTTGAATCTGTCCCTCTTCACTGGAGCCATGTCAGGAGCTGCCCTCCTGGCCAAGGAACAGGCTCAAGGCTTCCCAGCCCCACTATCACCATCCCTGTCAGCAGGCACAGCTCTGCTCTGGCGCCTGGCACTCAGCATTAACAAAGTGGCACCAGTGGGGCTCCAGACCTGTCCCAGCAGCAGAGAGGAGGCACAGCACCTCTGGCAAGTCCTGCTGAGGCAGATCCTGCCCCTTCCCTGCTCTGCAGCTGTTTGAGTGAGGTTTTGACCGGGTGCTCAGTGAGAATATCAGCTCCGGTGCCAACAGGGATGTGGAGCAGCAGGGATGGGACGTGGCTTGACCCAGAGTACTAAGAGACAGTCAGTGCTGTTAGTGTCCTGAGCCCTCATGGTGTGGTCCTACCCCCAGGATCTGGCCCAGGCCCCTCAGGATGTCAGCAGATCCAGCTTTGGATCCCTCAGCCAGGTGCTACCAAGCAGAGGACCATGTCCCATCCTGCTCTCCAGAGCCACCTCTGACCATCAACAGGGCTCTGCAGGCCACATCCTCTGCTACATCATCTTCATCCCTAATTAACAGACATTGTGGATCGTATGGAGGGGAGAAATGCTCCCAAAGTTTGCCATTAAGTATCTGGACAGCCAAAGAGAGCCACCTCTGTAAGGGAGGAGATGGGCAGCTTTGAGCCATGCCATGGGATACATCCCCTCGTCACAGCAGAACGCACCAACCCGAACTCCCTGAGAGAAAGGCGTCCCATTTTCACCGAGGTTATTAATGTCCAGCCCCTCTGCACACTGGAGACCTTGTCAAACAAAACAAAAGGACTTGTTGTGGAGGAATCCTTGGCAACACGACCAACATACACATGACCTTCTGACTTGGAAAACAGATTGTCAAAAACCCAAGCGAGCGATCCCACCCCATGCGGCACGGCTCAGCTCCCCTGCTGCCGGCACCGGCCCGGGATGCACCGCGAGTCCCAAAGCCTGCTGGAGCATGCCAGAGAGCAAGAGGGGATGTGTGGGATGAGCATCGCTCCAGCCTGGATGTGGCACTTTCTCTGTGGCAGCTGCAAGCTCAAAAAAGCCCTTTATCAGCTCATTTATCATGTCCTTCCCCAGGACACTCCCAGCTCCCATGGGCTCCCCTCAGGCAGCCCTCTGCACATCCACCCCAGGGTGTGTATCCATGGGTGCCTGCGAGGGTAGGGAAGAAATCTCCTTGCAGCTTCCTTCCTCCTCCCTCCCATTCTCCGGGTGCTGAGCACTGCGGAGGACAGCCTGGGACATCCCCATTGTTAGAAACCTCATGTGATACTGCTCGGCATGGGGGAGATCCCAGCATGGATGTGGCACAGAGGAGACTTCGTGCTGACTGCAGCCTCCCAACTCCTCTGGCCGAGCAGGACCCATGCTCTCCTCCTGGAGATAACACTGCCCATCCAAGGGAGCAACCCGCTGTGTAAAAGCTGCTGCCAGAACTCTGAGGGCTGCTCCTCAGTCATGTGAATAACGAGAGGGATTAGCAAGTCAGGGGACGATGAGAGCTAAATGAAGCATTGCCTTGCAAGAGGCTGCTCCATCCATCCTGCTTGTCTTTGGGCAGAGAAGGGAAGGTGGAGGGCAGCACTGGGGCAGGCCAGGGATGGCAGCACAGCTCCACTGTCCCTCTTGCCTTCCTGGAGCTGGGGGTACAATGAAAGCCAATGTGCTACAGCAGCACCCTTCCTGGTGCTGTTCTCACATGGGGGATGCACCATATCCAAGGCTCCTGCACCACCTGCGGGGTTTTCACGGGCTCCTCAGCTTGGGCACAGCCCAGAGTTCCCAATGGGCACAGTTAGTGGCCCATCTCCATCCTCAGGGCACCCTGAGTCTCGCCCCTTGGAGTTTCCAGCCTTGGCAGCAAACCAACACAATACATATTCCCAGTTTTCAATCCCAGCTAGACCAGACTTGTTTAAACTGGGTTGTTTAGATGATTTGGGGTATGTTGGACACCCAGCCTGAAAGATTCAGCTCATGATGGAAGTTTGGCAAAGCCCTAAGGCCAGGGAAAACAAAGAGTTTTATCATGGGAAGCAGTGGTCCCTGAGACGAGCTGTAATTATTTCTGTCCTGCTTCAACCACTGTACATAAACACCGAGGACTGATGGCACAAGGGCCGATTTTCCAGAGCTGATCCCTTTGGCTGATGGGACAAGCTGTGGTGCAAAGTGCCCATGTTCCTGCAAGAAGCATGCCGGACTGTCACCTGCAGTCTAGGCATTTCCCCCCAAATCCCTATGAAACACCCGTTGCATCACTGACCATCACCAGTGCAAACTTCCCTGGAAAAATTAATTTTCATGCAAGGAATACAGCTTGGAAAATTCCAGCCTCGGTGGGGAACAACAAGCAAGGGGCTGTGATGGAAACTATTTTGCAACCTTAATTATTTTACCCCAAAGGCTGGCAGGCTGTAATCGCATTAGTCTCCTTGGGAACGCCTGCCCCACCAGAGCCCCCTTGCCCTCTTATCACTCCCCCCAGGCCCCAAAAAGAGCTCCTGGGGAAGCTCAGGGGCCTGGTGAGCCCCTGCATGCAGCCTGCCAGGCAGATCCCGGGAATGCCTGATTTATAGTGTTATGCCTCATTCTGTTTACGCCAGGCAAGTTATTTAAAACGAGGAGAGCGAGAGGAGCCCGGGTTTTGTTTAAAAGTCCGGCGAGGAGATTTGCCTTAAATAGTCAAGAGCTGAAGTTGGAGGGGAGGCCGCCCAGCAGCACGGACCTCCAGGATGGGAGAGGAGCTGGCACCCGCGGGGGGAGCTGGCTGGCTGCACGAGAGGTGGCAGAAGCCTCGCGTTTAACCCTGGGGAGTGAAACCATCCTCACAGCCCTGACTTTGCATGCCTATGGCACTGGCGACGTGGTTCACCTCCACAACGTGAAACAGTCTCAGAGAAGAAACGGCACTGCTCTCACAACACTCTGAACCCTAGCGATGGCAATCCAAAAAGCTGCTCCACAGCCAGAATTGGCACGGTCATCCCAAAGGAAGCCATGCACAGTCTGGCACAGCCCCAGCTTTGAACCCTCTGGGCAGCCCCTGCCAGGTCTCGAGGCCTCCTCCTCAGGGCAAGGCTCAGTGTGAGGCCACACTGATGGAAGAGCCTCCCTCGGGGGACTGACATGAGCTTGGTTTGCTCAGTGCTGAGCACAGATCTGATTGCTCTCTATAAATACATCCGGGGTCAACATCAGGGACGGGGAAGAGCTATTTAAACTCAAGGGGGATGCTGGCAAAAACAAAAGGCTATATATAAACTTTCCATGAGCAACGCCAGGCTGAAGGGAAGGTTTTAACTCCTAGAGCAGAGGGGGTGAGAAAGAGCCCCCCAAGGAGTGGGGTGAGGCAGTGGGATGGGGCCAGACATGTTTCACTGTGTCCCCAGGGTGGGTAACCTCAGTTTCCCTCCATCCTCAAGACAACTAAAACCAGCTGAGGGGCCAGCAACTGGCCTTGGCACCACAGAGACAGCTCCCAGCCCCACCCCAGGCAGGACAGCAAGGGGCAAGAAGCTCTTCAGATATTTTTCCACTTTCTTGACTTATTTGGTCAAAACTGCTGATGAATTAATCAGAATAATGAGTAACTCGGGTGTCTCAACACACTCAGCAGCAAGGGTCAACTGCTGAAAAGCTGAACTGTTGTACCAAGCCCGGCATCCTTTGCTAGGCCTTTCCCTGCATTGCTGCTAATGCCTGTATCCCACATAATTCCTGTTCCTCCTGCCCATCCTGCACCCTGAAGTTCTGCACCCACTGTTAGCACATGTATCATCTGCTAATCCCTAAGGCTGGCAACCTTGCCCATTCCTGAACCTCTCTGATCCCTGCACCCCAAGGAGCCATGATTGCATCCACCAATGCCAGATCCTTGAACACCAACAGTGGCTTGTGGGATCAGCATGTGTGAAAAACATTGCATTTGGGAGGTGTCATGGAGACAGTGAGTGGTGGGGCAGGCTGGTGTCATGGCCCCAGTTAACAAGCAGGCTCGTGGGACACTAACCTGAATTTTTCTGGAGCTTGTCTCAGATGGAACTGAGGCCAGGATATCACCAGCCCCAGCAGAACCATTTGCAGGGTGGGGGATGAAATATTCAGAGAGGTTTAAAGCAATTTAGTGTCTCCCATGGAGCACTGATGAATATTTCAGAGGAATGGGCATCCAAAGGAGGACTGGGAGCCAAATGAGCATTCCAGCAAACAGCCACCCAGTCACCACAGTGGCCATGGTGTGGTCTGGCAGAGATGCTGCTGGGGATCAACTCGGAGCAGGCTGGTGGCCAAGGAGGACACTTCTTCTGGAGGTGTCCCATGTCCTCCTGCTGTGCCCCCAGGGATGCAACAGCAATGAGAGCTTGTTCCCATGCACATATCCATGACAGCCATCCACTACATATCCCATGTCACTGCAGAGTGGCTTCCTGGCAAGTGCCAAGGCAAGTGCCCATCTTCCCAGGTCCTCCCAGGTCCTCCCATCTCGCTCATGCCCTCCAAGCAGCGTGGTCACTGTGCTCCCACACTGTCACACCACATGCTGGGCTCACTGTAAGGGGAAGGTGACAGCAGCTGGTACAGAGGACATTCATTCCGTCATGGGAAATCCCTCTCCTCACCCCAGTCCACAAAATCTGGTCCTTTCCAGGCTGTATGAGAAGGGATTTGGCTACACGGACAGGGAAGTGCGGGCTCTACAGAAGGCCCATAAACACTTGTCACTGTAAATTAAAGCAGAGCTGCCCATATCTGCCACTCTCCCAAATCCCCTAAGCCACAGCCCCAAGAGCAGCCCCACTGGTGCCGGTTTTGCAATGACCAGGGGAGTGTGGGGAGTCACGTCCCGAGTGAAAGGTCTGAGCCAGAAGAGCCCCTGGGGTAGAGTAAAGGCTGTGGGGTTTGGGATGCACTGCCAAAGGATGTGCTGGCACCCTGCTGTCCCCTATCTGGCACAGAGCTGCAAGCCACCATTGGGCACATACCCTCTTTGCTCCCAGTGGAGTCAGCACAGAGCAGGACTCCAGTGAGCCGGGAAGGGATTTTAACTCCTGCTCCATCCCCTGGGAATGGCAGCAGCAGGTCCAGGAGCCAGCAAAGCAGGGAGGTGGCTGGCTGGTGGGAAACTTTGGGATAGCAGGAGGGAAGGCAGCATGGCTGTCGGCACTGCCGCCACAGACTCAGCCAGCGCTGGGGCCGCGTTCCCCAGAGACAGATAAAAGCTACCGTAAAAGGGGAGACCTGTCACTCAGGCTGGCCTGGCTTGTCTCAGCACAGCGGGGAGAGTGGAGCACCACTCAGCGAGTAGGTGCACTGCAGCTCCAGGGGCTGAGGGCCACCTTATCGGCTGCATGCCACAGCCCAGGCGCTCAGGGATTGCTGAGTGATGCCAGGGAAGGCACCAACTCAACCAGGCACCTCTGAGCAGCCTCAGCTCTGCCTCTCTGTGATGGCAACCTGCAGCCTTATGTCCAGCTGGAGCCACCATATCCCATCAAGCTCTGATGGCCACCCGATCCGCATTCTGTCCCCATGCCACTGCAGCTATTCAGTGGGAAGTTGGGATGGCTCCCAGGTGAGCCCAGGGTTTCCAGGGGTACAGCCATGCTTGGCTCCCTCCATCACCCTCTGCACCCAAGGGAGAGGGAGCTCAGACAAAGGGAAGGCAGGAGAGAGAAGCCCCCTCCAAAGGAGTAAGAAATAAGACCCTCAGTGCTCACAGTGCAGAGCATATCCAGCAGAGCTGGGAGGAAGCCACCGGCTGCAGCAACTGCTGCTTACGATGAGCAAAACACTCAAGATCCATAAGCAGGAAGAGACTCTTTTGGAGTGAACTGCAAAATATTGTCTTTGCACAGCTAGACTCCCCCGCTTGCTCCTTCTCCGTGAGGCCTCGGCAGCTCTCGGGGAGAAGGTTCCTTCCTGCTCGCCCCTCCACGAAGGGCAGGGTTCCTCCCCACAGTCAATTAGTGAGCTGGGATCGGGGGTCAAGGGGCTTCCCGAGTTCATGGCGCTTATCTCCGAAGCACTGCCGAGTGAAGCCAGGACCAAGTGGCACATACAGGGCAGTCCCCATGGTCGTCCTGGGACACTCTGGGGACAACCAAATCGTGTGTGTCCCCGGAGGTCTGCAAATTCCCCTCCTCACCACCAACTGCCAGGTCCCCCCGCCCTGCACCCGGCTCCCTGCTTCATTCCTCCCTCGACCTGACAGCCTCCAGCTGCTGGCCCGGCCCCCACGCATCCCTCTGCAGAGCCTTTGCAGCTTCAACCCACCACTGGCAGGTTCACAGGGACAGAGGAGGAGCCCCCATCTCTCCAGCCTCATTTCCTGGCACCACTACACTGACCTGGGCAGCCCCACTGCATGCCAGCCCCACTGTCAGCCCCCAAAGCCCGTTGCCAGCGCTATCCCCTTCCTCTGCAGGCCACGCTGCAGCAGGCCGGTGGCCGCTATCAAATATTGATGGCACTTTGTGGTAAATAAGCATTATGAATTTATGACTTGCTGAATTAAACAGGCCCTGCTTGGGCTGGCTGCTGTTCGGCGAGGTGGAAGGAACAGCGGCGTTGCTGGCACATGCAGCAGTAAAGGCACGGCCCCACAGCTGACCACGTTCAGACCCAAACCAAGCCCAGGCTTCAGGAGCACCCAGCCCTGGAGAGCTTGCAGCAGGCAAGGGGTTCCTTCCCCTCCTGCAAATGCCTCGCTACCCTCTGCATTTCAGCTCTCCCCAGGGCAGCTGACAGTGCAAACTTCCCCCTCCTTGGAGCTGCAGTACCTCGGACCAGAGAGAAGGGAGCGAATTGAGGCTCAGGTTCACCGGTTTAAACAGTAGTGAGTCCAGCACCACAGCTATGTGAGTAACCAGGTTAATTAATAACATGGCGACTGTTGCCTTACGCAGGAAAGGAGCACAAAATGATTCTGCCTGGTACAAAGGGGCTGGTAGAAAGTCACCTGTGAAAACCCCAGGAAGTGGGAAGGAGAGATGTCCAGCTCTGTTGGAAAAAGCAGGCTTGCCACAGCTAATCCAACGTGCTGGGTGCAAGGAGAATCATGGACTGGTTTCAGTTGGGAGGGACCTTAAAGCCCACCTCATTCCAACCCCCTGCCACGGGCAGGGACACCTTCCACTTGACCAGGTTGCTCAGAGCCCTGTCCACCCTAGCCTTGAACACTTACAGGGATGGGTGTGAGAGGGTGGCATGGCTTGACATCTGAGCCTGGCTGACCTCTCTGGAAGATGTTTGGGTGTCCTTGTAAACATCCTTACGAGAAGCAAGATGCAAGGACAGGATGGTGGGAAAAGAGATGGGATAAACACTGCAGCAGCATGGGAGATACCACCTATTGTGGGCCAGGGAGGTAAGTGCCAAAGGAAAAGCCAGGGGATGGGATTTCCAGGATTGACACAAGAGGGAGCACAGGGAAACATAAAAGGAGCAAGAAAGGCTCCCTGCCAGCACCATTTCCCAAGGGAGCACCATGCAGGGCTGGTCTTGTGTGAGGATCATAGAATCACAGTTTGGCTTGGAAGGGACCTTCAAGAACATCTCATTCCACCCCCCTGCTACTGGCTGGGATACTTTACACTAGACCAGGGTGCTCCAAACTCCATACAGCCTGACCTTGGATCAAGCCCAGAGAAGGGAATATTTTTGCCCATGCAAATATAGCCCTTTACACCTCCCTGCCACACAACAGATTGGCCACTCAGTGAGGCCTGGGACATTGCTGTCACCATGACCCCTGTAAGGTGGCAGCAGGGTGTCACCAAGCCTGGCTGGTCCCCATGCTTAGCAGACGGGACCCCCACCCTTGCTGTTAACACAGCAAATGATCTCCTCAGCCCCCCTTGGTGTGCCAGGCTGGAGCTGGCTCCCAGCACTGGGCACATCCTTCAAGGACCAGCATGGCCAGGTCCTGGCATGATACCACAAAGCCACTATCCTGGAATTGCAAAGTACCCTGCACTTGGGCGACCTGCTTCCCAAGTCAGCCCTGGCATGTCTTGTCCAAGCTCCTCTTCCTTAAGTGGCAACGGAGCCACCAAGGAGGATCAGCAAAGGGGCTGGCTGGGGTTGCTGCTCTGGGTCACTGCTACCCCCTTCTCACCCCATCTTCCTGTCCCCATCAGGTGTCCAGGGTTTTGCCACCCAAATAAAGCAGGAACCACAGACACTCCTGGCACACTTGGCTCATCATACATCAGGCAGAGTCAGCTTGGCTCTTTCACCACCACTAAATTTAGCCCTGAAGACCCCCTCCCCAGTACAATCAGTTCCCATCACCCGGTGATGCTTTGCTCCCACCCCC
>VZRF01007651.1:337098-427820 GCA_013396875.1 Vireo altiloquus
CCCCCACCTCCTCCCCCAAGACAGGATGTTCCCACGTGGTCGCATGAGCTGGCTGGGCTGGGAGCAGCCGCGTTCTCACGGGACAGCAGTGGGGCTGGACCCCCTGAGGATGCTCCAACCTGACTGCCAGGCGTCAGCCCAGCACCGGGGGGACCTTGCTGTGTCCCCCACAAGCCAGCCCCATGCACCACCACGACATCAGCTCCTCTCTCTGGCTGGGCAGGGTGCCGCAGGGTGTGTGCTGGCAGATCAGGCACAGCTTTGGTGAGCCGGTGCCCTGCTTACACCAAGAAGAGGGGAAAACCAAACACGGGATAAGACCTGCCCAAAGGAAGCCTAGCAGGGTCCTGATATCTTCTTACACATCCCCTCATGGAAGCATGGAGGGTTTGGGGTGCTAAGGAGGCTGCAACAAATGCCATGGCGTGTGTTCACATGCCAGACCTGGGAATGACACCATGAGCTTAACACTCCCTCCCTCCCCACCAGTGACAGCCAGGAATGGCCAGATGAAGAGCAGACCCCAGCTCCCTTGCTGGATCCACACCCAAGAGAAGCCCAGGGAGCTTGAATGCTAATTTATCAAGCTTCCAAGACCACAGAAAAAGCTTACTCCTGCATGGCTGCAGTATTAAAATCAGAGATCTTGCTGACCCTGCATTTGTCCCGTGAAGAGATCTGGGAGCTTGAAATCCCAGCCAGCACAGGATGCAATGCTCAGAGCTCGTCCTAGTGGAAAGCGCAACTGGAGCTCAGGAGGAAAACACTCGTTGTGAAAGAGTGACCCCAGCTGTCGCGGTGGAAGGAAACCCCTGCTGGAAAGCTCAGCTGGGAAACTCTGCTGCTGCTCAGCCGTGCGATACCAGACAGCGAGAGCCGAAATCTCCGGGGCAAAGCGTGAAACCACTGCAGGGAGACACAAGACAGGAACAGAAGTTACTCGCAGGGGACTCGGCTTCCTGTCCTTCTCCAGCAGGAGATTGCTACAGGGGGAGTAAAGCAGGCTGGTGAGAACCTGGTTTGGCATCAAAACATTGAAAAATATATTTGAGTCCCAAGAATTCAGCTGGGATTTAAATGCGCTGAGCTCTCCATTTTCACTGCCAGCAGCACTGAGACACAGCACTGTTCCTGGTGTCACCTCCCTGGGACTGGGAACCCTCCTGCCCCACTCTGGCCACCCGTGGCCCTACAGAGGCACAGGAGTTGATATGAACCCCAAAAAGGAGAATACAGTCACTAGTGGGAATATAGGGGACAGAGGACCAAGGGAGGGACAAAAGATCAGGTAATGGATGAGGTGACAAATGACAATGACAGGGGCTGCCTGGAGATGTGGCACAGCAAGAACAGGGTGAAAATGAAGCCTGGGTTTGGTCCCAAGCACCTGTCACCCCACAGTGCTCCCCTCCAGCTGGAGGGCAGATGGAGTACAACCCCCTCAGCATCACTCTCACACCTGGATTCACTCCATCACATCCCAGGACACCCTCAACAACTGACACCTGCCAGGGAAATATGGACCAGCCTGGGAACGCTGCAGAATATAACCCAGCAACTGCCTGGGAATCCATCCCACACCTCCCAGAGGCTGTGATCATTGTCCCGTGTCCCAAGGACCAATGAAAAGTGAAACCACAGCTTTGGGCTGGAATTTTTCTCACCGCCACAAATAGAAATTTCTACAGGAAAAACTCCGTCTTCATCTTGCCATTGCTTCCCCACTCTGTTGTTGCCCCCTTTGACTTCCAAGCAATCCCACATTCCTGTCCCAAATAAACCACCTTCTTCACATGCATACAAAGCCACTGCAAGAGAGTGACCTGGAAATGCACAGAGAAAACAGCTGGAAGATGGTTATGGATGCTGATGGAGCTGAATATCCCATAAAAGCCCCATAGGGCTGTTGGTGGAAGCGGGCCTAGCAAGCTGCAGGACAAGCAACTCCAAAAAACAGCCCTTTTTGATCAATGGAAAGGAAAAATTGGCAAATAGTTTCAAAAATGCTTTAACAAAAATGCTGTCAGGGCTAAAAGTGACACTTTAACCCAAGCACTCAAGAGGTTTTAGCGTTCAGAGGAGGCTCCTCACTTAATAAAAAGAAGGAAAACACTAAAAGGCACATGAGGCATTTCAGCTGGTCCATAACAACCTGCCAAGCTTCAAGCAGCACCCAGTGTCCTCTCAGACAGGGGCACAGCGGGGGAGTGAATGCTGAGGAGGGAACAGGGTGAAAGGCATGCTGGGCACCTACACTTTGGTGAGGAGCATGTGGGGTGCGATGGTGGGAACATGAGGCCGGGCAGTGAGGCGCCGTGTGCCTGAGCTGGAGGTGTGTGCCCCATGCACCGCAGCTCCCCGCAGCGTTCCGCGCTTCCTCGCCCAGGAGAGCGGAGGCAGCATGCTGGGCGCTGCTCTTGGCTCCTGTGGCGGCTCAGCCTCCGCTCCTCGGGCCAGTTCCCACGACCTGCTGCACTTCCTGTGGCTGGAGGCTGCTGGAGGGCTCCGGGACGTGGTGGCGGAAGCGCTGCAATTCGGGCGGAAGGAGGGACCGAGAGCTGGCCTCAGCCTGGGAACAGCCTCCATGTGGTGTTCCCCATGGCCGTGACACCCGGGGTGGGATCCGCTGGCGGCCAGGAACCGCTCTGCCTGCCTCCAGAGGGTCTGTGGATGTCCTGGGAGAGCAGGTCTTGGGAAACTTGGTCCCAAACGATTTCTGCTCCATGTCCAGCACAAGATTGCACCCTGAGCAGAGCCATTACATCAGTTTGTAAAATGCCCAGGGTTGGCTCCAGCCCAAAACCACTTTCAGCTCCAAACAGGCTGAAAGAGGCACTCTGGGAGGCAAGTCAGTGCTCCTGGCCTTGCAGTGGTTCCCGTCCCTCCTTCCACAGACGTGGAGGAGCAGGCAGGGAGCAGCAGTGCTTCCCTGCTCAGGCTGGGCATCCGAGCTCACAGAGGCATCTGTCTTAGGTACATTCCACCTAAGACACATCACACACATGCTAGGGCAAAGCTATCCAAAAACTGAATTTGGGAATGCCCTCCATGTACATGTCTTGGGAAGCTTTTTATCAGTGTTCCAGAGCACTACAGATGGCAGCTCATGTTTGATGGGCATGATCTTGAGTTTCTTCTTGGAAAACATTTAGACTTTTCTGAAGCTTAGGATCACTTGGAGGTTGGAACTGGAGCTCCAGGACAGCAGGCTGTCCCTGCACATGGTGACAACAGTTACAGCCCAGCCTGCACCTGGTTTGGGTCTTGTGATGATGTTGAAATGAAATGAAAGATGATGTTGTTGTTGGCCTAGCTAGGGCCTGGTCCTTCCACAAAAGACTCAGAGTTCATGGATTGATCAGAAGGCTTTATTTCTAGATAGATATATAGATAAATATTATTAAAAAGATGATTGAGAGAGAGATCAAGCAGCTTCCTCCAGCAGGTTCAGGAGCTGCGATCACCTCTGTCTCTCTGTGCGTCTGTGTGTGTCCAGCACCAGAATAGAATGCACAACAAGAACAGAGAGGAGACCTTCCATTAGTCAAAGCAAACACTTTACTATAAGCATTTCTCATATTTACATTCTTTTCTCCTGGGAAGTACAGAGAGCTCCCTTTAGAAATGGAGTTAACTATTTAGAATTGAAGACAAGTTAGAAAAAAATTGCTTTCTTCAGCTTTTCTCTGAAATTTCTCAACAACCCACTGCCAAGTAGAGGCCACAGGGTCTCCTGAAGGAGAGAGGTCTCTGGAAATCTGTTTGGCTGTGGGCTCTTGAAGACAAAGGCATTTGGTTTGTCAGGGACTCCTCCTGGTGGTCAACTCACCAGGATGAATCCAGCTGGAGTCACCTGCAACTCAAAGGTATTCCTGTCCCAAATCACAGACAAAGCCGTGCAGAGCCCACGAGGCCCTTTTCCTGTCTCCCTCTTGTTTCTTTCCTCTCCATTCTTTGAGCAAAGCTGTGTTCAAATAACAACTTCTGTGGAACGAGGAGAACTGCAAGGTAATCGGGATGAAAAGATTTGGCATCTGGCCGTGTTCTGAGCTGAAAAACCCTCACCCTGTTTTCCACTGCAGTTATAACAATACTGGAAAGCTACACTCAGAACACACCCCTGCCACGAGACCCCAGGCCCGAGCAGCCACAGGAGACAGTGCTGCCCAGCAGGCAGGGGAGCACAGAATGTCACTGCAGGCACCCACAAACACTCACAGCAGCTCTGAGAATAAAAGATCCTCCTCTCCCACCTCATAGTGCCACAAAACCTTCCCAGGTGTGTTCCCTGCTCCCAGGCAGACACACACCCACTCAGCTTGCTGTGGATATGTGCCAACGACCCCCAAAACATTTGCAGTCATTTTTGCAAGATAAAAACCGAGTCATTCATCATCTATTGCAACAGGAAACTGCATGAGAAACCCTGATTTTACTTTCTTTGTATCAGTCTGCCCCGAGAGTTCCAGGTGATGGGAGTTTAGAGCTTTTGAGTCTTCTATGATGGTAGTGTAGACCTTAGTAAAAGAGCTCATGGCATTTTTTGCATTCTTCTCCCAAACTGCCCTTACTAAATTAAACTTTCAGCTTCTCCAGAATCCAAGCTTTTTCTCTCCCTCTGCATGCCCAACCAGTGATTTCTTGGAAAGATTCAAATAGAGAATGTAATTTTTTAGGAGTGAATTAACTGCATCTTTAAAAACCTAGAAACACTGTTACTTTGAATCACAAGGGAAAGGCATATTTGGTGGGTTTGAAACAGGAAAAGATACTAAGTTTATATCAGATGAAGGAATTTAGCATATTGTGAACAAACAAGCGATCTGCATCACTTGGAAAAATATCCATTAGAACATAAAGCACAAAATTCAAGGAGACAAGCACCCACATACACAGACATTCATAATAAGACTACCCAGGGGACCATTTTAACAGTATATGAATATTATAAAGGAGCTCATCTCCAGAAAATAAGCAACATGAGGAATAGCAGCACCCTGGCTTGTGGTTAACACATTGCAGCTGCTGATGGGAGGCAAAAGCTGGAGCAGGGCAGGCAGCTTTGCAGAAGAATTTTCTTCCCCTTCAGCCCTTTGCCTCTGCTTGCAAATGATGCAGAGGGCTAACACCCAGCCAGCCTCTGCAGGGAGCTCCCAGCGATTCCACTGAGCCTGCAAATTCCTGTGGGGCTGCAAAAACAGGAGCTTTATGAATCCGACTGCTCCAGAACAGAAACGTGCCCAGCAGACATCTCACACACACAGAGCAGCAGAAAAGAAGAATCCACACAGATTTGGGCATTTTGCAGGGAGTGCAGCCCTGAACCCAGCTGGCAAAATCCATGTTTGCATGTGTGACGTGGAAAGAGAGAAACAACACTACCTTTTTTCCAGAGGATGGGACAGAGTCATGATCATGTTCTAGAAATACCTGGATCTCAGAATGAATCCTCTGAGTGATCCAGTGCAGTGAAACAGGCCTGGACACATTATTATGGAGGTGTAGAATTGAGAAAAACAAAATTATTAAAGCAAAAGGAGGTGTTTTGCCTGGACAGGTCCCTGAGCTTCTTGGCTCTTTGTTTCCAACAGCTTCACCATCAGCCTAAGAAGTGTCAGCAGACAGGAGTTCTGCAGCCAGGGGTGAATCCTTGGCCCTGAACCACTGGTGCTGCCTTGCAGCATCCCCAAGACTTGACATGAGTCCCTCTGGAGGACAGGACCAACCCCCTGTGTTGGATCCATGGGACCCACTCCTTGGCTCAGTTGGCTTAAATCGAACACGTGGGGAGAGCAAGGCTTAGGGTGATGCTGGTGTCACTTCACCAGGGAGCACTCTCTGCTCAGGGAGTTTGGGAGCAGCACTTTAAGAATTTCAGATCTGTGGGGACTCCAGATATCCAGATTTCAGATTTCCAAAATTTCCTATTTTATGGCACAGCCATAGGTTAAGATGAATGATACAAAACAAGCTCCCTCAAGACACAGTTCCAAGTTCTTGCCATGTGAAATTTCTAAGAAGCCTCATTCAGGCACTGTGAATGCCATAGGCAGACACAAGGCTTTCGTTTTTTCTACTGTTCTCGCAGTGTGCAATCAGCTGGTGGTCTTAAAAGTGCAACTCCAAGAGGCCTTTTGGATTTTTAGCTGGAGTAGCAGTGGCTCATCACCATGTACCAACACACCACTCAGTCTTTTCCGCAACTCCGTCTCTGTTCATGGGAATGTTTCCCTCAGTATTGACCAGAGGGAACCAGCTTTTGTGCAAGTCCCACTGCACAGAGGCAGCACACAGGCCCTGTTTTGGCTAAGTTCAGGCAGCTCCATCAGAAACACCTCCAGCTCCATCCATCCCACCTTCACACAGTGTCTACAATGAGCCAAGACAAGACTTCTTTTTCTCCAGGGACAAGCAGCAGAGCTGCTGTTCCCAGCTTACAAGTGGATGACTACAGACAAGTGAACAGTGCTTGCCATGCCAGTATGGAATGAACAGGGAGCAAGGATGTGCCAGGAAAGATGAGCTTATTGTTAAAATAATTGAAAGAGCTTTTAAAGGAATCAATACAAAGCTCTGGCTAGATTCAGAAGTGCAAATGCCAGCAGCAAGGCACCTCCCCACCACCCAAGGGCTTTCCTGTACACTCCTTTTTATCAATTTGTCCTTGATTTTATCCCTTTTTTGTCTCTTTGTGCCACCCACCAGACCCTGCACTGAGTATCCTGGACTGTGTCCTACTCCACAAGCAGCAAAGGAAAAGAGATTTGGGCACAGAGCAGCAGGGATGATGCAGAGAAGCTAGAGGCAGTGGAAATAGGGGCAGGGAATCACACAAGTATTTATTTTGGCCAAGGAAGAAGTGACCTCCAGAGTGAACCTCAGCTCCCACAGATACTCCCCACTGCCAGCTTGGGTGACGCAGTCCAGAGCCAGGAGCCACCTGCCTGAACCTCACATCTACATGCTCCTGGCTTGCTGGAGGCTCTGTACTCCATGGATTACTTTCTCCATCACACCCTGTTCCCAGGTCCTGTTGTGCCAGATTACCACAGGTGGAGTAATTGCCTTTTTTTCCCAGTGTTTGCCCATAAAACCCCTCTGCCTCTTCAGGGCAACCCATCCAAACACTCAACGCTTGGAGGGACAGTCAGGGACTTGCTCTGGCATGTCTTCTGCATGGCCATCTCATCATCCCAGCAGAGCCCTCTCCAAAGGCATTGATGCTGGCCCACAGGGCTTATCAACAACACAATTCCATGACAGACCCTTCTCATGGTGGGCCGCCATGTCACATCACCAGCTCATCTCCCCGATACCATCCAGCTCCTCAGCCCACCCCAATACCACCCAAATTCGGGCTGCACAGGAACACCTTTGCTTGGTGCTGATGCACATCCCACTGGCATGAGGAGGGACAAGGCCTCCTCAAAGCACAGGGGAGGGAATTCATCTCTCATCATGATTTCTAAGTTTTCTTCTGCCCATTCCCTGGTTCCAGGCCTTGGACACACGAGTTATAGCTGTTCTCTGAAACAAGACGTTCCTTGACCTCCTTTTCCCTCATCACTAATTCACACCGAGCAGGTTTCAGCTCAGCTCATGCATGAACTCCGCGCTGGCACTGCTTAATGGCTAAAGAACGAATTCTGACAAAGCTCATTAAAAAAGAAAGCCACTGATGTCAGCAACGTGCCTTAAATCTGACCCTCAGCTCTAGGCAGGTCTGCCAAGGAATCAAGCCATCCTGCTGGAAATATAAAGGGAGAGGAGAAAACTATCAGCATGGTCTGGAAGGAACCTCGTTTGTTGTTACAGATGTGAAGCAGATCGAAGACACAGGTGAGTGACACCAACCAATTCGACGGTTCAAACAATTAAAACCCACCTTACAGATGGGCACTCAAGACACAATTCCAGACGCACAGATGGGGCAGGTTCAGGGAATTTATGCACAGCTCACCTCGAAACACAGGGAGTCATAATCTCAGGAATGCTCCTGGTGCTGGTATGGTTGTAACAGACACAGACATGTCAGCACAGGGAGACCGAGCGGGCAGAAGGGCTGGGACTGAGGTATGAAAACAAAATTCCCTGGCAGGGTTCACTTTTGTTTTTTCCTTAGGAAAACAAGATCCTAATGTCAGGGGGAAAAAAAAAAAAAAAAAAAAAAGCAGAAGGGGGATGAAAAGGCCCTGTTGAAAACTTAATTACATCCCCGGATACATGTCCAGCCCTAGAAAGTTCTGAATGACACATTTCTAACGATGTTTTTAAATAACTACAGGGTATTAATTACACTTAAAGCTACCAATCCTTTTCCCTCTTTGTCTGGAAACCTTTGGAAGTGTTTTCCATTAGGCAACACTTTTAAGCACAGCCAGCTATGCAGCACTCCTGCAGGTACCAAGGAACTGTCTGATGTGATGCCCATGACACACCCCAACGCTGCCCGCACTCCGCTGCACGGGGAGGACGCAGCGGAGGGACACACGTGCAGTGCTCCTTGGGGGAACAGACACAGGGAAAGGCTGCATCCCACTGCTTCCCTGGTACAATCCCCTCTGCAGCAGGGCTGTTTCCCTTATCTGAGTGGCTGCGTCACCACGAGGTCAGCAAGAGCTTCTGTGACTGCATGGTCACAGAGCCGCTGAACTCACTCCTGGCGCTTTCTCACACACAGGCAGAGCCAGGCATGCAGCCAAGGAAGAGCACAGAGCGAATGTTGGAGGGACAGCCTGTCCTGCAGCAACCCCACTTGCCTCCAAGGCCCTGAACATCTGGGCAGTGTCTCTGCTGTCAGCCCTGTGCACAAGGTGGCTGTGACCGAGCGATCTCGCCTCGGCCTCGCCTCTCTCCCATCGAGGAGCTTCCGTCCTGGCGTCAGGCAGCTCCGAGAGGCTGGAGACACCTGCCCAGCCCCAGCCCACAAGTGTCACCAGCTCCAGGATCAGAGGGGCTCTGAGTCCCCATTCCCTAGCTGGGAAAAAATTGGTCACTTCTTTCCATAGTTTGTCCTCATGGAAACTATTTTTAAGCACTACACAGTCCACATATTTAATCACAATAATTAAGGAGATGCTCCTAAACAGAGAGGTGGCAGATTGCATCTGTTTTACATCTAGAATTTGGGATAGTCAACCCCAGAACCTAGTATGACAGAGCAAAGCTATTTGGAGGTGCCCATCCATCATCAGACTGACTGTGGCAAAAAGAAACTGTCCAAAAATACGGTGCAACAGCCTTTCTCACTCCCAAAATCCTTGGCAGGGTGATAAAACCCTGTGGCACAAAGGGAATGGAGCGATGCAGGACCTTGCAGGGCAGGGAAAGAGCCAGGAGCACTGCAGGCAGTGCAGCCAGGTAACAGTGACAAAGGAGAGGAGAGGCCTCTTGCAGGACCTGAGTCAAGCAAGGTGTTTTTTGCTCTGTGAAATACCTGCCTGCCTGCGGGCATGGGAGCTCAGGAGCAGCACAGAGCTGCCACAGCCTGACTGTGCCCAGAATATCCCAAAGCAGCTCCATGCAGGGAACAGCCTCGCATGGCCAAGAATGGCAAATAAAGAACCAGCTGGCCTCTGCTGGCACTGGCACCACACAAACAGTGACCCCACAGCCTGGCTGTCAGGCCCAGCCTCATGTGGCAGCTCTGCCACCCCAAAACTGTGGCGCAAGGGCATGTCTCAATGCCAAACCCCAAGGAGAGCAGGAATGATGAGCCCATTGCTACCAGCAGGGTTCTTGGTGTTCTCTCCTCTGCACTTGGGGGACACTGAGGCACAGAGCTAGCAACACGACAGGTGTTCCCAGAGTTTGACACCGAGACAGGGACTGTGTCTCAAGGGTGATGCCCTTCTTTGGCCTCCATCCCCATGGCTTGTCAGGACACCTCTCAGAGCACCTGAAAGGGGCTCATGGGAAGAGACCCCCAAACCAGCAGTGGCAAAGCGTTGGAGAGCTGTAAGCAGCACCAGACACCTTGTGCTTCACACACTCTCCTCCTCAGCACAGATGAGGACACACAGTGGCATGCAATAAAAAATAAAAACCCTTCCCAGGGGGGATGCAAAAATAATACTATGTACATTCCAGCTTCCCGAACAACAATCGTCTGAGAAGCCGGCACTGTGGGAAAGTCTCAGTTCGCTTTTCCTGGACATTATAAATAGAATCAGGGCTACAAGCAGGGCTGGAAATGTGGAGGAAGGGGGAAAAGGCCATTTAATGGGCTCTGTTTGAACTTGGGCCCTGGCTGATGTCCAGCTTTTTGCAGAACAGCTGGTCCCTTCCTGCCCCGCTGCACTGGGAATCGGGAAGCCCCAGCCCAGGGCTACTTGTCAGATCCCAGAGCCCCTGAGCTTACCCAGGCATCGTACCTCAGGCTGCTGCATGTGTCACTCAGGAGCCTGCACTGGCATTCAGGAACTGCCTCTGCCATGCCCAGGTGTGAGACCAGGTGGCTCACTGTGAGATTTCACAGGACTCCAACCCTGGGGGCTGGCATCCACAGGGACTCCAGAGCTTCTTTTCCAGAGGGCTGCTCAGTCCCTGACCCCAAGTGAAGACTCAGCACCCACCAAGCTCCCTGCAGGACTGAACCCCACAAGTTCTTCAATCTGCCTGGTTCTTCAGGAGCCTCATCTTTGGCTGTGTGACTGCTTTTCACTTATGGATACACTGCTCACCAAAAGCACCTGCAGAGCCCTTCCATGGGCAGCTCCACATTCTGTTATCCATGTGTTCATTCCTTACTCCGGCTCCTGGGTTATAAGCCTGCTGTATCCCAGGCCACATTTCATACACCAGCAACATACTTTAAGCAGGATTTGGAATCATTATGTTATGGAATGGTTTGTGTTGGAAGGGACCTTAAATCCCATCTAGTTGCAACCCCTCTGCCATGGGTAGGGACACCTTCCACTATCCCAGGTTGCTCCAAGCCCTGTCCAACCTGGCCTTGGACACTTCCAGGGATGAGGCAGCCACAGCTGCTCTGGACACGCTGTGCCAGGGCCTCACCACCCTCACACGGAGGAATCTCTTCCCAACCTCTTACCTCTGCACCAGTGGCTTCTTCTGTGTGGTTCCACCAGCGCTCGGCTGCTCATTCCTCGGCCCTATTCCCAAACCTCTTCTCCCACCACCTCTACCTGTGTTCCTGCTTGGGCCTTGTCACTTCCTATAGCCCAAGTCGCCGGCCTGGGGCTACCCGAGACCTGCCCGACAGAGGTGTGGAGGGTGAACCGAGAGCCCGAGAAAAATTGGGAGCCTGAGGGGAGGAGGCGGGAGCCCGTGGGGAGAACCGGGACCCACGAGATAAACGGGAGCCAGAGGAAAGGAGCAAGAGCCCGTGGGGAAAACTGGGACCCTGGAGATAAACAGGAGCCCGAGGAGAGCCGGGAGCCTGAGGGGAAAACCGGGGCCCTGGGGAGAACCAGACCACGGGGAGATCCGGGAGCCTGGGGAGCACGGAGAGCACCGAGAGCACCGGGAGCGTCGGGCCCCACAACTCCAGGAGCTTCAGGGACGCAGGAGACGCGCGCGCGCGAGGCTCGGTGACGTCACGGGCGGGGGGAGGTGCGANCCGCGGGGTCAGTCGGAGCGCGGCGCCGAGCGGAGCGGAGCGGATTGGGGGCACAGCCGGCCACCAGCAGCGACCGTAGCCACCGCAGCCGCACCGGAGCGAGCCCAGGATGATAAACACCCAGGACAGGTGTGCGGCGCGCTCCTCGCTCTCCCTCGCTCCTCAGCGCGGCGGCGGGCGGGCCCGCGGCGCGGGCGGACGCTGAGGCGGTGGGGAGGCCGCGGGACGTGGGGAGGCCGCTCCGCCTTTCCTCGCTTAAAATCCTCATCGAGGCGTCGCTTCTCCATGGAGAAACCTCCCGGGGGTGGGTCTGGGCTCGCCGAGGCCTGAACACCTCTTTCTGAGCAGCCCTCGCCGCGGCGAGGTCCGAGCGCTCCCTCCCCGCACCCCCCGCACCTCTCTCTGCCTGAAGGAAGGTGGCTTTTCCGAGCAGGTTGGGTTTCAGCAGGCGCGAACTTGCAGGATCTGTGTATTTTTCTCAGCTGACCGATTTATCTCGTGTGTCTGTTCCTTGTTTAGAGTCCCCAGAGTGTCATTTCCTGCGCCTCTGTCGCCGATAAGAGCCCAGAGGATGCGTATGAAGCAGTCTTGGTTCTTGGCCGTTGCCTGTGTGGGAGATGCTTGAGCTGTGCTGTATTCATCAGATGGTTATTTGCAATTTACTCCTCAAATCGGGCTCCTGGATATGTGTCTAGCATTATTATTATTATTATTATTATATAGCTGCATCTCCAGAGCCTTTTTCGGGAAGGGGCCGAAAGGAAAACAAACAAAACAGCTATTTCTCCAACGTCAGGGGAGCTCTGTCGATCCTTCCATCTAGTCCAAGTGTTCAAAACAAATAAAACCCCCAAAACACAAGGAAATGTTCCGATTTCAGCCCCTGATGTGCTGGTGGTAGTCCCGACCTGGTTCCGGGTGCCGGGGCTGCCTAGGAGTAGCTGTGATGGGGTTTTGAAGTTGCCGAGCTGCCCTTTGCACTTCCCAGGGACAGGGCACGGGGTTGGGATCGCTGGGAGCTTAGTGAGTTAAAATTACACCCACGGGATGGGAGCGTAACACCGGCTTCCAGCTCCCCTTTCGGGCAGGGCTCAGCCGAGCGGCTCTTACTGAGGACTTTCTCCAGGGAGAGGCCTTGGTGATCAAAATGCATCTTAATTTCAACCAAGCTGCAGGAAAGCAGCTTCTCCGAGGAGGAGAGACGTCAGAAGGGAGCACAAGCCTAACTTTTAAGCTATAAACAGGCCTCAGGGAGAGTTGCCGTTTGCGCAAGGATGCATGAAGGGATCAGACGTTATCGGGTGTTTGCTCCCAGGGAGCTAAAGCACAGCTGGAGAAAGCAAAAGCCCTTTTAATCTGTGCCCCACACGCACTCTCTTCCCTGAGGGTGCTGCTCTCAGAGCCCTAATCCTGGGGGCGATAGTGCTGATGTGCAGGGACCCTGATTTTGCGGGGAGGACAGTGGAGGTGTGCAGATATGGGCCAGGGCGTGCAGGCAGCAGCTGAAGGGGGCTGGTGTTTTGACTTCTGCATGTGCCAGAGGAAGTGAAACTGGGAAGTGTCTTGGGCTGCTTTGCATGAAAACTGCCTCTCTGTTTAATTTTTTTTTTTTTCCCACAACTCCACTTCATTATCCAGCTTCTCGATGCCTTGGCCGCAAGTTGGAAAGAGCTATCAATAGTACATTGTTGGCTGGAGGGTGGAGGGAGGAGGGAAGGGAATAACAAAGCTGCCAACAGCTTTCTGGGGGTGGGGAAGGCACAAAGTGCTTTGTCATCCTCTCGACATCCACTACTACTGAGCACACACTGGCCCGTTGATAGCCCCAGGCACACCAGGGAGCACAGAACACCGGGCTTCGCCCCCGGACATCTCCTGGTGTATTTAAACTGCCTTTTCTTCAAGAGGTCCCTGCTCTAGCACATGGGAATGCTACCCCAGAGCCCCGTCTAGCGAACCTGGGGGAGGGAATATGTGGAGGAAGAATATTAGTGTTTCCTGTAGAAAGACGGTTTCGGTGGTAGGTGGTAAGCAGAGATCCGTGGCGAATTCTGCCTTGTGCATTTGTGAGCTGTGTTTCTGGCACTCAGAAATGCCAAATTTTAGTAGTTTGTTTGCAACTGGCACAGGCAAGTTACATGGCCAGGTTGGATGGGGCTTGGAGCAACCTGGTCTAGTAGAAGGTGTCCCTGCCTGTGGCAGGGGGTGGCACTGAATGGGCTTTAAGGTCCATCCCAGCCCAAACCAGTCTGATCCCATGTTTCTAGGCATCTCAGGTGGATCTGACAGTGCAGATCTATACTTGGTGTTTGGAGGCCTGTCTGCCTCGTGGAGAGGGATTAGAGTGGAAAAACACTGCATTGAGAACAGCTCAAGTGAGAAGTTTCAGGACAGACAGTGAGTTGTCAGTACAGCTGCAGAATTATTCCACTTTAGCCTCATTCCTTGCTCCGTGCTCATGAAAACCCTCCCTAATCCCGTTGTTTCGGTGGTGCTTCCGTAGCTTTGTGCCGGTGTGTTTCATAATGGGAGCACTGGGGAAGGACTGGTTTCCCTGCATGGCTTTTGCAGGCGGTACTAGAGGAACATTGCTGGGCCTCAGCACAGAGCTTTTGTGGTGCTGAGAGAGGAACCAAGGCTCTAGAAGTAAAATAGTTTGCTTTGATGAGCTTCCTAAAAGCTGGAGCAGATATTAAAGCCTGTGTCCAAAGCCTGTGTCTTCCTGATCCTGGAAGACCCTGTGTAGGACTTCCAAACAAACTTGGAAACTGCAAGGGAAATGTGTTTTCTTGCTCTTCGAAGTAACTCTGTGTGGTGAACTTGTAGTTTTTAGGGTTGAGGTGGAGGATGCTTGCATGACCCTTTGCGTGTGTGTGAAATCGTCGCCGTGGAGCATGTTGAAGGCGTCTGAAGAACCGACCCTTTCACTCCTCCTGGGTTTGAAAATGTGAAACTTAAACCTTCTCCTCCTAGGCCCTGTTGATCTATTTGTAGATATTTGTCTCTAGAAAATGTGTGCTCATCTGGTCATGTGTTCTCAGCCATCTGCTCCTGGCAGCCTTCCAGGCCTCCCTTATTAGCATGAGGTTGCTCAGCACTCTCTCTGGGTTCCTGGCTCCAGCTCCTCCTCCATTCCTAACAAAACGCGCTGGGTTCTGGTGCCACTGGGGCAGTGGGTGGTTTCGATGTTGCCATCTGGGTGCTGTGGATGAGCAGGGATATGAATGATTTGGGGGTTTGAGAAGCCAGAGCCTCTGAAATGTGATCCCTGCTAATGTAACCTGGTGTTCTCTCTTTTTCTTGCAGTAGTATTTTACCTTTGAGTAACTGTCCCCAGCTGCAGTGCTGCAGGCACATCGTTCCAGGGCCTCTGTGGTGCTCCTGATGCCCCTCACCCACTGTCGAAGATCCCCGGTGGGCGAGGGGGTGGCAGGGATCCTTCTCTTTCAGCTCTGATATATAAGGTGAGAAAGATTTAACATCTAAACGTTGACCTCTACCTGTGTTACAACTGCGTTCAGTTCCTTTTGCAGTCTGATGGGAATAAATGCAAAGAATAATAAGTGGGAGATAAGGTAAAGATAATAAGTGGGAGAACAGGTGATTTTTTAGGGACTGAGCTGCAGGCAGGTCTCTCCTGCTTAAATATCACCTGTTTATTAAGAAATGAGAGACTGTTGTGCAGCAGATCATTCACCAGCCTGACCCCAGAGGCCTGCTGCAGCTATTGTACACAGAGCCTGCATTATCATAACATGAAAGGGCTTCTGAAATGTCTGGCAGAGGGAGGAAGTGGCAAGCAGAAAGGTGAAATGCAGCAAGGGTAGGGTTGATAAGCTCCTTCCTGCGCCCTGGTCCGGAAGGTGAAGCTGTCAGGGCCTGGGAGCTGCCTGAACTCAGGTGCAGATTGGAGAGGCAGCCATCCAGCTCCCAGACCGGGATGGTTCTAGAGCACAGGCAGGGCAAGATCAGGAGGGATTTGTGTCTGCAGACTTGCAGCTCTCTCCTTTTGTGTTCCTCTTCATTCCATGGGACCTTTCCTTTCGAATGAGGAGACCTGGCTGCTCTTTCCTGTAGAGTTGGCACTTGTGTGACTTGGCTCACATCTGTCTCCTTTCTGGGACAAGGGCTGCTCTTCCATTTAGATGAGGCAGCCTGAATTTATGCTCACCTTGCAAATTTGGCTCTTGAGCCAGGGGTGTTGTCATAGGTGTCAGACCTGATTTTTAATTAACCCGTGGGTGGCACACAGATGTTACATGATGAAAAGTTTCAGACCCTTCTGGGCCACAGCTCCCAGAGTCTCCTCTTGGAGTTCCTGAGAGAATCACAGACATCATGGCTGCTTTCAGAGTTACCTTTGGTGAATTTTCAGCACTTTACTCACCCACTTCCCTTGCAAAATGTCAACCTCTGAGCTTCCAGTGACAAGGTCCCATCAGTTTAATGCTCGAGGTGAATTGTCACAGATGTTGGGGAGTACAAACTCTAGAGAAGCAGCACAATGGGCTTCCTGACACAGAGAGAAGGCACAAAAATAGCTTCAAGAGGGCTCAGGACAAGTAATTAATCCCCTCTGGGTAGGGAATGGGAACTCCTGCCAGCCAGCTTTGCAAAGCTGTATGCACCAGGCAAGGCCCAGAGGCAGAAAGTGGACTCAGAATGGAGGAGGACGGTAGAAGGAATCATGGTTTGGAGACTTTGATTTTTTTTTCTTTTTAATTCAGTACAGCCTTGAACTTGCATGGATTTTGGCAGTGGTGTGTAGGCAGGGGAGATGTCATCCAGATAGCTGCATCCCAGAAATATGGATGGAATTCTTCCTGGATTTATTGCTTGACAAAACTAGCAGAATCTATCAGAAAAACATCCCTTTCTGTAACAAAGAATGATGGAAGCATTTGGGTTGGAAAAATGCTCTAAGGTCATCAAGTCCAACTGTTCCTCCAGCACTGCCATGTTCACCACTAACCCATGTCCCCAAGTGCCAAATCCACAGGGCCTTTAAATCCTTCCAGGGATGGTGACTCCAACACTTCTCTGGGCACCCTGTGCCAGGGCTGGACAGTCCTTTCGGTGAAAACATTTTCCCTAAGATGCAAACCTCCCCTGGCCTGGAAATGGTTGAGATAATTTCCTCTCATCCCATCCCTTGTTCCCTGGGAGCAGAACACAACTCCCACCTGGGCTGCCCCCTCCTGTCAGGGAGTTGTCGAGAGCAAGAAGGTCCCCCGTGAACCTTCTTTTCTCCAGGCTGAGCCCCCCCAGCTTATCAGACTTGTGCTCCAGACCCTTCCCCAACTCTGTTCCCTTCTCTGGACATGCTCCAGCCCCTCAATGTCTGTCTTGGAATGAGGGGCCGAGAACTGACCCCAGGATTTAAGGTGTGTCAGACCTCGGAGGGGTTACAGGGCTCTGTCTGCCCCCTCCATTGCCCACTCAGTCTGGCAGTGCTGTAGTTAGAGCACCCCGAGCTTTTCAGCCAGCAGCCACCAGAATGACCTGGAAAGGCATCTGGATCCAAAAGCTTAAATCCTTTTTCCAGCTGTATCAGCTGTTCAGTCCAAGGGATCATCTTTCCAAACACCATGCTCTGCCGACGCATGCAATGCTCAGATACATCACTGCTAGAAATTGGGGCTCCCTGTAAGTGTTGGCATTTTTGTGTTAAGAGACTTTAAGCTCGGCCCTGAATGTGGGGAGCTTTGCTGGAGCTGGGAATGCCACAGCGCCCGGTACGGGTGCTGCGCAGCCGAGACGTGCCCTGGCTGGCAGACTTGGCAGGAGGCTGCAGGTGTAGCGCGTGCCAGCAGCGGGTGCTTCCATGGCTCTCTCCAGCCACTTGGCCTGGGTGGATCATAACATCCTTCCTTCTGACCCTGCCAACACACCACGGCCTCCCCCCTGTCCTTCCCACAGCAGGGCAGGAGAATCTTGTGCTCAGTGAATTGGAACCAAGTGGAAGTTGGTCCTCGCGGCTTCGTGTTGCTGAAACAGAGCTGGAGGGCTGGGGAGCCAGGGTTTGGGCAGCCGTTTAAAATTCAGTCTAGTGGCAGGGGGTTTTGTCCACAGGAACATGGCAGGGGGATTTTGTGTGGGGATTTTTCCAGGGTGAACTAAAACCGAGTGCATGTTGTGTAAACAGGATTTTGCTTTGAGCGGCTTCCAAAGAATTCTGGGCTGCTGCTGCTTCACAGGAGCAGCCCACAGAGTCCTTCACTTCCCAGCATCTCCTGTTTGGATGCCTAGAAATAAAGTGTCAGCTGCCCTAGCCAGGCTGTGTAGACGTAATTCCCACTGAACCGGGGGAACTGGTTCTGTTAATCCCTGTGGTTGTGCTGCCTTTGGCTCCTCGGCTGTCACAGGGGGGTTTCAGTGGAGCAACCTCACTGGGTTTAGAGCACTGGACATGATTTCTGGTGATAAGGAGGTTCTGAACCAAATGACTCAGAATGCTTTTCCTTTCCTATGGCAGTGCCAGTCTTCCCACCCAAAGACACACCTCCCATGTCAATCCCAGCCTGCTTTCCTTACCTTCCTCACACAGTTTTAGTTTTGTGAGCATGGGAAAAGCATGATCTGTGAGCTTTTCTGGAGAGAAGGATGTTTTCTGGAACAGAAACACTTTCTGCATTGAAACAACAGCTGTAAAGGGTCCTGTAAAGTCACTGCTGAAGGGATATGTACATAAGCCCCTTGAACTTGGAGCTGTTTTAAGTACCTCTGTACTCAGCCCTGCCTCTCTCTGCTGACTCTGTCACAGCCACAGCCTGACCTCACTGGAGCAGCTCTCAGTGCATTTCTGGTGCTCTCAGCCACTCAGACTTCCTTCAAACTCGATGAATAAACTTATTTCCTACAGGATGTTTATTCTGGTGAAGTGTAAACTTGTTTTTCAGCTCAGCTTTGTGGGCTTTCAATGAATGGCAGCTTCCTCTGCTCTGCTTTCTGAGGCCAAGCAGCTCCCAATTCGCACACGGCATTAACTTTGTCACCAGTGTGAATGTCCTCCGTGGCTTCTGTGTCGTACAATAGTCAAACCAAGGGACATCTATTTTAAGACATGAGTTAATAGGAACTAAAGCACCGGGACAGTGGCGTGAGGAGCCTGGAAAGGCTTGTAAGGAGCTGCTGAATTAATTGCCCTGTTAACATAAAATACCTGGAAGCTGGACAATTGCTCACCCAATGACCCAGTGGAGTAAAGCACTGCCCACCCACCTGCCGAGGAGGGAGGGGCACATGACCCTCGCAGTGCCCTCATGACCTTGGGTTTCTGCTTTACTTCTGCCCTTCAGAGCTGTGTAGGTTCCTGTGAATGTGAGGGATGGGGACACACAAGCTGTCACCAAGCACAGAGGACAGTTCAGCTTCACTGCAGTAACAGCGTTAACTCAGGGCTCTGCTTCTTTCGCTGGGGCTCTTTGCCCTGAAACATGGAAACCATTACTGGGCAAGCCAAGTGCCTGCAGGAATTGTCCGAAGGAATGGAGCTTTAACCACGGAATTGTTTTCTAGGAACTGCTGAGCTGATCCCAAGTGATCTGCATGCTTGGCATTCTTACGGGGCAGGACTCGGGAGGGATACGTGTGTTTGTGGTCTCTGGAGAAGACCTCCTCACAAGCTTCAGATCTGCTCTGGAATCTCCCTGCGCTCTGTGTTGTCCTCTCTTACACCAGGAGGCAAACCATCAGTTATAAAATCTGGGAAAGCAATTTGTGGTCACTCCTGGAACAGAAAGGCTGTGTTGAGTATGGGGAAGGCACTGAAACTGGTTGGGCTGTGGCAGCAGAAGCTCCCAGTGTGTTGGGTCCAGTTGAGTTCCTGGAAGGGCAGTTCATGAAGCACCACCAGACATGACTGGAGCCTGCAGTGAGGGAGTGGAGTCTTCTACTTCAAAATTTAATATTATGCCAATGTGTAAAACTACATTCCCTTAACAGGAGAACACAGCTAGAAATCACTCTGAGGGCTGAGAACTGTGTGATGTGTCCCTGAGCCAGCAAACGGGCAAGGGAAAATCATAATTCTCAGTAAAACCCTTAGACCATTTCTTTGCATTTGCTTTCTCAGTTGTCTGCTGGCTCTTCAGGAGTTTACATTTTTCATTTTCCCAGGATGAGAAGATCACTGTTAGCCAAGATGTCCCAGTGCACGAAGGGAAGCCTCACATTGTCCACTTCCAGTACAAGGTCACAGAGGTGAAGACCTCCTCTTGGGATGCAGTGCTCTCAAACCAGAGCCTCTTTGTGGAAATCCCTGATGGATTATTAGCTGATGGAAGCAAAGAAGGGTAAGTTCTGGATCGCAAAGGTGCAGCCATGGCTCCTAGGGGACAGGACTTTGCTTACATGGGTGATGGTGGATGGACACTCCATCCCTGGAAGTGTTCCAGGCCAGGCTGGACGGGGCTTGGAGCAGTGTGGTCTAGTGGAAGGTGTCCCTGGCTATGGCAGGGGTTGGAACGAGGTGAGTTTTAAGGTCCCTTCCAACCCAAACCGTCCTGGGATTCCATGCTGTGTGCAGGGAGAATGGACTGTGCAATGGCAGCTCTGTTCACGGTTTGTGCACAGTCTGCTCCCTAGTCTGCAGGGTCCCCCATGGGAATATTTTCCCCCCAGTAATACTCCAGACAAGTTACCATTTTTTGAGTCCCAACACTAAGGAAAAACAAGCAATAAATTAGCAGAGTGAATCTTTGTATACTTTGGTATAAAAAGCCAACAAGATTTTCTCTGATATTTTATTATTTTTTCATTTGATTTTTCCACTGGCCACTTGGCAAACCTATCTTGGCAGGTTTTCCTCTCTTTCAGGGAAGTAAAAAACCCATCCATCCTATTGATGCTCTCCTCGTCAGTAGGTTGATCTGTTCCTGGAGCGCTGCCGCACCGGCGCCGGGCTCTGCCAGGAGCTCTGATTTTTCTCTTGGCAGAATCCGGTCGTGTTTTGTCCAGACAGCTCTGCTCTGGGAAGTTTGGGTAAATGCAGCTTCCAGAGCAGCTCCTTCTGCCAAGTGCCGTGCCAGAGGTCTCCGCTGTAGCATAGACGTGGCTTTGCTGGATTCCTCTGCAGAGCAATCAGCTCCGCCTAAATCTCCAAGTAGACTTCATCCCTCAGTGACACTCAGAGCTAATTAAGGAAAAACCCACTGCTGTGCACCTTCAGGAAGTGGCAGTGTTGTTGCTGTCTCACACTTGTCTCATTTGACTCCAAGTCCAGATAAATGTTTGTGTAATTTCTGTGGTTGGCCCGTAAATCTCTGGGCTCTCCCGGGAATGGGTCCTTATGGGAGGGGATTTATTTGCCAGTGTCATTGTGACTTAAAGCGCAATTTTGTCAGGTTATTTTTAGCTGGGTGAAACAGCCGAGGAGAGGCCATAATTAAAGTAGTTCATTAACATATTAACAGAACCCTTTGCAAATTTAATCTCCTGCGCTGCACTGACGGCTGGTTAATGAGATGTGGAGTGAAGGCCTGTTTGTCACTGCTCTGGCAGCGCCAGCGGTTACAAGTGACAGCAGTTGCTCCATGTGCCACCCTGGAGGCTTGCAGAGGGGTTACTGCAGCACCGCTTCCATCAAGAGGTGGCAGAAATAATCCAGCTGGAAAGGCAGGAAGCGAGGATTCAGGGGGCAGCAGCTGTGCCATCCAGCCGATGCGCTCAGGAAATGGCTTTGCCTGCGCACACGTTCTCTGGGGATGGTTTGTTCTCCTTTTCTGCCTGCCATGAGCTCAGTTCTGGGCGGTTTTCCTTCCCAAAAAGCACAGAACTCCCAGATCCCCCATGTGCGTTGCCAGGGAATGCAGCCTGGCCTGGGAGCAGCTGCGATATTCCGCTTCCTGCCTACGAAGGCTTCGGTCCCAAAGCACCACGGGTGGGGAGGGTGTTTGGGGCTGTGAGGACAGAGACTTGTCGTGACTCGGAGCAAGGACAGCTCTTGAATCTCCAGGGCAGGAAGCCCATTGTTTCAGCACCCATTGTTCGCTGGAAGGGGGCTGTAAACAATCTTTGTGTCCGAAAACATCCAAACAGTTGATAATTCGATAATGCTCAGAGGCTTCCTCAGGACAGGACTTCCCAGAGCTGATGTCCTTTTGTCTTCCCCCTCCTTGGCAGGTTGTCAGCACTGCTGGAGTTTGCTGAAGAAAAAATGAAAGTCAACTATGTCTTCATCTGCTTCAGAAAAAGCAGAGAAGATCGAGGTGAGGGCTGGCCCACGCTCAGGTTTGCTCCCGACATCCCACACGGTGCTGCTGAACCTGTAAAGAAACTTGGTAATCCCAGGGGAGGACCCATGGGACCCTCCTAATGCAGGGGTTGTTATGTGCATAATTCTTAGGGGAATAGTTTCCTGTGGAGGAAAGAAGCCTTTTTTGGAGAGCAAGGGTGAGGGAATGTTGTGGTTTCTCCAGCAGATCTGCTGGATGGGGCTTGGAGGACCTGGTCTAGTGGAAGTTGTCCCTGCCCATGGCAGTGGGGTGGAACTCCATGAGCTTTAAGGTCCCTTCCAGCCCAAACCAATCTGGGATTCCATTATAAGATCTGCTTTGCTGCCCTGCCATTAAATACTCTGGTACTGTCTGGTGCAAAAAGCTGCTCCTGAATGATTTGGGGGGATTTTCTCATCCAGAGTCAGTTAATATTCCCCTTTTGGTGAGCAGTGAAGTCTGTGTTTGGCACCAGGCTGCTGTGACACAGAAGGTGAAACCAGGGAGGAGTTATTAGATGGAAAACAAGCACTTAGAGCCTGTTGCCCTGAAATTCATCAGCTTTTTAAAGATCTCCTGGCACTTCTGTCCTTCCCAGGCTTACAGGTAATCCTGGCCCTGGCTGGAGATGTTTATGGCTTCAGGGGCTGCATTAGAATCTAAAGATAGATGTGTTGGGCGAGGGATTACGGCTGGGGGGCTGGGGAAGGTACCAGGCTGGGCACATGTCACTCTAAATCCCACAGACTCAGGCTGTATCCTAGCGAGTAATTCTAACCCCAGTTCTAATTTTACTGTGCAGTTTCATGAGCTGCCCCGGCTTCTCTGAAATGAAGGACCTTAGTAGAGCTAAGCTGAGCTGAACCCAGGAAGATGTCATCATCCCATATTACCATGCCAGGAATAATTTCCAAATCAAATCCTGGCTGTTATGTCACCACCAGCACCAGTTGCGTAGGTGGCCCCCTCAGAGGCTGGGGACAGGGCACAGCCAATGCCAGGGGTTGTTTGTAGGAGTTCTGGAGGGCTCCAGATCCTGGATCCTTGTCTATGCAGCTGAAATTCTGTGCTGCCAGAAAAGGAGCTCCTCTACATGGTCATTCAGTGTCCTGGAGCTGATCACCCGAGGGCACCGTAGGAATGGGACACTGCACCGGGGTGAGTGTCACAGGTCACAGGGAAGCCACTGCTTCAGTGACAACAGGCACAGCATCACAGAACCATATCTGACAGCCCCAAGGTCTGGGGGCTTCTGGGCTGGCCCCACTCTGAATTCCCACATGTAGCCCAACGTGGCTTTCCTGGGGTCCCACCCCGAGCTGGGCAGAGCTGTCTGGAGTTTCCACTGAGCTCCAGGACCTCCTTATAGAGACGGGAAATGTCTGCCTCGTCCCTAAGCAGATTCCTCTTTGCTGCACTTTGTCCTCCGTCAGTACTCATGGGGTGCTGGGGCAGGACAAAACCTGAGGGATGGCCACATGCGTCCTGGGAAAACAGGGATGTGCACCTGGTGCAGGCAGGCAACCAACCATTGCTGTTTCTCACGGAGGATAAAAGAAACGTTGCAGGAGAAATATGGACAAAGCTGCTCAGCTGCACAGCTAAAATTCCTTCACGCTTGGCAGCAGCTGCGATGAGCACAGGAGGAGACAAAAATCCCTGCTGGAGAGGGCTGTGCTTCTCTGCATTGGAAGCTCTGGATGCATTCACAGAGGGTGTCACATGCACTTGGATGGGTATTTGTGGCTCAAGGGAGAGGTAAAGAGGATTATTCGTGGTGGTAACATTATCTCCTTCTCTTTGGTAGCTCCACTCCTCAAGACATTCAGTTTCTTGGGCTTCGAGATCGTGCGGCCTGGCCATCCTGCTGTCCCATCACGGCCGGACGTGATGTTCATGGTGTACCCCCTGGATCAGAGCTCTTCCTCCGATGAAGAATAGCTGCAGAGGGGGACTCCAGCAGGACCCCAACATGCTGTGGAGGGGAGAGGGGACCACCTCCTTTCCTGAGGAAAGGGAAGCCAAGCTTCTGTTGGACTGCAAGCGCATTTCTCATTGTTAGATTGGGCTGTGTATCCCCAGAGTTGACTCTCATTGAAACGTGTTGCCTAGAGAACTATCTATCACATATGTAATCATCACTTGGAAAAGGAAGATGTTCATGAACTGGCATAGGAGCTCTTCCCATGCAGCTGCGTGGTGCAGGAGCCCCGGGGTTGGTAGCACCTTCGGGACTTCTCTGAACCTGCGTCTGTGCCTCCTGCCCACCCGGCGTGGGCTCAGCTGGGACACGACCTGTTCATTTCCCACTCAAGACCTTAAAAGCGGCCTGGCTTGGTGTGGGGCACATGCAGGAGACGCTCGAGTTTATCCTTTTAACACTACATTAAACCCCCCATGCATCTCCACTCCGATGCTGGTTTAACTGGTCTAACCTTTATTTTTCCCCTTTTTTGGAAACTTCTTGCTCTTCCAGCTTTTGTTTTACGCAGTCTTAATTCTGTTCCATGTTCCCACTGCACTATCATGGCATTCAATAAAAGGGGCATTCAGATGAACTTCACACACCTGGGGCTGCTTATTTGGGAGGAGCAGTTTCCTGACCTCCACCATGACAGTGGTGGAGATGGTCCAAAGAGCCAAGAAAAGCTTCTGCCTTTACCCTCCACCCCAGGATGGGTCTGGAGCAACCCCAAGCCCTCACCTCTACTCCTGTTCACCCTCCCACAGGGCTGAGCTCAAGGTTTGAGATGCCACCGATGGTTGTATCCAAACCAAAAGCTTGTGTGAGGGCAGGTGCTGGGGTGCTCTCCTCATCCAGGAGCTTTTCTGGGAAGGGGCCGTGGTGCCAGCAGTAGGGCATGGCTCAGCCCAGCCCTGTCCCTGTGCTGTGGCACTGTATCCTGGCTGGCTTTGTGTGTCAGGCCCCAGGAAAGGGGGATGTGCCCCAGGGCTGTGCCCTCAACTCTTTCTGGCCTGGCTCCTTGTGGGATTGCTTCTGTTGTGCTCTCGCCCTTTGACAGATGATCCTGTTGGAAGCTGGACCCGAGTCATTCCATATTCATCATGGTCAGTAGTGTTTGGTTTGGGAGAGGTGGGGCTGGGATACAAATGTGTGTGAATAAATCATCTTAAACTTAGGGTCTCTCTTGCTCTCCTTCACCTCTCCATGAAACCAAGAGGTTAGAAACCAACAACAAGGCATTAGACCCTACATCAGTTTAAAATCAGCTGGGTTGCTCTCTCAAAGAGGAGCCCTTGGGAATGGGTGTTCCCTGGCTGAAACTGCCAAGTGCTGCTTCTGGCTTGAGAAGGGCGCAGTTTTATCCCTTCTTGTAGCTGGAGCTGCCCCTGCTCTGGCCCAAGACTGGCAGGTGCCTCCTCAGTGTCTCTGCATGTGCCAGGCTGCCACCCCATGGTGCTCCAGGCTGGCACATCCCAGCTGATGGGATGGGAACCACTTTGCTCCTTCCTACTGCTAAAATTCACTGGTAAAGTGCAGGATTCTGGTCATAGGAGCTGGAGTGAGGCTGATCTGAGCTCTTTATTATTCTGGAGATAACGGGGCTGTGCCACTGCATCTGCTTCTCTGACACTTCCCTCTCCTGCCCTGCCTCAAGTAAAGGTGGGGAAACGTGGATTTCTCAGCTCACAAAACGCATTCCAAAACACCCTCTGGAAAATGTGGAAGGTGCCTCTGATGTCCCTGGGTGCTGCCTCCCACAGGGATCACCTCCATGGCGAAGCTGGAAGAACCAAGCCCTGCCCTGTGACCGCCCTGTGTGCCCAGTACCTCCTCTCCCCTGGGGCCATGATGTAGGGCAGGGCCTTGGTGCCCAGGGGTTCAAGCCTGGGGGTTCTGCCTCCAATTACCAGGTCTGAGTTCAGCTGCAGGCCCTGCCAGAGCCATGAGTGCTGGGGCAGAGCTGGATCCAGGGGCACAGGACAAAAGCCTTGGATCAGTGAGCACCAGGAGCCTTCTCAGATGCCCAAGATGGGGGAACCCCCTCTCCCGCCCCCAAAAATAACTGGCCACAGTTTTTTGGGGATAAAGGACCAGACTTGGGGGAACAGGAAGAAAAAGCCACCCTCACAGGTTTGTGATTGTCTCTTAAAAAGATTTATTCTCCCTCCTTGCCCAAATGTACAAAGGCAAGAAGAGTACAGTTTGTATATATATATATTTATATATATATATATATAAAAAAACAAGGAACTTGGTAATAATGTACACTTTACAGAAGGGCAGAGTCAGGAAGACTGAAATGAAACCCAACACAGCAACGCCAATGGAAACGACCTATAAACACCAATGGTCTGACACCAGGGCTGGGGGTGGCCCCGTGGGCAACGAGTGGCCCAGAGAACCCAGGAAACGTCAAACCTCAAACCTATTCTGCATCAACTGTTGTTTCATTTAACACCTAAAGGGAGACTCAACTGGGACCCAACTGGGAAAGTGGGGAGTAGCCCCCTGACCCCCTCCAACTGCCAGCAAAGCCTGTGGCACCCCCCAACACCCCCAGGCGCTTCCTCTGCGCCGCTGGAGTCGCTGTGGGCCCCGGCTGTGCTGGGAGCCAGGCTGTGCCGGGAGCCAGGCTGTGCTGGGAGCCAGGCTGTGCCGGGCCGGCTGAGGCTGGAGGTAGGAGCAGCCAGCAGGATGCTCCTCCACGGGTGGCACATGGGGCTCTCCAAAGCACCCTGACCCCTCCGGTCCCCAGCCCCGTGGCTGCATGTGGCTCTGTGATGGCTGTGGGGTGGGTCCATCACCCACCCTGTTCCTGCGGAGTGTGCCGGGCCATGCAGCCCTACCTCCTTCCAAAGACAACGAAGAGTGGAGAAAAATGAGTCAAATAACAAGAGCAGGCCGGGGCCACCATGCTGCTGGCACCTGAATTGGGGCCGAGAGCAGCCAGTGCCTCCTTTCCAACTGGGTACAGTGGGATGGGGAAGAAACAGGGAAAGAAAACAAAACCCAAAACAACAGCTTTCAAACAATTGCTTTTTACAGTATGTACAGAGCCCAGCGGGCAGAGCATCCCCGTACAGCGGCCCTCGGGGCCGGGTGCGACACAGACACACACAACCGAGACCGATGGCCCCTTTGTCCCCCGGCCGGGCAGGGGGGAGAGCAGGGGCAGCCTGGCCGCTGTGGGGCCGAGGTAGAGTGTCGGCCTGGGGAGAGCCACTCTGGAGCTGGGGGCAGAGGACCAGAAAGCCCCTGTCCTCAGAGCTGAGGAGCAGCCAGAAGTGGGGACCATCTTCCTCCAAGATCTGGTGCCCCCAGCCCTGGCACGAGGCTGGAGCAGGGACCGGCATGGCCCCACGTGCCTCTGGCAGAACCTAAGTGTGCTTGTTCCTCACTGCGCCCTGCCTGCAGCCTGGGGCAGCCGCCCTATAAGCAGAAGGTGGATGAAAAGAGGAGCCACAGACCCTCACAGCAGGATGTGCTGCCCCAGGGTTTGGGGGGGCACTCGCCATGGTAGTGGGGCAGAGGAAAGGCTGGGATTTGTAGAGGTGCAGCTCAGAAACCAAAGCAAAAGCCACGGGCAGGAGCTTCAGGCAGGTCTGGACCATGCACGGCCTGGGGGGCCCAGGCAACCTGTGGCCTGATGCCCCCAGCCCCATGGAGCCCCAGCCCCCATGGGCAGAGGCTGCTCTGCCGGACCTAAGAGCTCCCCCAGCCCCACTCCGGCCATTGACCATGTGTTGGCAGATCCTGCCCACAGGCACAGAGTTGTGGGTGCTGTGGGGTGCAGGACCAGATGAGGGACTGGGAGAGCCCCACAGCTGCCTCCGGCCAGGCTGCCACCCACCCGCCCAGCTCACACCAGCCCTCCGACACCTGCCGAGGCTCCATGAGCCAGTCCTTGCTTCCTTTCCTGAGACTGTAGCCACACGGCAGGCTCAGCCTCATGTTCCAAGTCCCTGCCTGCCCCCAGTCCTGTCATGAAGCAGCAGCTCGCAGAGACATGGCAGGGTCCCAAATTCATCGAGAAACCTCAGTGCTTCTGTTTCCTCTTCATATGCACCAGGCAGGTGAGTCGCCTCCAACCTGAGTGCTGGTGCCCAGTAGAATAAATATATCCGCGGGTACCAGCTCATCCACTCACCAAAGAGGGGTGTGGTGGGGAGTCAGTGTGTGTCTGACAGGGAGAAGACAGAGTCTGCCTCGGATCATGGCAGGAACGTCAAGCAGTACAATTAACACCATTCAACTGATGTCTAAAGGAGTCTCCAGCGCTTCCCCATGTGAGCCAGTCACACGTCTTGTACAGCCCAGGCATCCTGGCGTGTCACATCCTGCCATGACCCAAGGGCAAGTCAGTTCCCACAAGCCCCGAGGCCACGGGCAAACCCTGAACCCTCGAGGGCACCCAGGAGCGCCCATCCCGGCCACCTCCGGCCCAGCCCAGCCGCCCACGTGGAGGTGCGGCAGGAGCGGAGCCTTACCGTTCTCACCTCCGGGGAGGTGGGTATAGGGAGGGAGTGGAGCCTTGCTGGCTGGCAACGATGGCTGTGGAGGAGAGACCTGGAGGGGAGAAGAGGTGTCAGGACCTGGCAGACAGGGCCGAGCACCTCGCCGGGGACAGCGCGAGGGTCCCGCAGCCCAAGGGCAGGCGCAGCTCCCCCCCCAGCCCAGCCCCGCTCTCACCTGTTGCATAGGGCAGGTTGTACTGTGCTGGCAGCAGCGAGTACCCGAGGTGGTGGTGGTGGTGATGCGTGGAGAGCAAGCGCTGGGAGGGCGACGTGCGGGGCCGGTCGCTGCTCCTCTCCCCTGCGCCCCCGCCCCCGACGCTGCTGCAGCTCCCGCTGCCCCCCACCACCCCACAGCCGCCACGCTCCCGCTCCTGAGACGTCTTCTCGCTTATCTGGAGAGGGGAAAGAAAACACATGCTGAGGGACATGACCAGCTACTGCCGGGCACATATTGGGATAGTCCCTCTGCCTTTGCCCAAAAGGCTCCCATGATGCTCATGGGAAGTGGTGGGATGGCCAAAAGCCATGTGGAGGACACAGGGCCTGTTTGAGGACAATTCTTTCCTCACTGTGTCCAAGCTCTGACTCCCAGCTCAGTCGAGGAGGAGCATGGGGATGGAGACAGATCCCACATCTCACCTGCCAGCTCCAGGGCTGAGGACAAGTGTCACCTAGTTGCTGAAGGGCCTGGAGAAGCCCCAGGGCTGGGGCACAGGTTTGGCTGGTCCATCCCAAAGGATGTGTAATGCTGGAATACTCTCTGGCTGCAGATCTCCCACACCAGCAGGAACAGCAAAACCACACGGCAAGTGGAGCTGCTCCCACCTCATTAAAGGATCCAGGGACTATCCCACAGAGCTGGGCAAAGCCAGCGCCCTCCTGACCCTCACCGTGGGTGATTTGCTCTTGTAGTGGCTGGCGTGCTGCTGCAGGATGTCCAGGGCCTTGGACTCCGAGCTGGATTTACAGCTCACGCTGGGGCTGGCTCGGGACTTGTCGCTGTCATCGCTGCCAGATGCCTTGCTCCCATATGGAGAGAAGGAATAGCTGGAGGGTAGGTATGATCCTGGGGGAAGAAGAGCAGTCAGGGCACCAGGAGTGTTAGGGCCACACAGTGGGAACATGTGGCTCTGTATGTGTGTGAGAGGATGTCCCACAGCCATCCCCCACCCTGGGAGCAGGGACAGCTGGGAACGGACAGCCCTTGAAGCCCCCGGCTCCCTACCTGGGTAATTCTGCATCATGACAGTGGGCATGGCGCGGTAGCTGGGGTGGTTGGGGTCGTACGACTGGCTGTAGGAGTAGCCGTGCATGTAGGGGATGTAGGACTGATGCTGCGTGAGGGGTGAGGACACAGGGACGTGGACACTGGGCCTGGGGTCCTTCCCCACCATGCGAGCCTCCTCAGTGGGGGTCAGCTTGCACTCAGAGCTGGTGCTCTCCTTCCCGTCCTCCTTGGACGAAGCTTCTTTGCTTCGATTTCTTTCTTCCTTCAACTTTCGGTCCCTCTCCTCTTTCCACCGCTCATCCTCCGTCTTGATGTCCGAGTACTTTGCCGGGTACACGTAGGTCCACATCCGGGGCTCAGCTTCCTGCAAGAACAGTCAAGCATCAGAACAGTTGTCTCCCCCTGGCTCTGCCTGTCCCAAAACCAACCTGCATTTGGAGGAGACTGGTGAACCCCACTCCCCTTCCCTGGGCTCTCATTGGCCCATCTGTGGCCTCCACTTCCTTAAGAACAGCCAAGCATCAGAGCAGCAGCCTCCCCACAGCCCCACCTGTCCCAAACCCAGACCGGGTTTGGAGGAGACCAGCAAACCCTACGCCCTTGGGCTCTCCCTAGCTCATCCATGGCCTCACAGCCCCACCCTTTTTCTGGTCCCAAGGGAATCTCATGGAGTCCCACCACAAGCAGAGAGAACACATGTTCTCCGAGGTGATGGCCCCATCAAAGCCCACTGAGCAGCTTCCTCCAGGAGCAAACCCATGGCTGGGCTGGCAGACAGGGCAAGGCATTACCTGTCTGTACCAGAGAACAGGGTCCACCTCTGCTGGCCGGCCACACTCGGAGCCAGCCTTCGTCTCAGCTGTCTCCTTCCCAAGGTGACCAGCCTCACTCAGCTTCACCTTGAGTCCCTCGGCGACCTGGCTGCTGGACAGCTTGGATGAGTCCTCCAGCTTGGGGATGATGACGGATTTGGCCATATCAGGACCTCCCTGCTCCTTGGGCTTGCTCAGCCCTGACTTGACGAGGTCCGTGAGGCTCGGGGCTTTGGTCAGTGTAGGGGGCATGGGTGGCTTCTGCTTCCATTCCTCTTTGAGCGCTGCCTCCCTCTCTTTCAAGCCCAGCTCCACCTTCTTCTCCAGCCCTCGCTGCTGCTGCTGCTCCAGGCTCTGTCGCTGCTTCTGCTGCTCCTCGTACTGCTGTCGGTAGGCAGGGTTGGTGCTCAGCAGGTGAGCATGATAGCCCTGCTCGTTGTAGCCGTAGGGCGGCACGTAAGCGTACTGGTTGTAGTAGAGGGACTGCATGTACATGTTGGGGCGCTGCTGGATGACCGAGGGCTGCTGGCTGGAGCCACTGCCAAGCTCTGCCTTCTTCTCTTCACAGCCTTCACTCTTCACCTTCACCTCTGAGTTCTCCTGCTCCTCATCCTTCTTTAGCTTCAAGGCCTGTGTTTCGGCCGCGGACTGCCCGCCGGGGTTCAGGGGTCCTGGGCTGGCCTGGGGATAGCCAGGGGAATAGTAGGTTTCAAAGCCTTGGTAGTAGGGAGACTCTTTGCTCTGAGGTTGTGGCGGGAAAAGAGCTTTTTTGGCACCTTCCTTGACCAGCTGCTCCGGATCCTTTGCCTTCACGCTCTCCAGCTTGCCCTCCCCATCCTCCCCAGCATCAGAGATGTCCGAGTAGGCCGGGCTGTTGGTCTTCACCGAGCTGGCCTCTGCCCCGTTCTGCGTGACAACGTGCAGTGGGGTCAGGGGCTGGGCTGGGTTGGTGTTCTCCAGCCTGCTGGCCCCGCCGATGGAGGGACTGGGTGCATTGTCGGTGAAGCTGTAAATTTTATCCGCCTCGGCCTTGATGCTGGCGAGCCGGCTCTGGTGGGGGTCAGATGAACCATTCAGCAGCCCTTCGCCCTTCATTCCCAGCTCGCTGGATTCTCCCCGGAAAGGGCTCTTACCTTCCTCTGCTCTGCAGGCTTTGCCAGGAGTCAAAGGGTTTTCCACCTCTTTGGGCTCTTTCTTCTTCTTGTCTTTCTTCTTCTTCTCCTCGGAAGGGGTGAGGGCAGGGTTGACAGCGAAGGGCTCTCCCATCACCGTTGGCTTGGGCTGGATGGGTTTGAGCTGGGGGCTGTTGGGCATGGTCTGGACCACAGTTGTGGTGAGGCCAGCAGAGGAGCCGGGGCTGGCTGTGGTGAGCGTGGCAGTCTGGAAGGTGTAAATCGGCTGCGGGGGGATGGCTGGTGCAATGGGTCTGGCGGACTTCAAGCTTTTGGAAGGGATCTTCTCCTGCTTAGCACCAGAGGCCTTCTTTGACTTGTCCTTATCAATGCATCGCTTCTCCAGAGAGTCAAAGTCATCGTTACTTGTCTCATCGGCCACCGAGGGACCATCCTCAGAGCCATCATTGGACAGAGCACCCAGGTCTGTGTCCCCTTCCCCACCCACCTTCTTCTTGCAGGGAACCTTGGCGCTGAACTTGCTGGATGGGGAGGGGCTGTGGGGCTCCATCAAACGCACCTTGGGGGTGGCCGAGCGAGCGGGTGAGAGGGAGCCTTTCTGTGTCCCGGCGGCACCGTTGCAGCTCCCAACGTCGGCATGCAGGGAGGGCTCCTCGCCATACTCACTGTCCACATCTGCCTCCAGCTTGCTGTCGTCATCCGTGTGTGCGTGGGCCTGGTGGTACTTCAGCCCGTTGATATGCTTGTACTTCTTGTTACAGTTGGGGTGGGGACAGTCGATGAGGATGGGAGAAGGGCAGTTGCGCTCCAGGACAGCCGGCTCCACCTTGACCGTGGCAGGTGGCACTGTGGCCGAGCCCATTGAGTTTGTGCGGATGCGTTTACTGCCCTTGGAATCCTCAGAGCTGGAGTTCAGCTCCATGTCGGAGAGGGGTTTGCTCTTCCGCTTGGTGACGGAGGAGGGACTGGCCTTCACGTCCTCGGCGGTGCCGCCAGGCGGGGTGCGGTGGTCCGAGGAGTTCTGGCTGCCCCGGCGCCCCTTGCTGTTGGCTCCCGCCCGGGTCTTGCTGCTGTTGCTGGTCCCCTTGCTGTCCGAGGCTGCGGCCGTCTCGTTGACCGGCGTGTTGCTGTTGGGACGCATGCGCTTGCCCCTGCCCCGGCCGTTGCGCATCTCCAGGTCACTGGTGGGAGAGTCACAGAACCTGCAGGGAGGAGGACACAGAGGTTTCAACAGAGAGATGGCTGTGCTGTGCTGGGCTGTGCTGTCCCCAAGGCACAGCGGAGACCCCCTTACTCCCCTCACTGCCAATCCCATAGACTTCTTCCCACACTGACCAATAAAGAGGAACCAGAGAAGTCTCCTGGGATGTGCTAAACCATCTCCAGTCCCCAGGACAAGGGACGTGTGACTACAGCGGCAAAGAGTCACGGGACCGGTTGGGTTGGGCAAGGAGGAGATTCCAATCCCTGTGGCAGCCCCATGGGCAGAGGGCAGTGTCCTGGGTGCCGTGGGGGCCGTACAAGGGTCGATTTGCCCTCAGCGCTGGGAGCCCACCAGAGGCCCCTGCCCGCTTACCGGGGAGGTGCCCAGTCATGCTGCGTGCAGTCCAGCAGCGTCCCCACGTATGTCTTGTTCCTCCAGGTGACGTTGACCACCAGCATCCCTGCAAGGCAAGGGGAAAGGGTCAGATGGGGCCAGGTGTGATCCCACGGTGCCAGGAACCTGCCCCTTGAGACAGGCAGGAGGAAGAGCTTAGCTCTAGGGCTGAAGGAGGGTGGACAAGGAGTCTTGGACTCTCAGAAGAGGTGAGACATGAGGCTCAGGGGCACCAAGATGGGAGCTGGAGACTCCCAGTTCATCCCTTCCCTTGGCATGTCTCATCTACCCCCTCTTCCTGATGCCTACTTTCATGGGATGTTAAAATCCAGTGATGCCCAAAGGGCTGTGGGATTTCAGTGGGGACCTGAAGATCCACATTGGCTCCATATGTGCTTAGGTAGGGTAGGGAAAGTGATCTCCAGGGAGGAAGAGTTGGGAAGCCCCTAGGGGAAATGCAAAAAGCCCTCAGCAAAGCTGTGGACCCCAAAGCGGAGCTGCAGACCCCTCAGCAGGGCTATAAACCAGCATGGCCATGAACCTCATGACCCTCTGGAGAAGGCTGCTACTGCCACTAGATGGCAAGCTGAGCCCAGCATTCCCGCTCAGGCGACTGTCCCTGGCAACTCTCATTGTCCTGCGCCACTCTGCTCCAGCAACTCCAGGGACATCCCTCTGCCCTGTATTTCCATCTGGAGAACCATCCATGGGGCCACATCCTCCCATGATAGAGCAAAGTCACTGGGTATTCAGAAAACCTTGGAGTTTCAGCTTTTCCATACTAATTCGTAAGAGGAACTGCCTGGCTCGCACTCATGCCGAGGCCAAAGACCATCAGCACCTCTTTGGGAGGCAGAGAGGTCTTCCACAGCACCCCTCAGCATTGTGGTGTCTCCTCCCTGCCACGGATCACTCTGATTTCCGCTCAACTGGAGCAGAGTCTGTAGCGCCAGGCACATTTATCCAAGCAAGGTAAAACTCTGGAAATAAGAAAAGTGTTTGCAAGGGTTGATGAGTGCAGTGAGATATACAGCCCCGGGAGATGGATGGAGCCGAGGGAGCCTGGAGCAGCTGTGCCTGAAGCATGTTTATAAATCTCAGCCCACATCCCCCGTTGTGCTGTGCCAGCAGCCAGCTGCAGGCTTCGGCATGGATAATACATGGAGCCGAGGCCTGACACGTGGGGCTCCTTCAGAAAGAGAAATGAAATGCAGATCTCCTCTTTCTCCTTTACCTCCTGGAAAATGTTTGGAGCAGGTAATGGGAAGACATGGTGCCAGCACACAGCCAAGAGCCACAAGCAGCTTATCCCAGTGAGCAAGAGATGCTGGGTTCTGCCTTCAGAGGAAGGTGCTGGGGACCTGCCTTAACAAAGAGAGCCAGGATGTGATGATAGAGACAACCTGAGGGAGAAACCAACTGCTGGGAGAGCACAGCCTCACACATGGTAGGATCAATGGCAACAGTGGCGTGCTGGTTCCAGGCATCCCAAAGAGTGCACATGAAGTGCAGTCTTCTGTTCTTCCTAATGCAGTTTTTGGCAGGCAGGAGCCTGTCCCCCTTTCCTTAAGACCTGAAGAAGCTCTAGGCTGCATTCTGCACCCCAACCCAGCCCCACCATTCCCAGGACCCTCTGGGGAGCTGCTGTGCGATGCTCCCAGAAGCTGACCAAGGACCTGGGAGCCACTGAGGGACAAGCAGCACTAACCCAGGCCTCATCCCTCCCAGTCCCTCTGCTCTCCCCACCAGTTCAATCCCTCTTTGAAGCCAGAGAAGACCACATGCGCCGCTGGAAGTTAACTGCACGACAAATCACTGGAGTTTCTTGTGCATCCCAGGGCCAGTGTGTTGTATTAGAAAGGAGGTGCTGGCATTTTTCCTCCCTACCACCACAGTCACAAGAGAGATGAAAGAGGAAGGGGCAAAAGCGAGCCAGCACCATCCCTCCTTCCCTGTTGGAACGTCAGCCCTCCAACACACACCAGCCTGTACTTAACCCGCTGCAACCAATCATACCAAATCCCCTCCTAATCCTCCAACAATAACCCAGGACAATTTAAACCCCGGGATAGATCCTAAGCAGCTTTTTTCACCCGCTGTGTCCCCCTCCCGCGGCAGGATGATGAGCAGGCACAGGCATGACAAAGGCGGCAGTGAGAAGGCAATGTCCTCTCACATCCAAGAATGGAGATGCTCTTGAACAGAAGGAATCCCACTTGGGTAACTCCCATCCCACCTGGCTTCATGGGAAGATGACATCTTTGAAGCTCTTAAGGAATCAATATCACCCAAACCTGGATGGAAACCACTCAGCATCCTGGTCACCAAGTGCTCACATCAGAGTTGTATCCTGGCTGGAAAAATCAAGGACTGGTGATAGTGCAAAGCTGCCATCCGAGAAGGCAACGTATGAGAAAATCGTGGGATTATGTGAGATGGAGGACAACGTTGCTGTGGGCACCAGGAGCCACAGTATTGGGGCAAATGTCCCCCCTTTCCAAAGATGAATCCCCCAAACCCAACCAAGAACATCTCCATGAATTCCTCCTCCACCTGCATCACTTCCAGGCTGCCCTGACTTTGGGATGCCCCTTCTTCCATGAATTTCTTCCCCAGCTGCATCATCTTTGAGATGATCTTTGTCATTTCCCCTCCAGCTGCATCACTTTTAGGATGCTCCAGCTTTTCCATAAACTCTGCCCACATGCAGCGATCCCGCCTGACCTGTAGTGCCCAAGCTTTGGGACACAACACCCAAAGCTGTTCATGGCCATCACGCTCCTGCCAGGAGACAGGGGACACCATGGGGCTGGGGATGGCCAGCACAATTGTCACCTCACCCAGTGAGGAGAAATCACTCACCCTGAGGAAATTAATTTAATTTACTGCAAATCAAATCAGAGTAGGGTAATGAGAAATAAAACCAAATCTTAAAACACTTTCCTCTGTCTTCTTCCTAGGCTCATCTTCAACTTCCTGATTTCTAGATCTCTTCCCCCAAACAGCACAGGGGGATGGGGAATGGGGGCTGCTTTTTCTCCCCTTCCTAAATATATTATCCCAGAGGCGCTGCCCTCATCGTTGATAGGCTCGGCCTTGGCTGACCTTATCCAACATGGGGGAAGTTTCTGGTATGTCCTCACAGAGAAGTCCCCTCTATCAAATCTTGCCAGGCAACATGAACACAGTTTCCACAGCAAGGCCACAGGGAGATGGGATCATCCCATCATACCATGCAGGGATGCATGCTCAGATGGCGTATGACTGTCCCTGGCAATCCAACTGCATTCCAGGGACTGCAGCACACTGAAAGATCACTGTTCTGGACTCCAGGAGAGAAGACTTTGGCCTCTTCAGAGACCTGTTTTGACAGAGTGCCATGGGATAAAGCCCTTGAGGGAAGAGGGACCCAAGAAAGCTGGTTGATGTTCAAGTATCATCTCTGAATTCAGGAGCAATGCATCCCAACAAAGTCAGAAATGCCAGGACGTCTGATGGATTAACAAGGAACTCTAGGAGAAACTCAAACACACAAAGGAAGCCTGCAGTCGGGGTAGCCCACAGCTGAGGGACTCAATGACTTGTTTGCCTTGATCTTCACCAGCAAGTGCTCCAGCTACACCCCCTGAGATGCAGGAGGCAGATAAGGACTGGGAGAAGGAAGAACCACCTGTAGGAGAGGTTCAAGGTGCATAAGTCCATGAGACCTGATGAGATGCATTCATAGGTCCCACAGGAACTGGCAGAGGAAGCGTCTAAGCCACTATTTATTATATTTGAGAAGTCTCTGCCCTCAAATCTTCTCCAATCTGTCCCCATCTATTACATTTCCCTCCTGCTCCAAGCAAGGACACATCCATGCTGGCATCTGCCAGTCCTGGGCGTGCTCGTGCTCCACCATACCCTCACGAGAAGTTTGCAAAAGGATAATCCATATGTCCAGAGTACAGAAATCTGAGCTGTGGATAACGTGCCATTAACATCTCAGCAAGGAGCTGGAGGAAGGGATGGGCAGTGTGCTGATGTTTTCCAGGTGCTGCCACACCATGATCCTCGTTGCTCAGAGGGTTTGTGTTTCTTTTGCTGCAATCCACACTGATGTGGCATCATGGGGAGGTGAGAAGGTGACATGGTCCAAGCCAGGTGACAGCAGCTTCACCAAGGGGGATGGAGGAGACCCAGCAGCTCATGAGGCAGCAAAGAGAGCGATGCTTCCCTGTGTGATCAGATCAGTTAATAGTTCCTGCAGTTCCTACAGATCAGAATCACAGTAACAGCACTGGGGGAGCTGCCAAGACAGCTGCTCCCCACCGTAATTGTCCTGATAAAACATCCCTGAGCAAGCCAGGCTCAGAAAAGGAACGGTGTCGCCAGCACGGCCACGGGAGAGCATGAACAATAGCATCCACCACCGGCAAGACCAGACCGTGGGCCAACACGTCATGACCTGGAATGGTAGAGGAGAAAGTGGACCAAAAGTCCAGAGCCAGACGGTTGGTGGTGGGAGCTCTCTGGGATGCCTTTGGTGGGGATCATGGACTCATGACAGGTTTTCTAGTGGGACAAAGGTTGGTGTTCAGGGCAGGAAGAACATCATCAGGTTCCTTGGAGCTTCATGCTCCCATCTCAGATGGACTTGTCCTTCTTGTCCAACTTATCCTTCCAAGCATTGCCAGGCTTTGGCTTTAGAAGCTTTTCCCCATGATTTTGCAGCCCCACAGGGAGAGGAGGAGGCTGGCTTCACAGAGACCTTAGAGTCCTTTCAGTACCTAAAGAAGACCTAAAGGAAGGCTGAAGAGGAACTTTTTGCAAGGCCAAGAAGTGACAGGCCAAAGGGTAATGGCTTTAAGCTGAAAGAGGACTTGGAGCAACCTGACCTAGTGGAAGGTGCCCCTGCCCACGTAAGGGGGTCGAATGAACTGGGCTTTAAGGTCCCTTCCAAACCAAACCATTCCTCAGTTCTGTGATTCTAAACTTGCAGGCCAAGAGCTACTCTGCTGCCCTGGGGTCTTTCCAAGCAGTCCAACGAGGCTGCTACATCCCAAGGAGCAAGGTGAAAGATGGATCCCTCTGGGTGAGGTGCTGAGATCCCTCTAGAGATCTTGAGGAAAGTCTCCAGATGCTGGAAGCACTTTATCTGGCTTTGTAGACATGCCCTCGGTGTAGCTTTCTTCTCTGTATCCTTTGGGCAAGGGGAGATGCTCGCTGCATCCCTGAACATTTCACAAGCTCCAGCTTCCAACAGCCAGATCCAGCATTGCCCTTGACTCCATCTTTGAAAATGGAAAGGCAGGAGAGAGATGCCAGGCAAAAAACAGGAATGGTTCCCCCCTGCCTTTTCACTCAAGGACAAGAGATGCCATGTGACCAGAGCCAAGGCACACAGCAGACCAGAAGGACCAAGGGCAACATCAGGGCTCGTCTTGCGCAGGGCTGGATGTGAAATCCTTGCTCCCGACAGTGGCAACCATCAGCAGCTGGCAGAGAAGGATCTCTGTACAAGTTCACTGAATTACCACAGACTAAAAATATCCGGGCTGTGGGAAATCACAGGACGCCTCCAAGGCACGCTCTGAAATGGTGGCTGCGGAAGCGAGGGGTAATGCGGACAGACAGGCAGACGGGCACGGAGCTCCACGGTGGGGTGAGGAGCAGGAGAAAAGGGAAGGGAGAACAGCAACCACTCCCACGGCAAGGCCTCTCAACCAGGAATTGGCAGGGAAGGATGTTTTTGTGCTCCCCGCCTCAGGGATGCTCAGTTCATCCATCCTGGCACAGACACTGTGACCCTCTCCTGATTTCCACCCAAAACCAGCATACAAGCTCCAAGCTCTCATTAGCTTTGCCACTGCCCTTGGAGCTCTCCAGCAGCCCTGGGATTTTCAGGGAACTCTGCAGTTCCAGGGCTTCTGGGTTGAGGGGAGTCACACCAGGACAGCAAGCTGATGGGGCTGGGAAGATGGGGGAGCCCCACAAGTGAGGGTGCCAATCCTCCTCTGTACTGCTGTGTGTCCCAAAACCCAGCCCAGCTGTGCCTCAGCTTCCCCAGCTGACGGTGCTGCATCCTATAAAGTGACCACCAGGCCCTTGGAGACACAGATCACACAGTGCCGGGGAAGTGATAGATCAGTGCAGACCTTCCGCAGGCTTCTTCGGAGCAGATCCACCCTGCAGATCCCCTGGCCCTGGGATGCGCATAGCAGGGCCCCTGAACCTTCCTGCTTTTGCTTCCTTCTCACAGATTTTACAATGTGTGACATCCTTCTGCCTTGGAGCAGCAGAGAAAACACACTTACAGCTCCCAGCTGCCTCAATCAGGGTGAATTTTTTCCATATGGCATGGACAGTAAAGCAGAGGGCAGAGGAGTGTGGAGGTCCCCATCCCAAGCTAGACATCCCAGTCTTCCCCAGCATAGCTGATCCACTGCTCTCTTCCCAAACATCTCAGGTGCTGCTTCTCGGTATGCTTTTTCCAAGGGGAACAACTTCAGTGCTCACATCAGGGGCCACTGCAAGTCCTGTGCCAACCACAGTTTCAAAACCAGTTTCCCAATAGGAAGAGAGAAAAGGCAAACTGGGCCCACCCCCACCTTCCCAAAGCATGGGGTAACAAGAGAGCCTCATTGGAAGCAGCTCATGGGAATGGAGATTTCAGCTCAGCTTCTATTGTAGATAATAAAGAGTCTCAGTGAGGAGTGGCTGGGATAAAGGCCAATAGCTTCATTCTCCTCAAGGAACAGCAACGCAAGAGTGGGAGCAGATGTCCAAGAGGATGGATACCTAGCTGAGATGACCCATTAACCAGCCTCCACTACCACTGCTCTCTCTCATCTTTGTGCTTCTGGACTGTTTCTGCTTCCAGACACAAATACAAGAAGCTCACCCCGCGCCTCCCAAAGCAGAAACCTCCAGCATCCTACTGAGGCTAGAGAGAAGGCCAAGTTCCAGCGCTCGCCGTGGGCCGCTGAGCCACCTATTCATCCCTGCGTTCCTTGGCAGAGCTCCAAGAGCAACAAAAACCCATCAAAGGACCTGGGAAAGCAAACCAAGCTGTGCATGGATGAGATGAGCTCCAGCGGAAAAAAAAGATTGGATTGGCTTGGCAAGAGAGCCGAGAGGCTGATCTCCTGCCGAGTCGATTTTGAGAGCTCTGCTGGGGTTTTTTAATCCAGCAGGAGATTTCTGCTGCCTCCCAGGGTTTGAGCATTTTTGTGACAGACCTGTGGGTTGCCAAGCAAAAATGAAGTCAACTCTGTCGAATTCCTGTGCCGGCTGGCACGGCCTTTCCTCTGGCACCTCCGGAACAAGTCAGCTCTTGTCGAAGGGCAGAGAAATGGCAGCTTAGATTTTCACCCACTGTCTGGGCAAAGGGATAACGCAACACACGGGGCTGACGCAAGTATTGGCCCGTTACTCCCTTTGCTGGACAGATTATGGGCTGCTCCCACATGGCTCCTCTGTCCTGACCACCCAGCTGGTGGTAGGAAAGCCTGGGATGCGCCAAAGAACGACACAGCAGGGACACGGGAAGGAAGGGACTGCCATAACTCCCTTGTGATGCTGTCAGAGCGAGAAGCTCTGTGACACTCACCGTCCTCTGTCTCCTGCCAGACAATGCCCTCCAGGTTCACGCTGGTCCCAGGCTCGCAGGGGCCCAGGCACTCGGGCTCGGTGGCCAGGGCCACATCGCAGGTGTTTACCCCCACTGAGCGGGTGCGTACCATGATCTGCTCGCACGGCGATGAGATGTCGCTGTTGACGACAGGGACAAGGAGGTGCAAGGGCAACACTGCAGGCGTAGAGACCGGAGATTCCATCTGTGGGCAAAAAGAGACGTGGTCACCGTCAAGAATACTGTCAGGAACACGGAAGAGAGAACAAATATCAACAGACATTAACATTCCTGGAGAACCTCAAGCTCAGGGCTGCCACCTTTGGTTCACATCCCACACCTCATCAGAGGACAAGGACCTTGCAGGGCTCTCCTGCCCTGGGCGTGCCGGTACCCATGTAACCTCGGGGAGCTCTGCAGTCACAGAGATCACACCCAAAAGTCCTTGTGCAGGAGATATCTGTGCTCCTGCTTGAAAGAGCTTGTGCCAAGTTCCTTCCCTGACGGCTTCTGTAATCATTCCCGGTGAGGATGCCTCTTGGCTATGGCTCAGATGTTAACGCAGTCAATGACTTTGGACCCGATGGCTCACTAGGAGAGCTTCTGCTCAACCGGTAGGACAGGACAAATGAGTAGCAGACTCCCTCCAGCACCCATGAAAACCTTCTCCTTCCAGATCTATCCTGTGACCACCTGAAGACACAGGCACTTGGATCATATCCCTCATCCCTATGCAAGTATCTGCTTCAGAGCCTGATCCAGGCATTGTGCTCTCTTTGCACATGGAAACCAGATCCCACAGCCAGAGCCAGGTTTGGAAAGCCAACAAGCCAACTTGCCAAGTGGAAGCCCAGCCAAACCACCCTGCTGCTGAGAAGCCAAGGTCCTTGGCTGCTCTGCCACGCAAGCAGATTACAGCAGTGTCAGGAGGATGGCTGATGGGCCGATTCTGTGGCTGGCCAATGCAAGGGCAGGGTGGAGACCTTCCCGTCCTTCGGGGCTCATCAGGCAAGCCAGCCACAGCCAGCCACCCCTGCGCCTTGGCTTGCGAGGACCTGCAGCAGCTCTGGGGCAAGCCGCTTCTCCTTCAGCTCCTCTTCTCTTCATCATTTGGGATCTTTAGACATTGGGCTACCTCAACAAAGAAGCAGACTGAGGAAACTCATCGCATCAGCAGCAAGCGCTGATCCGAGTTCCAGTGTCAAGCAGGTGAAGATTCCTCCAGAGCACCCAGTGCTACTCCCAGACCCCCTAAATCTCTGCTGAGGGAAAACACAGTAGACCTGGAGAACCCAAGTTTGTGGTTACCAAGTGTGGACGGGGGCACCAGCCCATGATCACTTCCAGCCTTGCTGCTGACTCCCATCCTGGTCCTGACCAGCTGCCAAATTTGCCTGCTCTCTCTCTTGCTCACACATCTCCATCCTTAAAGCAAGGGAAACAACTCCAGCAGAACCTTGCATGTCCAATCTCACCTGCCCCACCCAACAGGGTGCCCACAACCACAGCAAGCACCTCGAGAATCCCACCTTGCCACCACCTCCTGACCCACAGATCCTCTCCACATCCATCCCTGGTGACACAAATCTCTAGGCAGAGGAGCAGAGAGGAGGGTATCACATCCTGGCTCTGACAGGGCAAGTGGATTTGCTGTTCCAGCAGAACACAAAGCACGTTCTGTCTGCAGCCCTCTCCTTGTCCTGCATCCATCCTCTCTCTAGACAGCTCATCAGAGCAACATGCAGCCCACTCGGCACTAAAGATGGCCTGGAGGTCTTGAACAACAGTGGTTGAACCCCACAGTCCCCTCTCCAGCAGCACCACTTGTGATCCACAATCACCTCCAATCTCCCACCAACAGGACTAGCTCTCCCCCAGGAGCCCATCTCCAGACCACCCACCTTCAAGGCTGCCCCACAGCGAGAGGCCCAACTGCACCCCATGGGATTCGAGAAGGGTGTTTTTGGCATAAAATCACCCCCGAAGGTGGCCAGAGGAGCTTCCAGAAGACTCCCACAGGAAAATCACCCCCCAGAATACAACAACTTCATCAGCAGATCCAGGGCAAGATGCTCCAAGGAAGCATGAGGCTCCTTTAAAGGAGCTCCTCAATGCCACATTCTGCAAACCACATGTCAGTGTCCAGCAAAGGAAGAGCCAGGGAAGAACCATGCAGGGCTGCCTGGCTTGGGTGGGCAGCAGAACAGCCCAGGGGGTGGCAGGGATCACTCGCCCCCATTGCCCGGGGACTGGTGGCTGTGTGTGCGCATTGGGGACCTGTGGGTTTTGAGACCGTTCAGCTTCCTTCCACTCTGCAACAGAAACTGCAGCACAGGAGCGTTTAATTACAGTTCCAGCTCTGCTAATTATCGCCCGGTCACATTCGTAATCTGCATTATGCCACAGTGCATAATAAGCAGCTCGCTGAGATCTCTCTAATAAGCAAGGCGGCTTGATGGGATTTCATGTCTCACCCTGCTCTGGAACAAACAGCCTCTTTCAGCAGCCATGGGGAGACAAGGAGGCTCTCCTGCTCCCTTGCTCAAAGCTCCAAAGCAAAATAAAAAGACCCAGGATGGTTCTTCAGGGGTGAGGGCAGGAACAGAGGTTCCCCACTGGGACAAAACCAAAAAACGCTGAAAGCCATGCTGGAGGAAAAGACATGGATCAATGCCTGAAATTCACCTCCCCCTCTAAGTTGTCTTATCTCCTGGTGCAGTGATCTTTTCACCCTCCTGGCTTTCCGAGCAAGGTCAGGAGAAGCAGGATGGCTGGGAGAGCCCTACATACTATGGGGCAGCTCTGCTGGCCACTCTTCCCCTCAGAGGGAGAGAGGGAGCCCAGGGCGATGCTGGCCGGGGGATGGTGAGCAGCACGCACACCCCACAGCAGTGGGTTTCACATCACCTCCGGGGCTGTGCTAGCCGAGATCCTCAGCTCCAAAAGCGAGCCCTGCACCTTCTGGCCACCCCCCCATACCATTTCTGGGCCCTAAATCGCCTTTGCAGAAATAAAATTTATTTCTCTTTCCATGCTGGGTAGGCTCTAAGATTAAACACCGGCTACACGCTCAGTGCTGGAGGAACCTGGTGCGTCTCCAGCCACCCCTGTGGGAGTTACATGGGGTGAAGCTTCCCCGTGCCGGCGCTGGCCGTCCGTGTCCGCCCGCTGCTGCCTCCCCTAATGAAAGCCCTTTGTGTTTCTGGCGGAGGCTTTCCCATCACGAGGAACGTGCTTTCACCACCGCCGAGGACAGAAGTGGAATGGAGCCAAGCCTGGGCGGCAGCGGCCAGCACAAGCTCTGCTCGATGGGGGAAAAGCAAATCCACTGAGAGTCTGGGGTGATGCCAATGGCGCCGTGGGATGCCAGGCTCCGGGGGATAATTAAAACCTGCCCCTCCTTATAGCTCCTCTGGAAGGTGGGACGGGGTCCCACATGAAGGGAAGCATGGCAGTGGGTGCTGGCATGGGGAGATGCACACAAAGCAGTTCCTGCCATCTTAGCGGCACCGGTTCCTTAGCATCAGCCGCCCTCAAGGGGACATCACAGCAGCAATTATTAATGAGAGAGGGAGAAGAGGGCAAACCAGAAATAAAAACACCCCACTGATTTTAATGCCACTCCCTGGACCATCCAGATCACCCATTCATATTTATGAGAATTTTGGTTTGTCGTCAATAATCAAAGTCAGGCAAGAAAAGTACATTTTGGAGCGATGAAAGCCAAAAGCGATGCCAAAACCCCTGAGAAGAGCAACCAGCAGAGGTATCTGTGGTGCATGTCAATGGGCAGAGAGGGTATGAAGGTATAGGGTACCCCCAAGAGCTGCACCCCCATCTGTCTGCAGGGCTCAGGGTGAGATCACCGAAGCATCTGAGATGGTTCTAGGCTCCAGTGTATCCCCACACAAAGAAGCTATGCAGCATGTGGACCATTCTTCTCACCTACAAGGTCCTTCCACTCCTGCCGACACAGAGACAAGAAAAGTCAAGAGGGAGCCTTGTTACCGGTCACAAACTCATGACTGTGTGTATCAGGAGACAGAACATGGACCAAAACTGCTTCATTACAGGAGCGTTGCTCAAGGCTGCAGTGAATGTGTCCCACATCACTGACCAGCTCAGCCCAAACTTCAGGAGCTTTGATGTTCTCACTCCTGTCCTGGTCTGCCATCACATCCTCCACAGCTTTGCTTTTTCAGAGTAGGAGCTGGGAACATTAGCATCCAGACCCTTGGAGAGAGATCCCCAGGGAGTAGATCCATCCAGCTGACAAGCATCTTCGGCAGGCATCTCTAGACCCCAAAACTGCAGCATCCACTGTGTCTCTTCCCCTCTGCTGACCTCAGCAGGGATTTCAAAGAGGCTTCTCCAACCTGACCCCCAAAGCTGGGTATGCAGAGCTGGAAGACAAAATCCCTTTCTTGGCTCTGGTGCCCACCGTGTCTACAAGTCCATCTTAAATCCACCTGCAAGCAGAGCTCCAGACATGTCCCCCAGCAACATCATCCCAACACGCTGGAGGTACTCAATCCCAAGCCATGTGCAGCAGGCTACAGAAGATCCTTTCCCCGAACAGTGCAGGTGCCACCCAACACTGACTATTTGCTGGCTGGATCTCTCCAGCAAGAAAGCAGCCAACAAGAGCTTCCAACAAACACCCTCACGCAGGGAAATAATGGTGGCACAAGCATCAGGTCCAAGGATGGAGCCAGGACTGTGGTCTGGGGCACTGATCCTGATGCTGTTGCCCATTGCTCTTTCCCCTTGCTATAGCAGGAGGTTGAGGTTGCTGACATCAAGACGTGAAAAAAAGATTCTGTCCTAGACAAAAGTCTTCCTTCCCTGGATAAACACAAGCTCAAATAAACAAAGCCAGTTATTTCTACAGACCACAGGAACACCTGGGAAATATACTGGGTTCCCTAGCTGGCAAATCTGAGCCCACAAGGCAACAGGGCAGCTGCTTCAAGAAAAAAGGATTGACACTTGCAACAACTCCCCCTACCAAAAAGCAGTAAATGCCACAAAGAAGGATTAATGCTTCTGTGTATGCAGAATGGAGTGGGCTCAGCATACACTCCTGGAGTTCACACCACAGAGCAGACAAGTGAGTGTGGGACCTCCCGGCCAGCGCCACCACCGAAGAGCCAGGCAATTCAGATGGGAAGTAAGTATTTTTAAGGAGCAGAGATTCCAATTTCCCAACCCCAGGGCTATTAGCATCCCCGTAAAAAAAAGCCAAGAGAGGCCAATTCCCCATCACTCTCCTTCACAACTTGTTCCCAGTGCTCCTTACCCTCCACTCCCACCCCTCAGACCTGGGATTCATGGCATCTCCCAGCTGCGGAACTGTTGATATCAAGGTGTAACGGGAATGCTCTACTGACAAAAGGTGCCTCCGTGTCCTCTCCTGCCCGTGCCAAGCACCTGTGTTCCAGCTCTGAGATCCAGGAGGGAGTTTGCCTCCATCCATGGAAACACCTTCCCTGGCCAGCAAGTCCCTGCAGAACGGCTGGAGGAGATGGTGGCCAAAAGGATGGCACAAGGCAGCAATGGCACAATGCTGGGGTTGGCAGCACATTCCCGACTCAGACTCATCTTTATCTGGGCCCTTTGGGGCAGACCTGGCTGATGAAATCTGTTCTGGCCGCAAGTGAGTGGGCCACAGGAACCAAAGCTTGGAAGAGGCGTTCTGCACAAAGCTCACAGCCCCACCACCAGCACCACCAAAACCAGACCTGGTCACAGTTAATGGGAATACTGGGGTGAGACATTCTACCCAGTGGCGCTGGAAGTACAACCTCCCACTGCTCCAGTGATGGGGGACTGATCCAAACACCCAGATGATGCAGACAGCCAGATGCTATCAACCTCAGCCATGCTGCTGGAGAAATGCAAATACAACCCAGCATGACCTACAATGAGCTGCTTCCTCTCTGCAGAGGAGAGGGGAATAAAATCCCTGCTTGAACACAGCCAGTCTTATCTCAGTGCTTGCAGCGTTTTGAGATCAAGAGGAGGCAGACACCGCAGAGGCACAGTCTTGCATATTACCATGCCTTCAATAAAGCCAGGAATAGTATCCAAGGCAGACATGCTGGCACCAAGTCACCTGCTCCAACCACGTACAAAACTATCAGATCTGCTCTTGGAAGGGAAAAAAAGGTGTCTCCAGAAGGAGAGAGGTAGTGAAGAGCAGTGATGAAAGGGGACAGGTGACATGAGCGAGAGACATGGGAAAGAAATCCAAGCTGGGACCTCTGTGCATTGGTCCCACCACATGTCATTGGGTCTCTGTTCAGCCATCATCAGTCACTGATATCCCCATGGATTGGCCATGGGTCCCCTCATTTATTGAATTAAAATGCAAAGCAGCTCAGTTGGTGGGGAAAAGGGGAAAGATCTCATGTGGAAAAGCACTGGAGACGCATCTGGTTCATGGGAGACCAGAGACGGTTGGAAACATAGAGCCTGACCACGGATGCCTACAAGCATCCTTCACAATGACCAACCCAGCCTCCGGCCCCTTCTTCAGCACCACTGCTGCCATAGTCACCAGTCACCCTCACCTCTGGCAGTGCTGCCCGAGCAGGAAAGCTCTGATGATGGCAAGTGACTTCCCACTGGAAACCCAGGTCTTCCATTAAGCCCCACAACCTGCACCCAGCCTTCTCTCAACGTGGCCACCATTGCAGATGTGTGGTTGCCTTCCCACATTGCTGTTTCCTGCGTCTCCATCCTCCAGCATCCCCTGCACCACTGACACCAGCCACATGTCCTGCAAGCCAGGTTTCTACGTGGAAGAACCACTGTGAGGGAAAGTCTTGCTTTTACTTATTTTCTTTCCACCAAAACAACAAGGCAGCTGCACCCAAGGATCCGAGCAGTGCTCAACTGCTGCCATTAACACCAGCACTTGATGATCAGCACATTCAAGCAGGCAAAGGAGAACATAAAAGGTTTCACGAGAGCCTCAGTGCAGCAATCTCCCAGAAGGAGGATATAAATCCATGAGACCTTTCACAAACCACCGGCAGCTGGAGCCACTGTTAAAAGCCATCGGATAATCACCAGCTCCACAAACCTGGCCAAATGACACAGAGGTTAAAATAGCCAAGCTATCGACATCCCTAAAACCCAAATCCACGAGGCAGGCAAGAAAAATCACATGAAAAAGCAGTATTTTCGTGGCAAGTGGCTTTAATCTGCCTACAGGGTCTGCCTTGTGCTACACAGAACCCTGGCCGGGATCCTGAGCACCAAGCACAGGCCCTACCACCCAAGTAGCTCCAGGGACAAAGAACACATTGCAGAGCTTGGCATCTCCATTTCAACAGATCAAGAGATCAGTCTGAAAGAGGCTGAAAAACAGGGTCCTGGAGACAGCAAGAACACAAAAGTTACCAACAAACCTTGGCCAGGATCACCGACCAAGGACTGCAAGTCAAAGCTGACACTTGGTAGGTCAGGGCTGAGCACAAGAAGCTGGCACAGCAGCTCAGCTCTCTGTTAGGGAATGGCATGGCTCCACCAACCTCAACCTTTCCTTTGGTTTTTTCACCATTTTTTCCTCTACCTCAGTCTCACAAATCTAAACCTCCATGGACACTGTGGCTGCTGGGCCTCCAGCAATTCCTGCCAGGACACAGCTACACGTGTGCACACACGCACACACCCCTCCACACATACGTGGAAACTCAAGAGCATTAATAATTCAATCACTTTTAATTAATGCTTATCCAGGCACAAAGTCCTTACCTTTGGAAAGCTGCAGTACACAGGAGTCAATCAGAGGGGAGACAGCTTGGGATTTACAAACCGTTTCAGTACAAAATTGGATTCTCGTAAATGTAGAAGGGAGAAGATGGATCCAAGCCTTGAAGTAAAAATGAGCTGGGCTCAGACCCGTCTCATCTAGGATGCGTTCCTCTGCTTGCTCGGTGCACAGTCCAGGGACCAGCTTTATCCACATCCATCCCAATATCCAGTGCCCACTTCCAGGTGAGAATGGACAAAGCCACTATAACCCTTCTGTCATTATGAAACCATGGTGGACAACACAACCACGTGCATGGATGTAGTTTTATTACACCGCTAAGAAACCAACTTTTACACTCATAAAGCACAAGAGATGATGTGGTAAAAGGCCCTGGTGTTTTCAGAGCAGGACTGAGAAAGAAGAGATAGAGTAGGGGTTAAAGATGGGCTTTGTTTGGGGGTGTTTTGATCAACCAAGCTGTGAATGTGGCATGGGGGCAGTTGGACCTTCCACAACAGCCAAAGCTATGGCATGGGATTGCACCTGCAAGGCCTCAAATGGGGCCAAAAGCAAGTGTCACTCACTTTCAAGAGTCACTGTGCAAGAAAATTGGGGGAATATGGATTTACAGACATACATAAAATAGCCAAGCACCACCCCAAGGTGATCCTTTCAGTGACCTAGTGGGGATCATCTCCAAGATGCCATCTTAATATCCCAGAATGGTTTGGGTTGGAAGGGACCTTAAAGCTTATCTCATTCCACCCCCCTGCCATGGGCAGGGACACCTTTCACTAGTCCATTCATGACAGAAAAGGACACAAGAGACAAACTGAAGGAAGTTCAGAGAAGAGGCACAAAAATAACAAGGCTGAGGGGATTGGTTTGGAAGAGATTAGAAGAGCTAAATATGGATAGCTTGGTTCAGTGACAGCTATGTGGGGACACAGCCGTAATCTACAAACACATGGGGGATGAAAACATCAAAGGAGAGAGAGGAATTACGCAGAGGATGATACAGAGGAGCAAGGAGGAAATAGGATGAATCAAGGATAGGAACGTTTAAGACAGACATTGGCCACAGCTTTCTGGCAGAGAAATTGTTCCTAAGCACATCAGTATTTTCCGAGTGAGAAAATCCTTCATCCTTCCATTGCTCTACTCCTTTCCTCTTTCTTTCCTACAACACTCCATTAATACCATACAAAATACATCACTCCCCACAGCCCCCCCTAAGTGGTGCTGACACCCCAGAACCACCCCGTGCCAGGCTCCAAATCGCCAAAAAAAGCCACATTCAAGGTTTTCCCAAGACATGGCAGCAGTCCTTCTCCTTTGAGAGAGTCAACATCCAGCAGTTTTGGAACTGCCCAAGTTCAGATTAGATTTGCCAGGTTTTGGCAGGGTTTTACTTAAATTTTGGCAGGGTTATCTTTTCTTGATGTTCTTCCACATTGCAACCATGATAACAAGCATCTCTGATGAGAGAGCAGCTTCAGCTCTATGGTCCACCTCCATGGCTGGACCAGGAGGCCCATGGCCAAGCCAATAAGAAAAAAAAAAAAAAAAAAAATCTTTCTCTTATCCCATCCATCTCCCAACAAATGGCAGTGGCAAGATGGAAAGTTTTCTAAGCAGTCTTCCTGCACAAGAAGCCATCTGCCCATGGCTACAAACAGCATTTGATCCTGAAGGTCCTGTGGGTTGTGGACGAGAAGCCAAGTCATGTGCTCAGGGTTCATGCCTGTAAAATTTGTTTGGGGAAGGGGTGGGAGGGAAGGAGACAACAACACTCAGTCCCTGCAAAGCAGGGTACACTTCCTGAGCCACCCACACACGGCTCCTGGAGGAGGTCTAGCACTGGGAGGGCACCAGAGGACCACAGCTGTGACACTTGCCTTGGTGGCACCATGAGAAGTGTCACGTCCAGACCACGGGGTGCATGTAGCTATGGACTGGAGGAAAAAGAGGCAACTTCATTCATTGGATGCTTCTCACAGAGACTTCCCATCACATCCCACATACACCAAGAACACTGGAGCATTTTTACACATGGGTTGTAGCCAGGTATTGGCAGCTCCTGGAGAGGCTCGACTGCAGGGCGAGACACACATATTTCAGATGCAACAAGCAGCAAAGTCTAGGAGGAGTTTCAGATCTATTTATCCCTCAGGCAAAAGGAGACATCTTCCTTCCATCTCTTTAATATTAAAAACCTGCTTTGGTATGATGTGCACGTCCCAGCCCCCGCAGGCTGCACGTTTAGGAAGCCGCCCACTTGGCTCTCATCTTCACTTCTTTGTAGGTTTTGCTCCAGTTGCCAGGAGAGATCTTGGTGCTTTCCAGACACAAAGCCAGCTCTGTTCCATGGCCTGATGGGGAGGTTACAGGAGAAGAGAGAGCAAGCAATGAGCCCAATCACATGATACATGAGGATGTGGGTGAGGAAGACAGTGTCACCACATGTGTCTCACACCAGTGGTCACAGAGAGGGGACTCGTGTCTGGAATGTGCCTCTGTCTCCCAGCACACAAGATGGAAACCTCATGCTAACATGGGAATGACAAACGTGCTGCGTCCCATGACTCCATCAGCCCCCACTCCCCAAACCCCAGTTTTCCAGCCAATTCTTTCAATCGTGCTATTTTTAAAACAACACAAGTCAATATTCCTATTCTGGCTGATAAATGCTGGACTCACCCCAATCCTTCAAGCAACAGTTTGCACCCCTGTCCATCAGCTCCCATCGGGAACATGCAGGAATCAGCGCCTGCAGGACACACAGCAATTGCCATAGGAAGTTTTTCAAGCCAGTTCCCAAGGTTTTATTAATTATTGAAATCAAACTGCTGCCTCACTATCCCTGAGCAGAACAGTGCCCGGGCACTGACCCCAAAGCAGCACAACACGTGCTCATATTGCCGTGAAATCTCTAGATGAGCCGCAAGAGGAGGAGGAATGAGCTTTCCACGTAAACCCACAGGCTCCCATCACCTACCCTCACTCTAGATTTTAATTTCAGCCTTGGGATTGGAAAAGCAGTTTCCTGTCTTTGGCTCAAATGCCTCTTGGTGCCTCTACTCTGATCACACAATCCCAGACTGGTTTGGGTTGGAAAGGATCTTAAAGCTTATCTAGATCCAACCCCCACTGCAGGCAGGGACATTTGCCAAGAGGAGGCGGAGCTGATGCTCCTGTGGGAGCCAGTGTCTGGCTGCTGGACACAGCTGGGCTGTGATGCCTGAAGGTCTCACCTGGCAGGTTTTGTGCTGACGAGCAGCAGCCGCCAGCGGTCGAGCAGCAAGGCTGGGGAGGATCGATCGCACCCTGCAGGGAAGCTGAGCAGCCGGGGAGAAGAGGAGCTGAGCCAGAACCAAGCGAGACCATAACTCATCACCTGCAGGCCACCTACAGCCAGGGAGCGGTGGAGCCACAGTGGGGCTTTCAGCACATCTCCAGGAGCAGAGGGAGCTTCATGATTCATATCACAGGGCTGTGCCATCCACAGCCATGCTCCTCCTTGAGAGCACTCCATGCAAAAATAGAAAAATAGCTTCAAGTAGCTGCTTCATCAGCTCCTCTGGACCACAGCAAGGGGAAGAGCTTGGATCTGAAATCTAAATCAGCTCCCACCAAACAGGGATGGATGCTGACAACGCCCATGGCTGAAGCCTTCTGCTAGCTCAATTAAGCTCTAGGAAGGTTTTTAGCCTCTAACCTTGCAATTCTCAGGCTATGCACAGGGATACCCACAGGTCACCGAGTTCCAGCTAATGAGAAATCATTCCCCTTTGCCACGAAACAAAGCAAAACGAGACAGAAAACAGTCACCGCTGAAAAAACAGCATCCGATGCCAGCAGTCACTATGCCTCCTTTCACCCAGCAGCACCTTAGACAGAACACAGACACATAAAAATGAGATGCCAGGGGCTGGTGGGCACACAGATAAAGGAAGAAGTAGGGCCAAGTTTATATTCAATCAACACCGAATGTTTAGCTGGCATCTCAAAAATAAGGCAAAGATACTGCTGGAGTTAGACCCATCATAAACAAGCCCAGATCTTCATAAATTTAATTTCTTGCCCTCCTGAAATTTCTTCGATTCTTAAATTACCAGCCAGCTATGGCAGAGAAATCCTAACGGCATGAGGAAGAGTGGAATAATAGTAAATAAGGAAGTTTTAGCGCCAAGGATGCCATGCTTGGGTACTGGGGTTTGCTGACCACCACAGACCTGAACCTGGCCACACATCATTAAAATTCAACTGTTCCTCTAGGGGCCCAAGGGATCACAGTGCTCTCAGCTCAAACAGGCAGCCCATGGAGGTTAACAAAAGTCCTGTTTGGAGAGACATAACAGAGTCGTAAGTCAGAGCCTGGGGGGGTTTTATGCCCACCAAGGGAGGCATAAATAAAGGGAGCCCTTGACAGGAACCAGGAGTGACAATGCTGCATCCTGGGCATACCAGCTGGCCTGGGAAAACAGCCATGAGCTCAGCAATGGATCAGTCTATGGTTAAGAACCCTCATGCCTGCATGCAGAGGGTCCCAGCTGCAGAGAGCTCTTCCAAGGCAAGAAAAGTAAACAAGGAGCCAGCAGTAGGCTCAATGACCTGCTGGTTGCATGTTTCCATCTTTCTCCTCCACCTTGCCTCCTGCCTGGTGAGAGGTGGAAAGGGATCAGTGAGCTCCACATCTCCTCTCCAGGGCTTTTCATACCCAACAGTTGGCTTCAAGGGACAATGAAAGAGTCATTTTGACCAAGAAATGCTGAGGGTTTGGGATCACATCCATAAAAAGGATGTCCTTAGCACAGCAGAAGCCACCACCCCACAGCCCCACATTTCCAGGTTCTTTTGGAAGTCAGTCCCACAGAGTTTCTCAGCATTTAATTCTTAATTAGTGATGTATCTCTTTTTTATAGTCCAGGACCCTGGAGAGTTAAAAGAAAAAAAGACCTACAAAAATACATAGTCAAGGCAAGTAGGACAAGCAGTACACCAGAGTCCCTCCCAGGAATGCCACTGGATCAGTGTCATGATCTAATGGAACCCTGTCAGAGAGGATTTGCCATTACCAGTGGGACAATCTTCCAGAGCCTACTCTGCAAGTTCCAGGACCCCTGCAATGGCTGTCCAACAGCTTTTGATACTTCTAATGCACCCTGAAGCAACCAAAATGCATTTCTGCCTGTAATAAACCCATCTGACCTTTAATCACACCATCTCTCCTGAAAACAGAGGCAGCATGTCCATACACATCATGTACTCCTGCTCATACCTGAGGGAAAGGAGTAACAGCTTTTTATTGATAATAATCACACCAGACGTTGTTCGGACAGAGGGAGAAGGTTCCCATCATGCCAACCAGCAGCTCCAGGATGGCCAGGACATGCTAATGAGCTGCTGGCCTGCAGGTCAGGGCTAGGAAAGCAGGCACTGGCCAGGGAGCCATAGGGCTTTGTGCAGCTCTACAACAATCGGGAGCAGGCAGGAAAGTGTGTATGAAGACAAGATGTGGATGGATGGATGATTGTGTAACCCCTGTGCTCAAAGCTGTGTGGGCAGTAAAAGCCCTCCCTGCTCACTCTTCCCATTATTTGGGATTTCTGCCAACATCTGACCTGACGGTGGCTTTTACCAAGCCAAAGTAGGTAACTGGTGCCTATCTGAACACCACTCAGGTCTTCTCTACAGCAGAGACCATGACCGCAAGGTCCCCTAAACATCACATAACTCACGTGATGCTATGACATCCAACCAAAGAGCTCCCCAAGGGCCTCCAAGAGGCTGCTGGGAAAAGAGGGGGGCAGGGCTGATACAGCAGATCCCAGAGATGTTCTTGGCCACAGAGACTAAGAACCAAACACTAGCATTTGAAGGGCAGTGCCTCAGAGAAGGAAGTTGATGGCTGCAGGGATGAAAGCCTGAGAAAAGCTGCATGGGCACTAGGAAAGGACCTGGGGCTGGGAGGGGCTCAACAGGATTAACGAGTTAAAAAGCGGTAAAAAGCCTGACAATCACTCCCTTCACACGGAGGAACACCAACAGACAGGATGAAGAAGGGGACCTGAAGAACATTCCTGGATACAGTAACAGCAGTCAGGCAAATAAGTAACAAATAAGCATGGGAAAAGCCATGGGGACACACCAAAGCCAAGGGACAGTGCTGGTGGCGAAGTACTGACATCCCAGAGAAGCAAGCGAAGAGACCAAAAGACAGAGCTGGCATGCAGCTGGAGTCACACGGGGGACACTGCCTTGGGCAGTGCTACGCAGGCAGGGAGAGACGTGGGAGACAGCTTGGCAGAGGGAGAAAGCCTTTCCCCATCACATCAGCAACTTCCCTTCCCACCCAGAGCAGAGCAAGTGCCCTCTCTGCCCTCTGTGCTGGCAGGCTCCACAGCTGCCATCCTCGGAGACTGCCGAGCTGGGGACCTATTCCTGTAGCTGAGCATCTCCATGCTGGTCCATGACTGTCATTCTCTTTCCTTGAAAGTCCAAAGACCATAATTCATCGCTCAGATGGCTTTAGCTGCTGTGCAAATGACCCCATGCCCAGCAAGATGTCCGGCCCATCAGTCATCGCCAACTCAGCCTGGCAGCGATCACCTTTACACAACAGCTGCAGGAAGCGAGACGGTGCCTGCTCCAGCCTGTTAGCAACCTTGGGAGCACCAGGAGTCAGCCAGCCACCTCCTCAGGCCGGGAGAGACCGACCTATGACAGCCCTGGCTCAGCCACTTCCCCTCTCTGGGGACCACTGCTATGGGCATGAGCCAGCTAACATGGAGACGAGACCTGCCCTTTCCTGAGCCAGCAGCTCCCACCTCCTTGCACCCAGGCAGAGGAATACCCTAGAGAAGGGAGTCAAGCGCCGCAGCTGCAAACACATCTTGTTTTAATTGCATCAGCAAACCCTAAGCAATTAATGGCAGGGAGGAAGAGGAGGAGAGACAGGGCACTGGGAGAGAGAAAGAGGTGCAGCAAGCAACAGCAACCATTTACTCCTTCCCTAAGCAGAGGGGCTCTATTTACAGCTGCAGTGGTCTCACTGGCTGCATCCCACTCCTGGAGCATCTCTTGTGCTGTACCCAGACCACTACTATGCCTTGCTTTGTGCTTTAAGCCCTAAAGTGCCTCAACCAGTCATCTCAGCCCCAAACAGAGACCTCCAACCCCTCCACACCCACAAACCCTTCAACATGTTTCCCAAGAGCCACAAGCCAGGCAAGTGCCCATGCCAAGGGCAAAGAGGGATTGGAGATGGAGCCTCGCACCACCACCCTGGAGCTCTGGTCTGCAAAGACACTGTGGCTCCCACCCAAAGCAGAGCCAGTCCCCATCATTACCCCTGCCTGTCCCAACAACCGCAGCAGGAGGGAAGTCATCCTGCAAAGCCTCCACACCTGGATCCTGGAGATCGCAGCTCCCCAAACACAACCGGGAAAGGGGAGGTGCTGGGATGCCAGGAAAGCATTATCATCAAAAAGCAGTAAACCAAACGCCAGGATCCATGACCACCTTTGCCGCATCTTCAGCCATGAGAAGCAGAGCTTAAGAAAAAGCCTGAAAACAGGAGCACCAAAAGCAGGATTAAAAACCTTCCAGGAAGGGGAAATCAAGGAGACACTGGCCTGATCCCCAGATGGCAAAGTCAGCTCTGAAAGGAAGGTAGACAAATGAGGAAAACATCCATGGGAATAGATCACCAATGGCGTGCAGCAGTCTCACCTAACCCTACTCCTTGTCCCGCTGGCAACCCAGCCTGCCTTGGGATGGCAAAGGCAGGCAAAGGCAGCCTCCCCTGGCAGCTCCACTCACCTCTGCTCCTGCTGTTGGAATAACACACTACAGCAACTTTTTGTTCTGTTTAGCGAGGGCCAGGACTGCCAGCGCTCAAAAGGCTCAGGGCCTGGCCATGCTCCCTCCAAAGCATGCCCTGGGCACGTCACCCACAAAGGAAAATAGCTTTTGGATCATTACCAAGTCTATGTTGAGATTAGGGGATTCATCCCCCCCGCTCCCTACAATTTCAAGCACCCCAAAACTCAGTACTGGTAATCCCAAGCATGGATTCAACAAAGCCCTTGGCCAGATCCCAAATTCTCCTCCTGCTCATAAGTAAATCTCAAAAGTCCAAGGAGCTGGACTGGTGAATAGACGTGTGCTTAGAGGAGGAGCATGAGGTCCTCCATGCCAGAAAGCTGCTGGCCGGAGCAGGGTGCTGGCAGCAGCGACTTCTCTCTCAGGATACCTCCAGGAATGGCCCGTTTGGCAACCCCAAAGGGTGATTTCACTGCTTCTAGAAAAAGGCTCAGAAGCACAGACCCCGTTCCCAGCACGTGGCTGCTCTCAGGACAGTTCGGGAAATGAGCATAGCAGAGCAGTGCAGACCTGGTCTGCATGCAGGGTAAGTTTAACCCTCATGAAGTAGAAACCTGATGCACCCCAAGACTGAGCACCAAGTAACTACTCAAAGCCCAGAAAACCCATCCTTTATCACCAATTCTTGGCTGTTAAAGACTCGGTAGGATTGGGCAGGAGTCCTGGTGTCCTAAGGAGCCGCGCTCCCCAGCACAAGGAACACAGCTAGAAGGGCAAGACGGCAGTTTATCCAAGTTATTTTCTCTGTCTGAGGAATGACAATAAAGGGGGCAAGGGGATGGGACAGAAGCCTGCCCTGCCTCCTCACCCCGCACAAGCGCTGATCGCACGCCCGCCCAGCAGCGAGGAGCCATCCGGAGCCTCGCTGCGGGTATCGAATTTGCCAAGAAGCTGAGGAGCTGAGTGAGGCACCAGCAGCAGCAAGCAGTGATTTATGGAGCTGACGTGACTTCCCAGGTCACACATCGATGGGAGCCTCGCCTCCTCCGCGGGCCAGCAGCCAGGCCGATTATCTGTCATATGCTGCAGGATGCAGTGCCAACAGCCGAGCCCAGATCACCCAGCTTGTTTGCAAAAAAAATAATAATAATAAATAAAACCCTGTAGATCCAGGCGACCGGCTTTTGTTCAAGCCCGTGCTTGCCAGTGGTAGGTGAGCAACACACCAGCCTGCGAGAAAGCATGTAATGCCTGGGGGCTGATCCTCCCCAGAGCTCCTGGAAAGCACGACGGCAGCCGGCAGCAGGAGCAGCGCTCATGGGAGCAGCTCTGCAGCTGCCTGGCATCTGCCCGTGGGTGTTCTCCCACCTCGACTCACCCCAAATTCGGCCCTAGGGTTTTCGCAGCATTACAGGCGTCAGGATAGAACTGTTTGCTCCATGAATCCTGACGCTGGTGCAGAGCTAAGAAAGCAGGAAAACAGCCTGCGCAAAGAGGGTGCTCACGGGGCCGCGCGCACAAGCCATGCACCTTTAACAATCAGCCCCTGCTGACAAATGCACATTTTTTCGAAAAAAATATATTTTAAGAAATTTTTTTTTCCAGAAATTTAGGTTTAATATGGTATTTCCTCCAAATCTCTTTTCCTCTGGCAGACCTGAGGGATAAGCTGAGAACCACCTGCACTCAACTCACCAAGCTGAATCACGGCAGCCTGAAGGACACAAGCTTCTGGAGCTGCCGGCTGCCAACACTGCATTAACCTTTTTTTCCCTTTCCTTCTGTTTTAGCGAGTAATTCCCAGATGCAGCCACTCGGCAGCAAGATGCCATTCAATATTCTTCGGGGAGTCTCAGAGCCTTTCGTCCCTCTGGGATCAACAGTGGAGAAAGGTTTGTGGTTCTTGTATGACAGTCCTGTAATGAAAATCCCATAAACTCCAAAGTGTATTTCATCAGGAGTTTTAAGGGAGAAACCAAATTTTACAGGAGAGAAATTCAAAGTCTCGGGTTGAGACTTTGAGAAACTAATTTTTTGTCCTCTTGGATTCTGCCAAATGCCTTGGAGGATGTCAGCCTTTGAAAGAAGGGATATTCAGAGATCCTCCAAAAGACGATGTACAACACTTGAAGCTCCTAACCTAATTACCAATGAAAATACAGCCCAAAACAGCGACCTAACCTTGTGTTTTACAGGAATAAACAAGCCTGAAAGAGCCAAACAGTCATGGCTGAGAGCGAAACAGCAAAGACGTGTGCAGATGAGTTTGGGTGTAGACAGGTGAGCATGACCACAAAAAAGCTTTACTCTCATTTTTTAGCCCATTTTGGCTCCATCAGCTGCATGTCCAGCTCATGTAGACAAGAAACAGGGCCAACACACTTTGTCCCACAGGACAGGTGGCTCTTTCAGAGGTGAGACCTCATCCACATGGAATCTAAGGAATAAATTCTCACCTGTGACTTCAAACCATTTGACACTACTGGAACCCCTCATTAGGTAATCCAGAACCTGAATGTTTTCACATCTCAGATATATCACAGAAGGCCACACTCAAGCGTGAGCCATCCACTGCTCCACAGCCATGGTGGGGAGCCTGCCGCGCCAGCCAAAACTGGGACCAGGAAGGACCAGGAGGTGATAACCTGGGAACAAAAATGAAACCTTAGGGTTGTGAGCCAGGCTCCATCCCAGCTGAGCTTGCGTGCTAGAATTTTAAGGGGGTTGTTTGCTGACAGCTTAAAGGATTTATGGGAAGGATTAACCATGGCTTTGCTGATGAAGGAACCAGTGGCAAACTCGGAGCAATCCCACGAGCATGGGGAGAAGCTGGAAGAGGACAGGGAAAGGGCAGATGAGCCTACGACAGCATAAACAACAGGGACAGTGTGTTTTGCACAGGGGACAGTGTGTTTTGCACAGTGAACTCAACCACGAGCAGCTCTTTCCAGCATTAACAACCTTGGTTTGCTGCCCATCAAACACGGGGCAGCCAGCTCTGGAGCCCCACCTTCACAGCGCTGGATCATTGGGGTAACTGGAGGTGCCCTGAAGCTGTACAAGTGAGAAGATGGTAGACCTCAGCCATGAGGAAAGGCGCCCAAAAAGAAGGCCTGGAGTGAAAGGACATGGTAGTGGGAGTCCTGCTCTGGAGGTGAGGGAAGAGGGAAATCCTGCTGTGAGCAGCAGGCAGCAAGGAACCGCAGCTCCCCAGCACTGGTTGCTGCACTGAAAGCTTCATGTCATTGCCTAAGAACTCTGTGAAGTGTCTACAGCTGAATCAGGTTTATATCCAGGTGAATAACACAGATAAAAAGCAGGAGGTTACAGATCTGCTGCAGACTGGCAGAGGAACACTAACCTGGAGGGGTTTGCTCCAGCAAGCACAGGATGCTGGTCACCAGGAACACACAAAGACAGATCAATGGACTTGTCTGGCAAGATGGAGCCCAGCAACAAGGGCATGTTCCAGCTGGGAACAGCTAATCCACCCTCTCAACCCAATGCACCTGCTCAGCAAACAAGCACGGTCCCCTTAAGAGAAAGCACAATCAGCCCAGATTTAGCTGGAAGAGGGTGGGGATATCGCTGAGCTCCAAGCCATGGTCTGAACCTTATCTGCTGCTTTAATACCTATCAGTGTTGATACAGATTAAGGGATTAGTCAGGATTACTGGAGGCAACCCCCCCTCACCCAGGCAGTGAGGATGGGCATGGGTGTGGTGCAATTCCAGTCTTCCCTTGTGACCACAACCCTTGGCTGCACCCTTGGAGAGAAGGAGCCTGAGAAATGCCTGATGAGAGGCTCTCCATGAGCAATGGCAGCCATGAAACAAGGGAGTAAGACTGGGCTCTCTGGGAAGAAAACAAAGACTCACCAGCCAGAATCCAAGTGGGAGTCGGGTTTGTTGTCCCTACTGTTGCCTACCAACACAGCAAGCCTTCATGGACCAGCATCACCACCAGAAGAAACCATCCCACTACAATCCATCCATGGCTGTTTATTCCTGCTGTGGCCCAAAGCCTTCTTTTCCCAACACAGGCATTAGTGGACTGTCGGGAAACTGCCTGGTTAAAATCTGCTTTCAATGTCGCTCAGCACAGCTTTTAATTGGATCATGTCCCTGACCCAGTTCCCCACATGGCTGCACAAACCCTTGAGTGTCGATGTGGGAAGGGGTGGCCAGGAGCAGGCAGGACATCTGAAGGAGCAGCAAAGCTCCGATGACTGCACAAGGAGGCACCAAGGGTCCCGTGCCCACGTTTAGGCTGAACACAAACCAGTGAGGAAGATCTCCTCTGAGATCTCCCATCTTCCAAGTGATCATCACCAAATACTAGCTGTGTCCAGAGACCTTGGTCCTGAAACGTGGCTGGGCTGAAAGTGGTTCAGGACAAGGGCAAGATGAGAGATCCCACACCTGAGTACAACAATTCCCCACTCTTGCCTCCCATCAACATGTATTCTGCTCCCTTCTCCAGGCAGGAGTCAGTAAGCAGGAAGACCATGACTGTCATCTTCTCCTGGACAGCAGGACCTCACATCCCAGCCTGTCATCCAGGAGAGCCAGACTCTCAAAGGACATGGGTGGAAGAAAACACATTTTGTCCCAAGTGAAGACTGCCCAGAGAAGCTGTGTCTGCCCCATCTGATGTCAGGCTGGACAGGGTTTGGAGCAATCTGGTCTAGTGCAACGTGTCCCAGCCCATGGCACAGGGTGCAATGAGGTGAGTTTTGAAAGTCCCTTCCAACCCAAACCAGCCTATGAAACACTAAAATGGAACCAAACCTGCCTCCTCCAGCTTTCTTGCTTCTCCCACCAGGACAACAGAAGGGAACGGCAGAGGCACTGAAGCTGTCAGCAACAAGAAGACACACAATTCTGGGGCAAAGACCTGCAGAGAAGGACATCACTGATCTGAAGCGATCACCTGCCAGAGCCAAACTTAGCTTACAGAACCACAAAAAAGTTTGGGTTGTTGGGGACCTTAAAGCTCATCCAGTTCCAAACCCCTGCCATGGGCAGGGACACCTTCCAACTTCTCCAGGTAGCACACTCACATCCACATGCCAACAACTCACATCCCGCAGTGATTCAGGGATGAAACTTTGGATCAAGCTGCAAGCCAAGGCAGTCCCCCTATTCATCCCCACTTCCCTCAAACCATCTCCTCTGAGGCACAGGCAGCTGCTTCAGCCATTAGTTTCTTCCCACCAAAACACTACCAGGCTACACATGGCTCATGAAGGAATGTGGAACCCTGGCCACAAAAAATACACCCAGATAAAAGACTCCCTTTTCTCGTGCAGAGAGGATCTGAGTAAGAGAGACCAAAACCTTCATCAAATTGGTCACACTTCACTCAAAAGCACACACAGTACAATCACCCCAGCATAAGAAACAAGCTGAAGACCTGCAGTGTTGGACATTCAAATGATACTAGAAAAGTCCAACTATGCGGAGATGTTAGTTTTCATCCCACAAAAGCAAGCAGGGTTTGCCCCACTGGGAACACACCAGCTGAAGAATCTGCACTGGGCATTCAGGGGCCAACAGCAGTAAATCTGACACTGGAAGAGCGTGCCAGCCTAATGCCAGGATAGGGTGATTAAACCCCTACAAATTCTTGGCCCAGATGGAAGAGTGGCTGCTTTCAGCCTTGTTGGGTCACAAGCCAGCTGGAGCCCTCCAGTGAGTCTTCAGAGCCAGGCTCCCCATCCTGCCCTATGACCCCAGGCAGGAGCCAGAATGGCTCCCAGCCAGCCTGGATGCATTCAGCTATCCTGAGAATTTGAGGAGGCAGAGCCACCAAGGTGGTTTTTGACGATGCTTTCTGCTGGTGCTTTCCAGAGTTCCTGTTTCTAGAGCCAAGAGAAACCTCTGAGTAGGAACACTCTGTCCCACCAACACAACCTCCTCCAAGTTGTGGAGGTTGTGTTGGTGGGACAGTATCCTAACTGTTTATGGAGTCAAGCCTCCTAGGAGTTGGACTTGATGATCCTTGTGAGTCCCTTCCAACTCAGGATATTCAGTGGGTCATGACTTCAGTCCTCTGCTCACGGGCCATGGTGGGATTCCCAGGTGGGATACATGAGCCACTAGCCAAGAGCCTCAGAGAAAGTCCTCCTATGAGCATGCTTTTAATACTGCCTTGTTAATTGTGAATAAACTGACCTGACCCGGAGCAGCCAATCCCAGGTCCTCTGGAGAGGCACGGGGCAACACAGCCCATAGAAGTGTGTTAAGCTTCCTCCAGCAGCTCTGACTCTGCCCCTCAGGAAGCAGATGGCATCCAAACCATATTTTGCTTCGGGGCCATGCAAGTTTGGAGAACACATGCTGCATATACCTACACATCTCGTCAAGGAAGAAGTTCAGCTCCCTGTCACTGCACAAGTTGTCAAACAAAGTCACAGCATACAGACATGTGATTTTAGTGAAAACACTGCCAGAAGGAGGATGACAAAGGGGGCAGCGTTAAGGCTGCTGTGCTCTGCTGAGCTCAGCACCTCCCAGGTGCTGAGAGCCAAACAACTCCAACGTGGCACCACCCTACTTTCAGACGGATCTTCATACAAAACCTCACAGATCCTCTCTATCACACTGCCTCCATTACATCCTCAACACCTAAAGCTACACCAGCTATCACCCTCATTACATCAGCTCGTCACAGAAGATGACAACCCATCCATGAGCAATACATTGTGGGGTGAGAGGAAGATGGATGTGTGCATCAGCAGTGTTCCCGCCAATGCGACCGCGTTGCATGCGGATCTCTCCTCTCAGGGATTCAGTCACCTCAGCCACAAACTCCTGAAACTTCCCTGACTGCTATTAGATCACCTCAGGCAGCACGTGACAAATTCAAACACTCTTGTGGAAAATTTATAGTCCTCCAAGTCCCCAGCAGGAACGACCATCTGGAGCATTTGGGGCTTCCTGGGATGGTTCTTCATGCTCACCCACAAATTGTTTTACAAGGCAAAGTCCCGAGAGTGGTACTTAGTCTCAAGCAAAGATTATTTTTGGCAGCTTTATCAGAACAGTTCCCACTCCCTTAATCTCTCCTTGGATGAAAGCACATTTAGGAAAACAGTCCAGATGTTGGAGTATCAATAAAACAAAAAGCTGTGGTACAACGCAGTCTTGAAGAGCCCTTTACAAATAAATGCAACTTGGGGGGGTTTCTGTTCAGCAACGCCAGGCCCGCACTCATAAACGAGAACTACATGCTCTCCTCCCCAGGAATCGGAAAACAAAAGCTGGTTTGGGTTACCCAGCTGCAGGACACACACGCAAGAACTGCTCTTACAGTTCTCCTGCCCCTAAATGGTCAAGCTACTTATACTACTCCATGGATTTTTAATCAAATTTTCCAAAATAACAATTTACAAAAAAGGAGTTACAGCCGAGCCAAGAAACTTGGGCAAAGAAGATGTTACAAGAAACTTGCCATCAGCTCTAAGTGAGGATCTGGAGAGCTGATGAAATCTCCCATCACAGCAACAGGTTTGTCCACTCCTCACACGTCTTAGTTTGAAACAGGACATCATCCACAACGGCTTTGTAACTCAAAGCAGCATTTCTCACTCCCAACAGTACTCACCAGCAACAACTCAGCACCAATGAATCACAGAACAGTTAGGGTTGGAAGGGATCTTCAAACTCATCTCACTCCAATCCCCTGCCATGGGTAGGGACATCTCCCACTACACCAGGTTCCTCCAGTCCCCATACAACCTGGCCTGGAGCACTGCCAGGGATCCAGGGGCAGCCACAGCTTCTCTGGGCACCCTGTGCCAGGGCCTCACCATCCTCACAGGGAACAATTTCGTCCCAATATCCCATCTATCTCTGCCCTCTGGCAGTAGGAAGCCATTCCCTGTGTCCTGGCCCTCCATCCCTTGTCCCAAGTTCCTCTCCAGCTCCCCCTGCAAGGGGCTCTCAGGTCTCCCCGGAACCTTCTCTTCTCCAGGCTGAACACCCCGAGCTCTCAAAGAGTGGCTCCAGAGCAGAGGGGCTCCAGCTCCCAGAGCATCTCCATGGCATTCTCTGGGCTCTCTCCAGCAGCTTCTGATGTTGGACCCCCAGACTGGAGGCAGCTCTGCAGGTGGGGTCTCACCTGAGCAGGGCAGAGCTCCCTCCCTCCACTTGCCAGATCTGCTCCTCTGGCAGGAGGAAAGCCAGGCTGGCTTTCTGGGCTACAAGCAGACGTTGCCAGGTCACATCCAATTTGTCACCCACCAGTATCCCCAGGTCCTTCCCCCAGGGCTGTGCTCAATCTATTCTCCACCCAGCCTGTCTAGGGATAGTCCCGGCCCAGGGACAGGACCTTGCATTTGGCCTTCCTGAACTTCATGAGGTTCACACAGACCCACCTCCCCAGCCTGCCGAGATCAACCCCTTGAAGAAATCCACAAGACTGTCCCAAACTCCAAGGCCACTATTAGGAAAAATTATGCTATCTCCTCCTCCTGAGCCATGCTGGCCCTCTCCAGCAGGTCTGGGATGACTTTCATCATCTACTCCCAGGGGACTCAGCCTCAATTCCAGCTGACAAGTCTCCAGCATATTGAAGAATGCTTATTTTCCCCCTCCCCTCCCAGCCGGGGAGGGCAGGAATGCTAATGGTATCCCATTAAATGAGCCAGAAGAAACCCAACCCACCCGAGCCAAGGCCCTGTCTTTGCCCTTTCCATTCATTGGCAATCTCAGAGTGAAGTGTGGTTGTCAGAAGATTTCTTGGGTTTCCTTAAGTTCTCCTGCCAAGTTCTGATTAAAATCCTCCTAAGTGGTTTTCTCTTTATTCCATTTCCTAGAACTGAGAAGCAAAGTGGACCTGAGAGCAGCTCTGAGTGCTGAAGCTAACAGCCCCCAACTCAGCCAAGCCATCCTAGTCTCCCACACCGGCTCATTAGGATCAACGGGAAATTGAAAGCAATGCTCTTCCCATCTCCCAGATCAAACCATCAGCTCCCAGAGGAGACTGGGTTTTAATGGCCTCGCTCATTGGCAGGAGGCTGGGACTGCTCAGCTGACAGGGGCTGCCGAGGCACCTCACCGGGCACTGCTTCAGTGTCGTGTTTGAAACAGGTCAACCAGGGAGGAACATTCCCAAAGGCTTTTGGGCAATACACAACAGTGGAGTGGTGGGTAAGGAGCAAAGCACCGCACTGTAATACGTCTCCATGCCCAAAACCACCCAATTTACCAAAACCCCAGTCTCTCACCCCCAGTCGACATGCTCTGGGTTCATGACGGTGACTTCAAAAGAGAAGGCAACCTCTCACAACAAGCTCCTTGTGCTACTGGCTCGGGATCTGCACCAAAATTGGATCCCCTCTTTGCCCAGGAAAATCTGGCTGCTTTGGTGGACTGGAGGATGAAACAAGAGGCACCTGCAAGTCTAGTCACTCTCGTTCCTGCGGCCAAAGGCTGGAGGCCATCGGGACACCACAAAGATGGCTTCTGCCCTCCCAGCCAAGAATAGCTGAGGAGAGCCCCTTCCCTGCAGGAATGCAGATGAATTTGGTCCCGGGGCTCAAGCACACCGAGAGCACTGTACAGGCGTGGTGCAAGGGAACCCCAAAACAGCCTCTGTTCATACAAGAAAAACCAGAACCAGATGTGCTGTTGCCCTCTCTGCTGCGTCTTCCTCCTGGTCCAGGGCCACGCATGGGGAGCTGCTCCTGCCAGAGCCAAGGCCTTACTGATGAGTACAGAGTCTGGAAATCCCAACACTTCTATTTTTTAATGCTATGAACCTCCTCATGGTCCTAGGGGGAACAGGGCACGGACCCTACTGAGAGACCATGAGGACAGGACACTGGTCCAAGCCACCGTTGAGGGATCTATCACAGGGATCACCAACAGCTCCTGTTTTCTTGGTCTGGAGGAAGCACAGGCTGTGAGCCCCTGTAAAGCAGGACCTTTTCCTGGGACATGGCTCCTCCACAAGCTCGGCAGTGATCTGGCAAAGCCATGGCACATTTGGTCACACTTGGACATGGTTTCACATGCAACTTTGTCTTTTTGGATGCAAGATCCAGACCCAGCCCAAGAGATGAACCACCTGCTCTCCCCACTACCAATGGGCTTTGACTCTTCCCCCAGGTCAGGGCAGCTCTGCCCATGGCTGTAGGGGTTTGATCAAAAGGCTGGTTCCCTTCAAAGGGACATTCACCACTCAGCCCCTCCAGCTCCCTCACCCTACCCACAAAGCAGAGCATTAATAGCCAGCCTGTGAGACCATAAAACAGTAACACCCAAAGAGTTCTTGCACCTTGAAATGCTAATGCTGAGCAAAGAAAGAAACATTCCTGTCAGCAAACCAGGTCCATGGTATACAGACACAGTTGCCTTCCTCCCCTCCAAGCCACAGAACAGCAAACAGCCCTGGAAACCCTGAAACTTTGTGCTGTGTACAAGGTACCCCATAGATCCACTGGTCTCACCCGTGCCCGGGCAGGAGAGGCTTTGCCAGCAGGGGCCAACTCTGCTTGATGACTTTGTCATCACCTCAAAGAGCTGTCTGGTGCCCAACCATCCTCCCCTTTCAGCCTTGGAAGGCAATTTTCGCTGGTCCCTGAGCACACAGAGCCCAGCCTTTCTTAGCCATTTGACTCCTGGAACTCGGCTCCAGCTTTCATAGATTCATAAAGGCTGAAGAAGACCTTCGGTGGCTGGACCTCTAATGCAGCCATTAACCCAGCAGCATGTTCACCACCAAATCCCAAATGCCACATCCACACACTTTTCAAACACTTCCAGGGATGGCGATTCCACCGCTTCCTGGGGCAGCCTGTTCCAATGCCTTGCCACCCTTTTAGTGAACCCCTTCTTTGTTCTCTTCTTCTCGCAAAGGGGCATCCATTCTTTACACCACGGTAGATCAGAGGGAGACGGAAGTGCAGACCCGGGGCTCGGTGTCCCACAGGGAGGGCAGGTCAGGATCCCAAGCTGGCAGGGCAGCACCAGCTGGAAATACTTGCTTGGAGCTGGTGTAGTCACAGCAGCCATGGTTCTTGGCATGCACCGTCTGGTGCGGGACCACATGGACATGGCAGCCTCTGCGCTGCACCGCAGCGGTGATGGAGCATCCCAGCTGCAGTGGTACCAATGATTTTTGGGATGGTCTCCCCTTTCAGACAACACACCCCAGGACTCCTCTTGCCACCATCCACAGATGACCCACCGAGAGGGTGCAGCTCTCCCTCCTCCAGCACAGCTTGAATACAGGACCAAGACCCAGCTCAAACACAGGACCAAGACGCAGCTCCAGGGTCCTTTTCTGATGGCTGATCCTAGGATGGCGACCACCAGCCACACAGCACGCAGTTCACTCTGGAACATGCCACAGCCATCTGTTAAACAGATGGGAGGGCCATGCCCAGCATGGGAGGCAGCGTACCTGCACCCCGACTAGAGGAGGGAGGGGTGGGGGAGTGAGCAGGGGGAGTCTGGGAATAGCGTTCATTTGCATAGTACCTGGGGAAAATATCACAACACTGCATTTCCATGGCTAACTGGGGGAGCGAGCAAGTTTCCTGGAATGAAATTACTTTCTAGCTTGGGAAAAAACCCAAAAACACAGAGTGACAACCACAGAATTTGTAGCTGCAATGATGCCTTTGTTACCCAGAGCACCCTCATGCTCCCTCCTGCAAACCCTATGCTAAACGCCCAAAGCCTAACAGGAGCAACCGATCCATGGAAAGGACAGGGGAAACTGAGACACACAGGCTCCAGCATCTGCATTAAGGGAGGGCAGCCCAGGGGGTTCTCTTACTCCCTCACCACCAGACAAAACCCTCCTTTGAACTTTATCCCATCCCACTGCCTCAACAAGACATAAAACATGGTGACCTCCATCCACATCCCAACCAGAATTCTAGCTCAGGCCTGCAGAGCAGGCGTGCTCTCCACACTATTCATCGCAACACATTCCAAGACACACCGAGTGAAAGAGGGCCAGACAGTATTTTAAAGTAAATCTAGATACCAAGTTTTAAAGCCAATTCAGTGTCAAGGACAGGAGAAAAGTCAGCACATGTGAGTACATGCTGTCACTACACCACACAAAAGCTCTGTGGTAGCATCTTCCTGCAAAGGGATTTATCCTGCCCACAGAACACTGGGATGGAGCCAGCACCATTCAGCTGGCAAGGTTGGGAGCACAGGAGGAGCAGGGATGGGGAGCACAGACACCATGTGCTCTCCTGGGTTGAGCAGAGCTTGTCAAAGCCACTCTGAGCCCTGTGAGAGGCCAGTGAGCCCCTAAAACCTTTACACTACAGCATGGTCCCAGCAAAGTCCCCATCTCCAGCACCAGGTGCCACTACAACTGCTGTGCCCCCACCCCAGGTGCCACCATCACTGCCATGCCCCCATCTCCAGCCCCACTGCCATCACCACTGCCCATGCCCCATACATCCCAGGTCACCCATCCATGCCAGCCCACAGCCTGAGCTCACCCCAGAAAACCCCGAGCACGTTTATTTACATCAGATCAGTTCCCTGATCTGGTCCGTGGGCAGGAATGAGTAACAGGGACAGGAATATCTTGAGCAGATGTTGTCACCAAATAAACCGTATCGTCAGGCTGCTGGTGGCTTTAAATCACTCCAGAGCCCGGCAGTTGCTTCCCAGCCCTGGGCTGCTCTCCCAGCTGCTGCTCAACAGCTCTCAGCCCTGGGGTGGCTCCTCTTGCACCCAATGAGCACTCAAGCTCCAGGCACCGATCACCACAAAAAAGGAATGTCACAAAACCACCCCAGAAAGTCCATGGCAATCACCACTGCTTTTTCTTCTGCCCACCTTCAGCTCTGGGGATTTAAGTACCCTCTTGCCCAACACATGTCCAGGGCTGCCGGCACACGAGGGTTCACAGGGAAGATGGATTTCACAGTTCCAGCCCAAAGCATCCTCAAGAGTAGCAGCAGAGCAATGCAGCACTGTGAAAGCAGAGGCACAGAAGATGTCGTGCCTGCAGAAAACAGGGAAAAGGCAGTGACTCCCCAACCAAGCAGCCTTTAAAAGCATAGGAGGGGAAATGCAGGCAGCCTGTGCTCTGCAGCCCTTTCCTGTGGCCTCCCTGGCTGCCGGGTGGAGGAGCAGCTTTGCTCATTAGCGGGTTATTCCTGGCACACTCCCCCTGCATCAGCTCCCTGGCACGGCTTCAGGAGCAGCTTGCTGAGTTTTGAAGCCTTCGGGGTCGCATAGCGCTCCAGAGGCGCAAATCTTCATTTAAAGAAATCTCCCTCGGCAGATAAATGGTGCTGGGTAACTGGGGTCATTAGGCTAATGAGCAGCTACCATCAGCCTGGAAGCAAAGCAAAAAACACCACAGAGTCTACCAGAGCCTGTTAGCCTCAAAATCTGACCCATCTCCAGTAGTTCCCATCGCTCTCAGGGGAGGAAACGGGTCCATGAATCAGCAGGATCAATCACCTGTCGGCCTTCCCATCAAAATCTCTCATCAAAGCACCAGAGGAGCAGATTTGCAGGTTGCTCATGCCAAGGAAGCGGAGAAGGGGCTGTTCCTCCTCTGTCCCCCTTCTATCAGACCCTTCGTTATCACAGCGTCATTCCACTCTCACGTTTCAGGAGTGGGGAGGTTTTTTCTCTTCTTTCCCAGCGCTGCTCCATTTTCTACCACCGTGTCCTTGACGGGGAGCCACATGTCCTGCTGCCCGTTTTAGTGGAGAGCAGGCTGTGTTTCAGCATGACAGCCAATTCACTGGGACACAGCAACGCTGATGGGTCAGGCATCAAAGCTAACTCAGCCCTTTAGTCCTTCCTAACACTGCCATCTGGGAAAGCAACCAGAGAGAGATGCAATTTTCCCTTTGTAAAGCCTTCAGAGGTGGGATCAGCCGGAACTCCCAGCCTGCTACATCCAGTGGTTATAAAAAAAAGCCCACATATAAATAACCTCTCAGCAGGAGCCAAAACTCCAGCACTAACCCCATAGTTCGAAGCGAACGAGGCCAATTTCCTCCTTTGTAGCTCTTGACACATGTTGGCTGCATGCCCCCTTCTTGCCTTGTTCCTAGAGCAGAAGGCTCCGGGCGGTGGGGCTTGGGACGATAAGGAAACAAGTGGTGTCATTCCCAAGGACTCCCAACACAGCCCTGTCAGCAGCTCTGGAGGTGGCTGATTCCAGCACGGCTGGAGAAAAAGAACCACAGCGAGCAGATCAGGCAGGAGCTGGTAGCTGCCTGCACGCCCCTGCCACCTCCCTGAGCTGCCAATGTCACACTGGCTGCCATTCCCCAGAAAGAGACAAGCCCTGCAGAGCAAGGGCTGGGAAACAACTTCTCCCCAGGGTTTTGGGCATGAGCAGGTCTCTATCCAAGCACTGGGCTTCCCACATGCCCTAAAAATCCCTCGGGGAAAATGAAGCACAGGGTGAACAGCAGCTCCAAAGCCAGCTCTGGAGGGTCTGAAAAGCAACAATTGTGTTCACCAAAACAGCTCCACTGGGAGCTTCTCCATCCAAACTCTGGCTCAAGACAAGGAACCCCACACCAGTCAAAATCCTAAGCACATCTTCAAAGCACAAGGCAGGGACCAGTCCACAACATCTCATCCTCTTTCTCCCCCACATCAAGAAATGTTCCTAAGACAGTCTATGGTCATCTCCTGTTGGGCTTGGACCCAGCAAAGGGACTGGGAGATCTAACCCCTTCAAGCTGGAGTCACACAGCAATCCCTCATCCCAACCCTTGCTGCTGCATCCACAACCAAGCTTCATCCCTCCCCTAAAAAATGGAAAAATGGCTAAAAAAAGGCAACCATGCTTCCACTCCAGGATTCATGGTGCAGGACACCTGGCACCTGGGGTCCCATCCCACGTCCCACTGAGGCTGTAGGACCAGCACTAGAGACACCACGCAGGTCTGCATCCCTGGATTAGGGTAAGGTCTGCAAAGGTGACACCAAAGCCACCTTTCAAACTGCTGAATAAGCCACCAGCAGCACAGTAATTTTTTGGTGTATTTCTTTGTTGGCAGTTGCCACTTGTGTGGTGTCACCACCCCACTGCCACCTGACCCTGAGCACTCCCTCTGCTGCCACGCTGTCCTCCCACAGAAACACAAGTGCATTTTCACACCAGTTTTGTTGTGAACACACTGCAGTGCCCCCCATCTTACAACAGCCCCTCTCTTATCACGTCACCCACAGCATGGATGTCTGCTCTGAGCATGCACAGGGCTTCACTACACTGTGTCTTGGGACAAGTTCAGGAGAAAAAAATGCACCGGTGGCTTCCACCCCCTCTCCTGCAGAGGGATACGGATGAATCCACCCTCCTGGCTGCCCAAAACCGCAGCACACGTGACCCAGAGAGGCTTTTCAGAAGAGCCGAGTCTCCAGCAGCTTCTGTTTGCCTTTCCCTTGTCTGCAGCAGCGTCGCATCTGGACGCTCGTCAGAAGAGAAGGAAAAAAACCCCCTCCCTCCTCCTGCTGAACAACCACTCAATCAAAACAAAGCCGGAGCGGCAGCCAAGAGCTGGGAGGCTCTTTTGTTTAATGCTCAACATCCCCCGGCCAGGCCAGCACGCCCCAGAGTGCCGGGAGAGGGTGCAGGGGCCCGGTGTGGGCAGTGTGGTGGGTGCAGGGCTGGTGAGAAAGGGGCCAGCTCGGCCACCAGCCCCAGGGCCAGCTCGGCCACGTGACGGCAGCCGGTGGGGCAAAACCAGCACTGCTCCTCCGTGCACGGCCATTTTGCTGAGCTCGGCTGCTTGCCGAGAGCTGCCATTCCCTCCCAGCACCAGCATCCCCCAAACCAAACCCCAACTCGGCTCCAGCCATCCTCAGTGACCCAGGGACTGACCTAGCCACTGGTCGCCATGCTCATGGATCCACCAGCATAAGCTCTTTTCTCTCCCTGCTGCAAGTATTTTAAGCTCCCACTGCTGCCCCTCCATAAATGTTTTGGGGCTCCAAGGAGCTGCCCAGGCACTGACCACAGCCAAAGGCAAACTTCCTTGAGGTGCTCAGGCCATCCCAGAGACCCTGGAAGGTCTCAGCAGGGTTATCACCAGTGGGTTTCATCAAGATCAGCCCCACCCCTGGAGAAGTTATTGCCTGTGTCCCAACACAGTGGTGGCATCAGGTTCGAGGAGAGCGCATAACAAGCCAGGACACGGTCAAAACCCGCACCAAGAAAAAGGATATTTGGGATATTCAGTTCCGAAGGCTTCACCCCAGGAAGCAGCAACCAGAGCCATGGGTTCACACTGGCAAAACACATCCCACAGAGCCCAAGGGCCATGTCCACAGGCTCCATCACTGCTGTGTCAGACACGGGAGCGAGGGTGAACTCACCTGTGGACACAGAGCTACGGAGCACCAGCTGACATGGAAAAGTGTCTGGGAAAGCCCAGTGCAAAACTCCTTCCTATGCCCAACAGGGACTCGATGGCTGCCAAACCCTACAGCAAGATATTGGAAGAACACAAAAGCAGAAGTAGAGGCAAGTGGGGTGAGCTGGTCGGGGCAAGAGCTGGCTCCGGCACTGAAGCACCTCATCTCATCAAGGAAAAATACTCCCTGTTAGAGTGCTCGTTATTGCAGCCATGGAGATACAACAGAGCCTCCTGGCTGGCGGCTGCTGGCTCAGCACACATCTACCACGAGGAGGTCGCCTACCCCAGGCTGAAGGCATTGGAGGGACAGACAGCCTCCCTTTCTTCATCCACAGATGGAGACCAGCTTCCCTGCCCGAAACGGAAGTGGAAGCAGCACAGGGTTAAGGAGAGGACAAGCTGAGGGAGACCAAAGGTTGGGCTGAGTCACGTTGCGGCCGTTCCTGTTTCAGTCTGAGCAAGTTTCTCGCTTCCCAGGCGGGGTTTGTCCCCAGGCCAGAGTGAACCTGCCACCTTAATCCTCTCAATGCACTGCCTGGAGGAGTTGCCTTCCCTCCCACAGCCAGTATGTACCTCTGCTCTTGGATTGTCCTTTGCACTCCACATGCAGTTTTTGGGGCATTACTGCAGCTTTCAGGAGACAGGACGGGCCCAACGCCACATCCCCCATTGCATCCCATTGGTCCTGGTCCTACCCTGCCCCAGGCATCCGCCCAGCCTCAGGCTCTTCCTCAAGACACAGAACTGCTTTCCCATCCCTTACCATGTAGACACCTTTCTTCTCCTCGCCCACGGCTTTCCCGACCCAAAAAACACCATCCAGTTGCCCCCAGGAGGCTGACGAAACACAATGCTTCCTCCTAAGTGACACATGTACCTGCAGATCCAGACATCAAGTCCCTTCTCTAAACAGGGATCAGCCCTCCAGGCTCAGCCTTCACTGAGGGGGTTATGCTTGAACCCGGACAAGTAAAACGGCAGAACCATCCTCACCAGGTGTCGGCACGGAGAAGACAGAATCATCTGGGTTGGAAGAGACCTTAATGTCCACGTTTTTCCACCCCCTGCCATGGGCAGGGACACCTCCCACTAAAACAGGTTGCTTCAAGCCCCGTCCAACCTGGCCTGGAACGCTTCCAGGGATGAGGTAGCCACAGCTGCTCTGGGCACCCTGCGCCAGAGCCTCACCACCCTCACAGGGAAGTATTTCTTCCCAATATCCCATCTAATCCTGTCTTCTGCAAGTGGGAAGCCAGTCCCCCATGTACTGGCAGTCCAGGCCCTTGTTCCTCTCCAGCTCTCCTGGAGCTCCTTTAGACACCGGAAGAGGCTCTCAGGCCTCCGTGGAGCCTTCTCTTCTCCAGGCAAACAGCCCCAGCCCTACCAGCCCAGCTCCAGAGCAGAGAGGCTCCACCCTCGGAGCATCTCCATGGCCTCCTCTGGACTCACTCCAGCAGCTCTACGTCCTTCTGATGTTGGGACCCCATGCTGGAGGCAGCGCTGCAGGTGGAGTCTCACTCGAGCGGGGCAGGGGGGCAAAATCCCCCCCTCCCCTGCTGTCCACACTGGGTGACGAGCCCAGGACACAGGGGGATTTCCAGGTGCCAGCACACATGACCAGGGTGTGTGGAGCTTCTCGTCCACCAACACCACACTTCACGTTGGTATCTCCAACTGCAAAGAGTTTCTGCAGCTGTATCAGTGAAAAAATAAATCTTTAATAGTAAAACACAGCAAAGCCACGCAAGGCACGACCCAAGGTCCAGCTGATTCCAGTGCTGGCTGCCACAGCAGCCAGCACAGATGGCTACGAGGAAAATAACAGCCAAGCATGTTGAGGTATTTCCCAAACCAATTCTCAAGCTTCTGTCCTCCTCATGCTTTTCCCAAGCCAAAACACATTGCCCTATACACCCCCCCAATGAGTTTCTCCTCCACAAGTCCACCCAGGTGCCCCAAATCATAGGTGGACTTCCAGCATCCACAGCTTTTTGAAGCAGCATTCCAGTCCATCATGCAAAAGTGCATCTGTTCCTCTTCCTGGTTTCATTCACTTTGGTTCCTCTGCCAGAACAAAGGAACAACATCTCCACATCGCTCCTGAATTTTATAGGTTTCAACCATCTGCCCCAGGAGTCTTCCTCTCAAGTGGAGGAACCACTAACCTATTTAGCAGCCCTTGTCCCAGAGCCATCCCGTGGCTGACCATCCTCACCACCCTTTTCTCCGTATATGCTCTCCAACAAATCTCTGGTCTCAGCACCTCTCCCAACGCCACTGTGCCCTCCCCACCCACCCCAGTGGCCCCATTGTGATCCCCACTTCAAAGCAGAAATCCTCCCAGGGAACCTCTGGCTGCAAACATGGCGACGTTACTTCTCACACTCCCCAGTCACTCTCCTGACACCCTGGCACATGTTGATGGCAAGAGGGCCAAGCTGACCCAAAGCACATGCTTGTGGTGCTCAACCTGTGCATGACAAACACAGGGCTTCACAAGCACACACCCGTGTGCGGTTGGCACAGAGGAAAGCATAGACCTCCACCTGGTCAGTCTTCCCCATCTGAACCACAAATCACATCAGCCACTGTGATTGCTCAGAAATCAGCAAAGGGTCCTGAAAAACGGCCACATCCAGACACAGCTGCGCAGCCATCCAGAGCCCAGCACCACCCAGATGGACAGGAGGCCGCTCACCCTGTTGGCCGTCTGCCTCTGGTAGGGCTTTTCGTGCCCCTGGTGACCTGGAAGAGCAGCTTGGCCAGCTCAGCATCACTGCCACGTGTTAGTAGAGGAGCGACATGCCAAACATCACCCACAGCCACCCATCAGCCCTGGATCACCATCACAAGTGGGATGGAGCCCATATACCATCAGCAGACCCAGGAATGAGGTGCTGACTCCTGTCAGCCCTTGTCCTTGTGCTCACTCGCATGCCCATGCAGATCCCACATCCACTAAGGGATTAAGGGATGTTAAGGAATCCTTCTCTGCACATGATGCAACTGGAGAGAAATAAATTCCTTCAGGAGCTGCAGGGAGCCTTGACACACAAGGTGAAGCCAATGGGACGCAGAGCACAGCACAGACTCTGTGTCCCCCTGGGAGATCAGAGCAGGCAAAGCACCAGTACATCACCTTGACTTGAGAGTGACAGAGGCCAGAAAGGCCTGGACCCATCCAGGACAGCCACAGTGCCAAAGAAAAGTAAATCTCAGAGGGTACAGCAGGATGGCACCCAGAGCACAGTGTCTGCAGGTGGTCTGCCCACACATGGTTCCCAGCAGTCAGGCTTGACCAGTATCGTTCCACCACCGTGTCTAGACACCAGCACATCACATGGCCAGACCACCTTCATGCCAAAACTGGGAGGCAGTGGCCACCCATCAGTGCTGGCCCCAGCAGTACAAGACACATGGTCCTGCTCCCTTGTCACCCACAACGCCATGTCTCAGCAACACCATATGAGCAGCAGCAGCAGCACCCATGCCCCAACACCTTTCTTACCTTCTCCGACTTCACCTTTTTCAGCTGCCGGCACTCACTTTCTCCATCCTCCAGCTCCGACTTTACTCCCAAGGGATTGAGCGCAGCTCCCGTGTCAATAGCTATACTCCCAAGCTGCTCAGCAGCAGCAGGCTCTGTCCCCTGGCCCCCGTCATACTGTCCCACCCTCACTGCCAGGGCCAGGGGTTGAAGCACGCTGGGCTCCTTCTCTGCCGCAGCCCCCGCACCCTCACTCCTTTCCTTCTTGCTTTTGGATGAGCTGCCCTCCTTCTCCTTCTTGGAGCCAGCCACACTGCGAGACGCCTTGGCAGACTTCTCCGAGCCCTTCGGAGTGACGGCGGGCGCCAAACCACCCGAGTTCGCACCATCCCCAGAGCGTCCTTGAGCCTCCTTCTTGCCACCAGCTCCCTCACCGGGAGTGAACAGGGACGACCCTGGGGTCGGCTTCCCACTGTCCTTGCCAGTCTTGCTCCTTTTCGACTTGGATTTGCCCTCCTTGCCCTGCGGGCCTGGCACTGGGCTCACAAACTTGATGTTATCCGGTAGCGTCGCCACTGCGTTGGGTGCCGGGAGCCCCACCTCCTTGGAGCCCGACATTTCCAATTTCTGCTGATCCTTCTCCAAATCAGCGTCCAGGTCAATGATGAGATTCCCTACACCAATGTCCCACTCATCCCCGCTATCGTACGTCTCAACCGGGTTCGCATCAATTCCTTTCCCTCCGGAAGCTCCGCTGCTCAAGGACATCTTAGAGTTAACGGCCCCTCACGGTTCAAGGCTCTTCCCTCTGCCTCTATGCCCTGAGGGTCACCTACATCCTTGGGGGGCTTCCAGTGGTCACGGTCTGCCCAGGTGACGGCATCGCTGCTGGAAGGGAGAGCAAAGAGAACAGGGTTACACACAAAGAGCCATGGGCAGGCAGATCATTGACAGCCAAACCTGCAGGCAGGAGAGGTCTGGGCAGGGTGAAACCCCCCAACCTCCCAAATCCCCCTCGCAGCATCCTTCTGCCACCCCCTGGGCTAGGGCTGCTCCACAGCCGCCCCCGCAACAGCAGCCATCTGGCACTGGTCCTCGATCAATACCAGCCCTGGCAGGTCACGGCTCTCGGCTCCAACAAGACATTACTCACACATTTCCCCGCTCGCCATTTCCCTCTGAATTATCGAGCGCTGCCCCTGGGAGGGAGGATTGATTCCTCTCCTGCCAATGCCACCCGGAGGGAGGGCTCCTCTCCACACCAGCCTTGCTGCGAGGGACGAGAGCTGCTCCCAGGGAAGTCAAGTGCCTTGGTGGGAAATAAATACCAGGCTTCAGAGTGCCTGTGTCACACTTGGGAAGCATCGGAGCAGTCACCAAAGGCCAAATCGTAGCAGGAAGCATGAGAGTTCCCATCCCACACCTCTGGGTAGAGCAACACAGTACCCTGATTTGGGGTGTTTACCACTATCACCTCTGGCCACGAAGCTTCTAAGGGGAAACAGAGACACAATTGTACAAGTACCCAGTCTTAACTGGGAAGCGGGGGTTCAGCCCTACCTGCCCACTCCACAGCTGACCCCAGTGAGCCCAAAATATCTCCTCCCTGCTTCCCAGCCTCTCTCCCAGGGAGAGAAACAAGAAAGACACCCACGCACAACCTGACACAGCACCCGAGTCATGGCAATTACCCTGACGAGACATAATTAACACATGTAACAGCTTCTTCCCAGCACCGCCCAGCCAGGCCGCCTGCTCTCCAGAATCCTTAAGAAATCTTTGACCACCCATTTGGATGAGGCTTCTCTCCAGCAGCACTGTCATCCCATTCCCTGCCAAGCTCCAGGCCTGCCTGCTCCTGGTACTATTTACAAGTGACACTTCAAAAACAGGTGACTTAAAGAAAAATGAGAAGTAAAAAAAAAAAAAAAACCAAACCACACCACACACACAAATTTCTTCAAACCCCAGCAGGCAGGAGCCTGGAAAGCAGCTTCACGGTGTGTTTCCAGAGATGCAAACACTGTAAAAATGCCAGGGATTCTTTCATCAGCCAGGCTGCCGCAGCCAGACCATTTTCCATCTGCTCCCCACAGCATCCTCGGCTCTGTACAGCTAATAATCCGCTCTCTGACAGGTCATTACGGAGATTTTTAACCCCAGGAACTGGGGGGCTTGCGTGCAAGCTAGAAATGAAAAGCACTGACCTCTCATTTCAGCAGCAGGGAAAATGCCGAATCAGGAGATCACTTTGTGCACCGGAGTCGCTAACGGCTTCCCAAAGCTGCCCTGCGTGTTTCTATGGCTGCCTCCTCCTCCTCTTCCTACTCTTGCCCCAGCACCTGCTCCCCAGTTCCAAGCTGGTGTGTCCAAACCAACCCCATCAACCTGCCACTCCAGAGCCTCTCCAAATCACCGATGGGGCCGGCAATTGGCAGCGACCACCTTGCTCCTGCACAACACTCTTTGTGTCACGGATCCACAGCAATTCCTTTGTGCGGGTGGGCAAAGCCGGTAACAAACTGGATGAACCAGATTTTTGGCTGGTACCAGTCCCTTCCCAGCCCTAAGATGAGACACGGAATCCAGGAAAAATTCCAATGAAGCGGTGGACCACTGATGATTACCAATGCGCAGTAACAACCCACAGGAGCTGACAGCAGAGGATCAAGTTCAGTCTCCAAATCCAAGAGCTGCTGACCTAAAGTTGGAACACGCAAAGAGCCATGGCAAGCTCAGGTCAGAAGGAGAAAGAGACAAGGATCTGACCTTGCAGTGGCAGGGAAAACAACAGACAATCTGCAGGGTTGTACTGCAACATGCACAGCATCACCAGCAACACCTGCACAATGCCATCTTAGCCAGCTCTCCACTCCCACCACGGAATTCACCTTGCTGCTCCAAACCTGCACATACACACTCACGCACATCTCCGTAAATATTATTTATACGTGCGGAATAAGGAGAGCAGATGAGCGGGACCTGGGTCTGAAACTCTGAAAACAGCAGTAGCTTTTGCCAGCTCCTACCACAACAAAAGGAAGAAGGAGCCCAGAAGTCCGCTGGGTCCCAGGCAATTAGAGAGACAGGAACAATCAAAGGGTTAGAAAACAAGAGGAGCAAAAACCCTCGCCCTGCGGAGGAGGCGCCGAGGGAGCAGAGGCTCTGCTAATGCAGACGGAAGGGAACCACAAACAGGACAGACAAGAACATGCTGGATTGGCAAGAGCAGGGGAAAGGCACGTCGTAACGAGAGTGGGGCAGGGAACTCTAGACATGCCACCACAGGAAGAGGGACTGGGGCAGGAATCAGCCCTTTCCAGACCAGAGCTGAAGGCTGGAACCCTGGAATGCGATCTGGGGAGGGATCTCCTGAACATTCTCCATCGCATGTGGCTTTAAAGCGTGTTCCACAGCTTCTTCCCTCCCCAAAACTGCCATCCCAGTTCCCCATTTCTCAACTATGGCAGGCTCAGCCTCTGCAGCCAGAGGAGCATTTGGGGTCCCTCTCCCAAGCCAGACCACCAGAGACCCCAACCTGCCACACCATAATTATTTTGGGTGCACAGGAACCCCTGGCCACCGCATCCCATGGCCCAGAGAAAGAAGTGTCTTCCCCACCGCCTGCTTTGCCCAAGCTGGAAAAGCACCAGGTGGTATCCAGATCCTCCCCACTCTCTTGCCGGGGGAGTAATGCTGCCACAAATCACAGAATCTCAGAAAACAGAGTGAAGAGATTGATTCAGCTGTAAACGTGTCCTTCCCCTTACCTCCTGCCATCGCAGGATTGATCCCCGCACAACATGAAAAGCATGTGCTCACTTGTTGGCCTGGAGACCTGCCAACAAAGCGTTTTAAGAGCAGTCCTGGAGCGCAGATCCTACAAGGAGACAGCTTTCTGCTTGGGAATGCTGCACACACACAGCACCAGACATGAATAATTCAGCTCCATTAGGTGCTGAGACCTCTATAATCCACATCTACGGGCTGGGACAGAGCCAAACCGTATTCGGAGACAAACCTGAAAGTTCACTTTCAGGGCTGCACACACACCTAGAGACAGCTCTTCCACCAGAACAGCTCCACTTCCAAAAGGCAACAAAGAAACCGAACCAGCCCCTGGCTCTATGTGTTAAAACCGGCACAGGATGCTCAGAACCCACCAAGCTCGCGCCACTCCGGCTTTCTTTGCCAGTCACCACAGGCCAGGAGACCAAGGCTGGGAAGGACTGATCGCCCAAGGGTGGCGAGATGCAGGAGAAAGCTCTTCTCCTGGCAGCAGCCAGCCCACACATCAGGAGACTGTCTCATAGCCATGTGCTCCAGCCTGCAGCGCTCCAGGATCAGCCTCTGGTGGCTTCCAGACATGACCGACTGCAATTTTCACCCTGATTAACTCTCAGGAATGCCCGCAAGAAGGAACGGCAAAGAGGACAGGGAAGGGGGGGGAGAAAATCTGCAGGACGCAGCATTTCCTCCGGCGGGCACAAGGCAGGGAGCAGAGGGTTTGGCGAGATGGTTGCTCCAGCCAGGAGCAACCCTGGAGAGCAGAGCCCTCCTCTCTCTCCCGAAAGAGCCAAAGGCGGTAGCATGGAAGGGATGCTGCCCCCCCAGCTCGCCAAGCCCCCAAAAGGCTCCCCACAAGCCCCCAGCTGAGGCAGCAGCACTAGGGGCTGCAGTGCCGAGGCCATTCCTCCAGCCGCTGGCAGCCAGCCGGCTGCTCTCCCCATCCCCTGCCTCTGCACAAGATCCCTTTTTGTTTCCTTTCACGACTAAAGAAACTCGGGGCAGTGGGGGAGAACACACTGCCTTCCCCGCGCTGCTGCGCTCACTCCCCACTCAGCTCCTACCGCCGCGCCTGTAATCCCCCAGCTGGGCTTGTTTGGGTTGGATTTTTGTTAAGTAACTCCCATGTCTTTTCTGCAGATTTCTTTTTAAGATGTTCCCTTTCTCCCCACCCCCTCTCTCTAGAGCTGGGGGAGAGGGAAAAAAAAAAAAAGAGAGAAAAAAGGAGAGGAAAAAGAAAGAGAGAAAAAGAGAGAAAAGGAGAGAGAGAAAAAGAGAGAGAGAAAGAGAGAGAGAAAAAGAGAGAGAGAAAGAGAGAGAGAAAAAGAGAGAGAGAAAGAGAGAGAGAAAAAGAGAGAGAGAAAGAGAGAGAGAAAAAGAGAGAGAGAAAGAGAGAGAGAAAAAGAGAGAGAGAAAGAGAGAGAGAAAAAGAGAGAGAGAAAGAGAGAGAGAAAAAGAGAGAGAGAAAGAGAGAGAGAAAAAGAGAGAGAGAAAGAGAGAGAGAAAAAGAGAGAGAGAAAGAGAGAGAGAAAAAGAGAGAGAGAAAGAGAGAGAGAAAAAGAGAGAGAGAAAGAGAGAGAGAAAAAGAGAGAGAGAAAGAGAGAGAGAAAAAGAGAGAGAGAAAGAGAGAGAGAAAAAGAGAGAGAGAAAGAGAGAGAGAAAAAGAGAGAAAAAAGAGAGAAAAAAAGAGAAAAAAAAGAGAAATGTTGAATGCGAGCCAGCTGGCACGAACAAGAGGAGACGGAGAAATCTGCACAAAGGAGCTTCCTCACTCACTTGCTGCTTTCAGCTCAAGAAATCGCGCGGGGGAGGAGGGTTCGCTCTACCCCAGACATCAGTCAGGCCGTAGCAGACAAAGGAGATTTGCCATGACACCCTCCAGAACTGCCACCCAACGGGGGCAGGATCCCTCCACCACCCGCACCCCGCGGGAGTCTGAGCTGTTGCAAAACACGCCAAGGCGCAGGGCTTCAAAACAAGTTGTTCAATGTGGAATTAAGCAAGATTTTGAATGGAGGAGCTGTGCTCCCGCCTCTGCGCTCACACAAGGCGCCGGGAGAACTTCAGTGGCTCTCGGGGCTGAGCGGGATGGCACCAGCAAGCTGCCAGGAGGGAGAAGGCTGAACCCAATTTGAATAAAATGGAGCCACCCTTCTTTTTTTAATATGGAGGTGCACCCCATCAAGACTACATCTTCCAGCATGCACTGCAGCCAGAGCAAGAGAGACAGTGACAAACTTAGGCCAGGACTCCCAAGTTTCCGAAGGCTGAGCCTTGACACTGGAGATGAACCTGAGACAGGGCAGTGCTCAAGCGATGAGTCATTCGTTGGCATTCTTGAGAAAAGCTTGAAATACTTCAGTCCAGGCATGACAAAAGCAGGACAGACAAGGTCACTAGAAGAGGCTGGAGATGGAGGAAATCAGAGAGGTGAGCAGAGACCACTTTGGTGCAGGGCAGCCAGGCAATCATCCTACCTGAAGCAAAGCTCCAGAGACTTATCAGCCACAACGCTCACCTGCTCCCAAATACACACTCAGGCCTCAACTTCATGTTCATCATCAGGCAAAAGATGCTCCTGGGATCAAAATTCGACCTCACACCCACTCCCATTCACTCATGACTTTAAAACATGACTTCTATAGCAACACTCCGCACAACTGCAGCACATGACAACGTCCAGCAAAGCTGTCAGTACAAAAGACAGACACACGGTGCCAGTGTGTTTGAAGAAAATATCAGAATAGCTAAAACCTAGTGTTTGCTTCTTATTGACACATCTATAACCTCAATACCATGAGGATCAACTCGATCTCGGGCTGAAAAACCCAGGGCTCTTGAACGTGTCTGACTAGCAAAGCCACCCTTGTGAGAACCTCTCGCTTCCCTCAGCTCCCAACAGGCTACACACAGCCCTGACACAAGGCACACAGAAAGGGGGAACACAAAGAGAACCAAGAGTTTCAGGCCTTCCTTTGTATCGTGAAATGGGGAAAACTGAAACAAGGACATCTTTAATCCTCCTATCAGACTTGCAAGTGTCATCACCAAAGTCCAAATTTTTTGTCTATTCATACCTCAAAAGCCCACGGTTCTTCAGATTTAGAATTATTTGATTTTGATGTCTCTCAACTTGTGCATTTTTTTAAGGTGCTACTTCTGTACTGAATAAAACAGCCCACATTTCCTCCTCCAACTCACAAGGAACTCTAAGAACTTCATATTTCAAGAAAACTATCAGCAAGAGAACCACCACATGGTCCTCAGGACAAGAAGGAGGCACATTGATACCTACAGACCCACATGAAGGCACCAAACCCTCCATTCCGTTTCTGTGAATGGAAGGATGGCTGGGAAACAGCACCTTCTTGGAACACCTGCTCACTCTCCGCTGAATTGCACTGCTGGGGTCACTTCTCCAGTGGGTAGCTGAGCAAGCACCACCGTTACACACAAACCTGAATGTACATGTCTGCATGACTCAGGTCATAGAACCATAGAGCAGAGCAGGTTGGAATGGACCTTGAAACGTCACCTGCTCCAACTTTGTGGAAAAGGGAGATCAGTTGAGATTATGTACCACCCTCTCCAGTCACATCTTGACAACCTCCACCGGCATGGACTCCTGCTATGTCCCAGAGAGAGTTGTTTCAGGGAATGGCTGTAAAAAATTTCTTTCTTATGTTGAGATGAAACCTCTCCCAGCACAATTTTTATCTGTTGCCCCTCGACTTCTCCATATGGCTCCTCTTTGTAGCTGCCCTTAAGTCCAGCAATGTTCCTGCACACGCAGCACCCCTGCAGAGAGCTGACGGACCTCCTGCCAGGCAGGACTCAGGTTTGCAGGAAAGGCCACGGTGCTAGGATAACACAATGGCACAGACTCGAGGAGCATCAAGCACAGCATGAGCAGGCAAGAGTCATGCCAGAGCTTTGTTACAGCTCTGACAGCACTGTCCTGTGTGAGCCACCTCCCCTTCCCAAGCCTCTGCCACGGAGATGAGCAGGGAGTAGTAGCAAGGCTCAGGCTCTGGATCACAGCCTGCTCTGGCATCCAAAAATGCCACGATAGACATCTTCCAGCAAGCATGACCTTGCAGACTCTAAAATCTCAGGCAACTGAATATGGCCGAGATCTTTCTCAGCACGCACATCTGCAAGCACAAACTGGTGCCCAGTATCTAAACTTTTGGCTGTACAGGGAAAGAGGAATTGAAAAACCCACATGTGTGGGAGATAAAGTACTCAGTAGGTAAAATGACAGAGCAGCTTCCTTCCTGAAAGCTCAGCTCTCAGATCTACCCTGAATCAGGGCTGCCCAACAAGGATTTACCCCTCACTGATGTGTCTGCATGCTGGAAGATACCCATGCGTAACTGTCATGCCCAGACCAGCACATGATGGTTTAACAACAACCAGAAACACAGCTCCATCTTCACCCAAAATCTGCATCCCCTGCTCACCCCATGATCCTCACGTGCCACCCTTTGGTATCATAGCACCGCTGGCACCCAGCAGGTACCCAGCAGGCACTGGCAGTGCCATAGGAGAAGAGCAGCAGTGCCACAGGGCTTGGCTGTGGAAGGCTGACACACGGACCATCGGCAGCTACGCAGTGGCAAAAGCAAAACAACACCATGAGCAATAAGCAGCCAGGATTAATGCCGAAGCCCTTTGGGTGAGTCTAATCCAGACAAGCCAGTGCATTCCGGCAGCACCAGCCACGGCCCCGGTGTTCGTCTAACACCACAAAGGCCATTCTCGTTGAGCCCAGCCAGCCGTGTCGCTGCTGGCTGGTGCCAAAAATAACATTAAACACTCAAAACAAGACATCTGAGCCAATCTGCTTGGCTCTGCAATGCTACCCATAGGAATAAACCTGGGGAATGACTGTCCCTTGAATAGAGAGCTGGTTTCCACTGGGAAACTGGAAGAGCCATGAGGATTTAAAACCAGCGCAGTTACATCCTTGCTAACCCCAACACAAAAGTGAACTGATTCATGAGAGGCTTAAAGGTATCTGAACGGGTGGCCTGTCCTTTCACACAGCCTAGAAGGGGTAGAGGGCACATAAAAATAACCCACGAGGTTCCCAAACTTCAGCACTCCATGTAGGCTGGAAGATCACCAGCAGCTAGAGGAAGCAGCAAGATGGATGTGACCAGGAAAGACCCTCAAAGCATCAGTCACAGAGATGGGAAGAAAGAAGACCTGGCGAAGACCAAAGACAACCAATGGGCATAAATAACCACTGAATTAAGCACCAGAAAAGGGAGCTTGCCCTTTTCCCCTGCTCACCCAATGCTGTCAGCAGGGATGCAGGAAGGCACACAGGTTCTGGCAGCATCCCGAGCTCAGGGTGTTGGTGGGAGCAGGGCAGGCGCTACTGAACCAGCCATCAGCTCCCTTTCCTTACAGGGCTCCAGAGGTAGCCTGGCTCCTCACCTTGCTCCTGGTCTCCCTGCCAGCCCTCAGCCCCATAGTGAACCCAAACTGGGTTCTCGTGGTCGCAGAGTTACAGGTACCCCACAAGGATCACCCTCCACAGAGGTACAGCAGGAACAGCACACCACTGGCTGCACTACCACTCTGCACCAAAGTCAACACCTCTTTTCCATCTCCTTCATCCAAAGGAAGAACACTCCAGTGATCCCAGTTGAGCAGCGTCTCCCAGCCACAGCCCTGCCTCGACAGGAGAGGGGGGACAGCAGCACTGGTCAGAGAGGATGGACAGCCATTGGCTTGCTTGCTCCCAGGGAAGGGAGAGCTTCTGGGCTTTATTTCCTTTATTTATCCTTTTAGGAGCAGAGCATGCAGCCAGCCTTGGCTGTTTCCCAGCCTTCAGAAGAGGATGAACATCTCTCCACCGCTCCAAAACCGAAGGAGCTGCCACTTCACCTATTAATGCCTTTAATTCCTTTCATTCGATAACCAATTAGGGCACCTTGGCTCCCAAAGCTGAGGCTCCGTTTGTAGCAAGGCCAGTGCGTGCGGCTGTAATCCCTCTTCCTGTCACATCATCAGCCTGGGAACACTTTGGGAAAAAAACGACCAGACTGTGAAGTAAAGGAGGAGGGAAGGCAGATGCAGACAGGGACAAATGCAAGCAGAGCAAGTACCATGCCGAGAAATCCCTTTCTTTTTTTCGCTGGGAGGGATAATAAATAGGTGTATCTCCTAGATTAATACAGCACATTTGCGGAGCTCTGATATCTATCAGAAAGTTGCTAATTCGTGCTAATGACCCATTGCAAATTGCTGAATTTTGTGAATTAGCCAGCACACAGGAATACAATAAAACCCAACGAAAACCATGCATCAAAGAAGGCTAGGCTGTTTTGGGGAGTCCTAGTGCACTTGGAATTACTTGCGGCAATGGATGCAGAGAGAAGGTGCAGATTAGGTGTGAAACCTCCTCAAAAAAAACCAACAAATCCTCAGGACAAGAAGAAATTTCAACAAGGCTACTAAACCTTCGGGGAAGGAGAAGTAATTCTCACAGAGATGAGCAAGATTCTTCCTCTCCTATTGGATTCATGGTGGTTTCTGTTAGTGAAGTCATTACACTCCTCATTTTCACTCCTTTAAAGCTGCACAGCATATTCCTCCTGATCTGCCCTTCATCCCCTTGGAGAAGCACCGGGAAAACTCCCAGTCAAATCTTTGCACCCACTTGAACCAAAAATGCTCCGTTTAATCCAAACCACAAATGGGCTCAGCAAATTCAGTAAAATCAATTTTGTTATCAATAAATCAGCATAGCCCCATCGCACATGATGGAGCATTGTAGAGATCTCATCGTTCCAGCCACTGGAAGAATGAGCGGCCCAAGAACAGCTTAGAGGGGAAATCCAATGCTACAAAACCTTTCTGTGCTGGGGGAAAAAGCAGCATAAAGCAACAATGTCATTTTTCCTTTTCTTAGACCATGAACATGGCAATGAATTGTAAAAGTTGGGCATTGAACATTTCAATACAAAATATCAAGGTTGTCCTGAAATTATCCTTATTCATCCACAAAAAACTGCACTTGCATCCTTTCATACCCCTCACACCACATCCGAGCTGACGCTCAGCAGCTACGTCAGTGGGTTTTGTGCATGTGAAGGACACTCAACTGCAGTGAAAACAAAACAACCTCTTGGGCTCATCGCAAAAACTGATTTTTCACCCAAATGCAGATGGGAATTGGATTCCTTTGAAGAAAAAAATCAATCACAAGAGCAACTGGAGTCCCAGAGCAAGTTTCCTGGTCAGGCAGCCATTCCCTGTTTTCTTACTGTAAGACTGTTCAAAAGCTCAACCTCACTCCTTCCTCTGACACCATGTCATACCTCAAGGCACTGACCCTTGGTAGCAGGAAAATGCATATGCGTGGCAAAATAAGCCATATCCCAGTAGGACCTCTTTTCCTGCCCTTTCCCAACAGAAAGCAAGTCCTCATCCAAGTCAACTCAGTATGGGAACAGAGAGGCTGCCAGGGTGGCCAAAGCTCTGGTTCAGGAACCACACGTGGCCACCAATGAGCTCCCAGGACAGTTGCATGCTCTAAGCCAGTTCCCCTGATCTTAGAAAAGGCCCTTCACATCCACACGGGCTCTTGAGCACACCCCCACCCCAAACTCTGATGGAGTCAGGCACCCCCATGCAATGGCATCCTCATCCCTCCACCCACTGCCACAAGCACCCAAATTAGGATCTTCCCAAGTAAGCAGGCAAGACCCAAGGGAAAAGGACAAGCTCTCCCCATGTCCAGAGAGCCCATGAAGCATCAGAAGAGGCATCATGGGAGACGGCCTGAGCCATCTCCAGGTTCTTCAGAGACTTTGGTGCTTCCCAAAAACTATCTCCACAAACCACCATCAGTTGCAACAGAACACAGGTTTGGGAACAGACACGTGACTCTCCCAAACCCAGGGTTGGAGAACCAGCAGTACGTATGCTGCAGGAAACCTGCTATGGTAACCATGGACTTCTCCGTGACCTCAGTGGGCAACCACCCCCACGGACTCCAGCACTGATCCACTCGCTGCCTTCACCGCATACAAGCAACCAAGCACGGTTAAACTGTCACCAGCTCCTGGAAAGGTCACCTGCAGCCTCACCTCCTCTCCATAGGGAGCTGGCATGTGACACATTGCCCAGGAGCATCTGCCCCCAGCAGGTCCCTGTCTCTGGCCAGGAAGATCGGCAACAGAGCCAACACTCAAAGGGCATCGCTGTGCACGCAGGATGTCACACAGCCCCAGAACAACATACCTGGGACCATAAATACCATCTTATTTACATAATGCTCTGGATAAAGGGGACAAAGAGGCTTACTGCATTACATCTGGGACTAGTATTGCATCAGCGCCCACGGGCCCTAATCCAAGTTGGAGCCGTGCTGTGCGGGGCGCGGTGGGACAGCGCCGAGGTGCATCCCCACTCCCAGCCCAACCAAGGTCGAGCTCAAGGCTTCTCCTCTTCCCACCAGAGGAATGCAGAGAAAGACCCCTACACCCTGGAAATGCCAATTAAATCAGGCACAACACGTGACTTTGGTCCTCAACCACCACCAGCTGAGCCCAGGAGCGGGATCCCAGATGTGGGTCTCCCACCTGTCGTGCCTGGACACAACACAGACATCAATTTTGTATGGGGAATGATGTCCACATGGAAGCACTAGAAAGACCAGGCAGGTCCTGGTTTTCTTTAATTTATGCAATCACAATTAAGAATACACTGTAAATATAACCTGGAGGCAATTTTTGATTCAAGACAGCCCTGTTCTCCAACAGAATAAACAAGACGGAGCAAATTCTGGTCCGTCCTTCTTGTTAATTCAAAATAAAGACACGCAAGCTGTTGGGTAGCTCCAATACCATGTGAGAATACCTCAACCGCCTCTGCAAACCCTTTCTTCCCAAAAATGCACCTTTTCAGCTCAATTTACAGGGAAAAAGCTTTTGAGGCAGCAGAAGCAATGCCATTACTTCCAACATCCGACAAGCCAGGTGCGAGGAAAAGCGAGGGGACTTTGTAGCTGAGGCAAGGGAGGGATATTTGGGGCTACCACCCAGCACAGGGAGACAGATGGACAGATGGATCCCCCCAAAAACTCACACCGCTTTCAGTACGCACAGAGATAATAAGTGTGTTAAGAGACACCTCCATGCACACACACATCAGCCCCTGAGGCTAACAAGCAGCCTAATGGCGACTCACCAAACACACAGACCGAGTGCCTGGCTTGGAGAAAGGAATAAAACCCCCTCCCCGTGCTCTGGCCGTACTCAATTACAGGTCATTACAACTTGCTTGATAATTAATTTCCTCCAGTGGCTCTAACCAGAGGCAGCCCTTGCCCTGCACACCAGGCCAGTCCAGGTGAAACATTAAATCCTTGTCCTTTTCCACCACAGAGACGCCGTGCTCCGGGTGCTGCACACGTCTCCCTTCTCCTCCTCACAGTAGAGGAGAAAACCTCACTGGATGAACGAGGGCGTAAAAGGGCAAGGATTTGCGTTCTGTGACTGAAACAGCTTCAAAATAATAAATTATACATTATTTCTGGTCAAGAGTTAATCAATAAAATCAGCTGCCTGGATTTTCTGAGTGCCGTGCATGTGCAGTCGTGTACTGCCAACAAAGAGCTAGAAACGTGCAGCATAATCCGATGCTGGAGTCATTGCACAAAGCGTGGAAATAGGTTTTCCTGAGGATGTCCAGGCAAGGAACTGCCTGCGCCCGATGGAGCCCAAAAGCCAGCCCCGACACCAGCATCCTTGGACATTCTGGAGGAGGGGGAAAGAGCCCACGGGGCTTTTCAGTGCACGCTTTGGAAAATGAGTGCCTAACGCCTCCTCCAAGGGAAAGGGCCTTCCCAGAAAGGAGGGAAAAAGGAAAGGAAAGGCAAAAGGAAGGCTGCTGGGAGATGGAGGGGAGCCAAGTCTCACAGACCAGACCTGAACCTGTGACCTTCCCCGTGTACACAACGGGCGGGAGAGTGCACGGCAGGAGTGCTTGCCCCGCCGGCCGCCCCAGCCCTCGCGGGACACCCAGCCACGTTGTCACCGGCGGGGTCACCTCCGGATCGGCCCCGCTGGCCAACGGGGACTCGAAGGACTTGAAGGAGGGCGGCTCGTCCTGCGGCACCGGGCCGCCGGCACACGGCCCGGCCTCAGGGGTGATGCCCGGAGGGGCTCCGCTCTCGGGGTCTGACCCCCCTCAAACTCACAGGAACTCGCTAAACGCACTGGGGAACATTCAGCCTTCCGGGATTTGTGCCGAGAACCCCCTGCAGGCACTACAAAAGAGGAGGGTCCAGGGAACCTCCGCTTCCGCGGTCCCTCTGCTCCTGTGGCCCCCAAATCCTCCCTTACACAGAGACGGGGGTCAAGAGAGGTGACCTCCTCTCCGCCCAGGAACACCGCTATCCCCTCGGGAACCCCCTCCCCGCCTGCATCACCCCCCCATTCCCGATCCTTCCGTGCAAAACCTGGCACGGCGGTGACCCCACGCAGGGGACCCCGGCACTCCGAGCGAGACCCTCGCGACGGCCAAGGCGGGCCCCGCACCTCTCGGGGGGACGCGACCCCCAACGGCCACGACACCCGCGGGGCTCCTTCCCAACGAACACGGGAGGGACCCGCAACCGCCCCCGTGGTCGCGGGGGGGGCGGAGGACGAGGGGCACACAGACCCTCGTACCCAGTGGTCCCGGGGAGAGGCACCCGGAACGCCATCCCCACGGCCAAAGGTGAGGGAGGGAGAGGCACACATCCCCGTCCTCAATGGTCGCAGGGGTGGGGGGGGGCATACAGACTCCGTCCCCAAGGGTCCCGGGG